>JABUIW010000023.1:10631666-10690115 GCA_013363375.1 Menidia beryllina | reverse complement strand
TTGTTGTTGTTGTTGTTGTTGTTGTTGTTGTTGTTGTTGTTGTTGTTGTAGTAGTAAGCATTTGAGCTTTTTTTTCTGAAGGGGAAAACTTTTTTTGTAGTCATCCACAATGTAAAAACACATTTTCCCTCCTCTGGCAAAGAATACTGAACAAATTTTAGTATTTACTATTTACTCTTTTATAATTTTATCGAACTGTTTTTCCTTCAGTTTTTGGCCTAACTGCTCTTTGTTATCTTTTTTAATAAATCTTTATTTGTCCCAGGCTCCCTTTGTCAGCATCCTCCTCTGTGACACTGAAAGAATAGAAAAGCTATTTTTATTTGATTAGTCCACAAATCAAAAACACTAGTCCAGTCTTAAGGAATATGACACTGAGGGGGGGTAACATATCTGTCTCTTTATTGTTTATTGATTCAAGTCTTTTAAACTAATTATTTAGGATCAGACATATGTGTCTTTTTTGGCATAATTGGGCTGGAAATTACAACAAATACTGAGAATTCTAAATATTACTAAATAAAAAGTGTATTATCATCTGATTTATATCAGCAACTTGAACAGCAGGATATCTATTAAAATGCTTCTGAAAATCATAATTAAATCTGTCCACTTTTTCTGAAAAGTCAAGTATTCTTTTATTTGTAAAACTGAGATTTTCTGTCTCAGAATTTTCTTTTCTTTTTCAAGAAATAAACCAACTTTACCATCATAACGAGCTCAGACCATCCATCTTTGACCTAATAAACCATGCTATATAGAGATCTGAAGGGACCAGTGTTGTTTTTCCCTGAGTGTTTTATAGAGATGGTCTGACCAAGTGTTTACACGACCCCCGCCCGCTTCTCCAGACCCCGTCTCATCCAGCTGTCTGGTCTAAAGAAAACAAAATGCACCGTTTGGACTAACAGTATCTCATTTAGCATCGAACACAGAGGAGATGTTGGAAAAAATGCATCTGGGGAGGGAAAAACTGTGAGCTGTCACAAACAGACCCAGAGGGAAAGAAGAGGAAGTCGAACCTTAAGAGAGACTCAAACTGCTAAAATAAAAAAAATAAAAACAGAAATAAGTAAATCTATACTGATGCTGATCCAGAGATAAACCATTCTAAATCACTATTTAATCCCCTAATAGTTGGACTGATAGATTATTTTCCTTGAATTGCATTTTTTCCCACATGAATATCTGCAGACATGACTGTTGTTTTCTGTGTAAGCCAGCTTTGAAAAAACACAAAACTTTGCACAAACTGAAGAAACCATTTAAGCACCAGTTTAATTAGGCAAGAAAACTTTAAATCCACCAAAGGAACTAAAAGAAACATGCAGTACATATATTATTGACTGCTATGTGTCAGTCAATGATGACATTTTTTAAATCAATGGTTAATTTTATGTCTTTGACAGAATATATTAATTCATTATTTTTCTGCTTTGTGTCTCATTTTCAGTTCAGTCCTTGTAGCTCAGCGTTTTCTTGTTTTTTCTTTGTTAAGCCACTTAACTGATGAATCATTGAGGCAGAAAATGCAGAAATAACTATGTGCGCCTTTAAAAAGTACCTGTTAAAACTAAACTGCAGCAGATTTGTTAAAGTATGGAAACTTTTGATTAAGTTCTGATTCTAAAATGTACATTTTGAGATTACAAACATCCATATTTAACCCCTGTGTGGTCTTTGGCTCCAAATCTTTTTCCTCTGATAATTTTTAAGATGAACTTTCACAGAGTTCTTAGTAATTTTCAGGAATTGTGTCCCTCTGCATCCTTCATAAATACAAGAATCAACATTCCTTATACGTTTATTAGTGTTTTATGAATATTTATACCAGCCGGATTTATACCATGCAGGATACAAATGGACCCTCATGGAGCAGAATGGTCACAGTTTTGTCATTTCTGGCTCAACTGCACACACCGTCAATGATTTTCACTTTCACAGCAAGCCTTGAACTAATCTAAATCATTAAAACTGACCACTACTTCAGGAAAAAAAGGAGAAATCATATCAGTGTGTTGGTTATGTTACCGAAAAAATATCACACTTTTTTTTAAATGTCCAGCAGAATCTCTGAGTTCTTTCGGACCTGTGAAATTTACTAAAGTTTGAATCCAAAAAATATTTATGAACACAGACAGAGACTCTAAAACAGGCCTAACAATGTTTTTAGAGTACGACATACTGATGCTGAACTGTTGCATTTTAAAGAAGCAAAAACAAAGCAGGTAGTTGGTAAAAGTCCAGCGAACATTTTGCGTGGACGGACCATTTTGCGAGGCGGAGGTTGATTTGGATGACCTCGTTACTCAGTGTTAGTGGGTTCCTGGACCCTGCTGGATTTCCTCCTCCACAGACTGCCCAGATACGTCCAGTGCTGTAGCTGTGTGCTGGATCTATCCTTTCCAAAGGGACTCTGCATGCAGAGAAAATAATGAATTGGAAAATCAAAGAGTTCACCAAAGAGCCAGGAGCATAAGTAGGGAGTTGGCACTGCTTGTTAAGCATGGCAAGACGAGCTTTAGCACCCTCCCCAGAGCCTCAGCCTTCAAACCTCGGTTCACATCCAGCCGTTCGCTGCAGCTGCAGGCCTGCGGCTCCTCGTGCTCCGCTATGCTGAGGCCATTGCGGTTGGAGATGGGCGAATCCACCCACGACGCAAGCCCCCACACTCTGCCGTCCTGAGGAGCTGGACGGCATTTTCACTCCACCTAACTCCAACCTGATATTCCACTGGGGGCTGTCTGTTAAAAACTGGTTTTGACTCCGAGAACCTGGTGTTCTTTTGTGGTGTGGGTTGTGACGTCTCAGGAGCTCCATGATTTTAACTCTGGGCAATAGAGGGAGAACATGCGGATTCAGATTGTTATAAGTCAGCATTTGGTTTTACCAGGCTGAGCTGTATTAAACACAGTGTGAGGCGTTGTAAAGTGTAAAGTTCCAAGAATAATACTGTATGTTCCTGCAATGGTTAATACTAAAATGTAGACGCTCTTTAAACCACATATTTTAACATTAAAATAGAACCGTTATTATAGTCAATGAGTTTTTAAATATAATATTTTACTAAAAAATGATTATTTCTGAAAGCTAGGATAGGCTCCAGCACCCCTGTGACACCATTGGGAATAAACGGTGTAGAAAGCAGATGGATGGATTCTTATTTCTGATTAAGATGTCAAATTCCACTTATTTAATTCTTTAGAAGAAAAGTTGTTGTAGTGGTTTCATGTTCTGCTTAATACATGATACATTTATGACTTCTCAGAGAAGCCCAGGGAGTGGGTTAAAATGTTGGAAGAAAAGGGGAATTGGTTTTGAAATCCTAATTTTTGTAATCAATTAACTTCCTCCTTAAATTGAATTAGTCGTTGTTGTCTGATGTATCCAACATCAGACTTCTAACTGATCTGAGTGTGTTAAACTTTGTATAACCTTTTTGTCATATGTTTTTTATTTCACTTTACTTGGTTTTCCTGCTTTCTGTTTCTCATCTGTCCAAACCACTGAGAGCCTTGTTTATTTTCCAGGTTACGTTTATCGGAACTGCACAGAGAACGGATGGTCCGACCTCTACCCGTCCTACGAGGATGCTTGTGAGTTTGCAGAGGATACGGAGGCAGAACGAGAGGTAGAGGTTTCTACCCAGTACTTTCATGTCGTTTTCCCTTTCAATCCCACTAACTATGTCTCTCACTGAATCTCTGCCCTGTTCTTTGCCTTAGCTTCATTTTGCTTTATCATAAAAAAACAAAAGTTTTGGAGAGTTGTGTCATTCTGCACCTCCAATCTTTGAGGATCCAGTGAGTGTGGGGACTTGAGCCAACAGCAGTTCATATACAGTAATGACCTGCTGTTAGAGATTTAATTACTATGCTTTCAACTCCACCCACTGTTACATTCATATTAATACCCACTAAATTGCTATTCTAATCTGCTGCTGGTAGGACTGACACTTTCAAGCATCAATCTGCGCTCTTTTGAGCTTCTGTGTTTAGGCTTTTGTTGAAGAGCAGAAAAAGGTCAAATGTTTCTGATGCCATAAACACCTGTAACAACTGAACCAGTAGCTAGAGGACCAAAGTTATGCTTCATGTTCCACAAACATCCTCAAAAATCCTGCCTTATCTTTGCTGTCTTACTTCCCAAGTCGGCAGAAACCAAATCAAAGCACATTTAAGGAAAAGCCCCCAATGTTTGTTTTCCCCATGAGATTTTTCCCTTTGTGCTTTTAAATGGTTTTGATTTAATTTGACAGCTCTAGTATTTGGAGCTGGGGTAGACTCAAACATTTTCAATGAAAGGAAAATTTGAAATGTAAAATGTGAGAACCTCTTTTTAATCCCATGGCTATTCTGTTGTTTACACGACTAAAGAGTCCGTATCAGTTTCTCTCTGCTTTTTATCTGGTCATAGAGGTATCATAACTGAGGGATTTGTTTCTTTCTTGTCTTTACAGACAACATATTTCTCCAACTTCAAACAGGTGTACACTGCCGGCTATGCTACCTCCCTCATCTCCCTCATTTCGGCTATTTTTGTTTTCACAGTCTTCAGGTAACGCTAAGAGTTTCCAGTCGACTCTCACCTGTAAATTCGCAAAATTGTCCAGACACGCAGGGTAAAATAAAAGGCTTTTAAGTACAGTTCTTCATTTCTGTAGGAAGTTTCACTGCACCAGGAACTACATCCATATCAACTTGTTCCTGTCCTTCATCCTGAGAGCAAGCGCAGTCTTCATCAAAGATGGAATTCTTTTCTCTGATGAAGACCTGGACCACTGCTTCATGTCCACAGTGAGTGCGCCGCGTCAGCATCGCCCGTGAAGGGCTCACATGCTCTGCATACACAAAACCCGCTCCGCCATTCATTCAGAAACCTTATTCCCTAAAAGCAAAACAGGTGAAAGCGTAATCGGCGCGGACAACTAAAAAGTCTGAGCATGTCGTCAGGATTACAGTGTCTGCTCCTCAGGAAAGACCCAAAAGAGCTTATCACAGAGAGAGATAGAGAAGGGTGTGAGTGAGAGTGTTAATGAAGACTGTTTCTCTTCCTACTTTTCTGCTGATGAAGCTGCAGCACAGAAGGTAAGTGTCCCGCTTGTGTGTCTACGAGGGATCAGCATCAGCACTCTGTGACTCATTTAGAGGGGAAGTGAGGCGGACGCAGAGGCTGATAAGACACCAGAAAGCTCCTCTATCCATCAAAACAAAGAGGAAAAATGAGAAAATCACAGTGGTGATGAATGGATGAGGAGATGACAGCAGAAAAGGCTGAAATTACTTTAATTGCAAGATATCAGCTTCTTAAAGAAATGTTTTCATAGAAGATATTTGCATACTCAAATTCAGACTCACGGGTGGGGATTAGATATAGTTAATACTATAATTTAGAAAAATAACAAACAATGGCTTTGGAGCAGAAAAATTAACAATTCAACATAAATCCAAGCGGAAACTCACAATGAAGCTGGAAAATAAAGCACAATGACGATGATAAACTGAACAGAAGATGAGGAAATAGCTAACTACAAAGATAACTAGAGGGTACAAACCCTGAGGAAGGGGCTAGCTAATATAATAGAGTTAGCAGAATATAATAGAGTTACCAGTAATAGAGTTACCAGCTGGAACAGGAGAGCAGTAGGAATAGCAAGAACCTTTATTTGTTGATCAGGTCCAAGAGATGGCATCAAAATACTGCAAAGCCATGAATGGTTGAGGGCCGGTATACATGCAGAATGTTCTGGTTCTTTATGACCCAGCCAGAGGCCACAGGTCATCTACTCTCTGTTCCCAGAGTCAGAGCTAAATCTGGAGATGCAGTGTTTAGTTTTCCTGCTCCTCACTTGTGCAACAAACTCATCTGTTTTAAATCCAACTTTTCTATTATCTGCTGCCTTTTATCAAAACATATTTTTAATTCTTCCTACTGAATTTTTTGTCATTTGATATCTTTCAGCTTTTCTTGTATATTGAAATTATCTGAATGCATGTTAAGTTTTTTTAATGGTCTTTTACCTGTAATATGCTATACAAATTAACTTGCCTTGCCTGTTGTAGGCATCGTTGCGACACAATGCTCTGGTTTCAGTTCATCAGGTAAGCTTGGTTAACCTTTTTTTTTTATTATTTTGTCTGGCAGACCTCCTGTAAATCAGCTGTGGCCTTCTTCCAGTTTAGTATACTGGCTAACTATTTCTGGCTCTTGGTGGAGGGGATGTACCTGCAGACGCTGCTTGCACTCACCTTTGTCTTCCAGAAGAAGTACTTCTGGTGGTACATACTCATCGGCTGGGGTTTGTGCCTCAATCTCTGCCACTCGTCTCTCTTGATGTGGCTTATTCCGCTGTGTCTGTCTCTGTCCCTTGTTAGGGACAGCTCCACTGTGTCGCTTTCTTAATGACCAGCTTGCTGTGTTTGCTTCTCCCAGGTCTGCCAACAACAATCATAACAGCCTGGATCCTCACTCGAAACTTCTATGATAACAAGGGGTGAGCTGCTGTTGCTGAAAGATCAGAGATGATGCCTGAAATACAGAGACTATAAATACCCTCTGAATTTATGCGTCCAACCTCTGAGCAAATGGGGGAATTAGAGGAAGGCTGAAATTCTCCTGCTGTATTTGTTACTATTTTCTGATAGAGGTTTAACACAACCGCTGGAAATTGGTTTGAAACTGGGGGTACATACAGATCAGTTTCTTAAATTAATACAAGGAACAAGGATATATTTATACATAAAAACTGACTAAAATGGCAGAACTTGCTACAAAGAAAAGAAATGTATAACTGAGACATAATTGAGGATTTGACTGAGGACAAATTAAACCCCAAGACTATATTGTTGGTCGGGAGTTTTGGACAGTTGGTTTGCTAATGAACTGAATTCAAGTGCATTGGGTACAGAATAAGAGCCCAACTGAGAAGATAAGCAAGCATATACTGACACAGTGAAGCAAAGAAAGATTTTGGATATGCATACTATGGCGGTTGCTACCAGTTTACTTGCCATAGCATCACAATCCAAATGGGACTATCAAGCCAATTCCCTCTATTTTCCGGTAAATACGTTCTTTTTACACTTCTGTTTAAGTAGTGTTGTAAGATATTCAAATTATTACATCTCAAGGGAATTTGATATATGCAGAGATGGGATTTGTCAAGTCAGAGTGGAGTTTGAATACTATTTTCAGTCACGGTACTAAACTAACCCTACAGGCAGCTTAAAATGTGGTAATGATATAAATATTCCCTGAAGGACCCATTAAGAAAAACAAATCCTTACTAAACTCGAAGATTGCCAGTTGCCAAAGCAGGAACTTCTTTTAGCTCCATGGCTAGCTAGATCATTTAGAAGCAGAGTTATACAAGTCCAGGTAAAAGTGGTCAAAGACCATGCTTAAAGCTAAGTCCACAAGTTTATTCATGTATAAAAAATGTCTTATTATCAGCTATAAAAGATCATAAATAAACCCATTTGATTTTGACCTTTTACTTTATTATATAAGCATTGCAAAGTATTAAATAAAAATGACAAAATTGTTCAAATAAATAAATTAAAATCATTAAGTACTTGAAACCAAAGCCTTTTCAGTTGTTATGTTTTCTTTTTGCAACATTTTTTGTCTATTGTAAAAGATTAGTTATGAAAAACCTCCAATAATAAAGAAAAATATTTTTTCAGGTGTTAACTTACCTCAAGACAAATGTTAATTCTTTTTTGCTTTAGCAAATGATCTTTTCCTGTACATTTGTGATCCTGTACGTTTTGTGTTCTAGCATGACAAATTATAAAATACTTTTTGTATCTTATCAATCAAGGTTGTTACATATATTGAAAGATTTTTTGTCTTGTTAGGGGTAGCCATTTCCATTAAATCAGACATATTTATTGTAAAGTCAATGAGCAGAATAATTATGTTCAATACGTGAACAGCATCTTTTTTTAAGAATACATTTTTGGCTTTGAAACATTTATGTGCTCCATTAAAAGTTCCTAGAAAAACACTAGACTTGACAGACTCTTTTTGTTTATGGTCTTGTTGTCCTGTTGTGTGTCTCAGGTGCTGGGATGACACAGATGTGGCTTTCATCTGGTGGATCATAAAAGCCCCAATAACTGCTTCGCTACTGGTGAGTACAGAGCAGTAAAGTGGGAGATATTGGAGGATTATAAGACTCCTCAATCGTGGAGCGCCTTGCATTTTGACTCTAATAATGTGATCATATTAGGGATAACAATAAAAAGCCAATAGAGGTTGATGTATTCCCAAAACGAAAGCCTGACCAGTTTTAAGATAAAGCAATTATTGTTTAGTTTTTCCACTGGTGTGTTTTAGTGTTTTATTAGTAGGGAGATTATGGGTGGGCTTGTGTCTTTTTACCGCACTGACGCTGAAAACAAAACCTTTTACTCCCATTTGTGGCAGGGAAGATTGCTCAATATTGTGTCAAAATTGAAGGTGATTACTGTTTCATGCAGGTAAACTTCATCATTTTCATCAATGTGATCCGTATTCTGGTCCAGAAGCTGAGGTCACCCGGAGTAGGAGGCAACGACACCAGTCACTTCAAGTGAGACCGAACAAATCCAGCATTAATGAACCCATAGATGCACCCAAACAGGGAGGATTAGCATGTGTGTGTACGTGTGTGTGTTTGTGTGTGTGCAGGAGACTGGCCAAATCCACTCTGCTGCTCATCCCTCTGTTTGGCATGCACTACATGGTGTTCGCGTTCCTCCCAGAAAACACAGGAGCAGAGGCTCGGATCTTTATAGAGCTCGGTCTGGGATCCTTTCAGGTATTGAACAAGACAAGACTCAGATCCAAAGCTGAATAAGAATCAACTTCCAACAAACATCTAATGTTTTTATGCTTTAAAGGGATTCGTCGTGGCTCTGCTGTACTGTTTCCTGAATGGAGAGGTTAGTAAAATCTGTACCACTCTCGTCAAGGTCCTTCTTTGAATCCTGCATATTATACACACATCCCACTGTGACTTATCAGATTTAGAACTCTTTTACTGTCTTAGGTTGAAGAAATAAACTTGGTGTAGCATGTAGAGTGTATTATCCTCACCGTGAGGCTCTGGAAAGCAGGTATAACCCCTTGGAAGTAGTTACAGGATTCAGTGACATCAAGGAAATCGGTCTCTGTGCTCTTCATTTCATGACAGTTACCGTGTTGCTTTAGGACTCAATAAGAATGAAGACTGTTGTTTTTGTTAGATTTAACCCTGTTTAAAACTCAGGCATAGATACAACTAGTTTGTTCTGCTCTGCATGTCACACTCTGGAACGCTAAAGCGAGATTGTTAGGGTTTGAAGCCCAAAATGGACATGTAAAACCCAAGGAGCGGCACGCAGAGCAGTTTTACAGGTATATGATAAAAGAACAACACAGAAAACTCTTAGCTAAAAATAGAAAATGCAGATTAGTGACAGTGTAAGTCAGGGTTTGTTTGCAAATAAATGGCTGCATGGCGAGTACATAAAACACCTTCTCTTCTGTCCTCTGCATCCTATTTCCTCCTCTCCCTCATTTGATGAGTTTAAAAGCCTGATGGCTTTAAAACTAAGTCTATTTAAGACATAGGACCCACCAGATGAGTTTATCCAGTCTGGATGAGGTCACATTGTTTCAGTTCGTTATCATTGGTTAAGAGTTACCACGTTCCTGCACCCTGAAATCTCTTAGAATGGATGGTTTAATCGGGCAAATGTGACTAAAGTCTTTTCTCTGTGTGCATTTTCAGGTGCAGGCCGAGCTGAAGAAGCGCTTCTGGAATTGGCAGACCGAAAGCTACCTGAGTTACAGCAAACGACGGCGTACGCTGTTTAACGAAAGCAGCACCGTCACTCAGATATCCGTCCTGGACAAATCCAGCCCCAAAGACCAGCCGGTTTCAGAGGCGCACGCCATCACGCCCAGCAACGTGTCCGCCGTCTGAGGAACGCCTCACAGCCGAGTCCTTTACCGCACATCCGCTTGATATTTCAGAGAACGAACCATAGAGCCTGATTGTTGAATGTTTAAGGTACTTTGTGACTTTCTATGATTTTTTTTGCTGAACAAATATGAGACCTCGATTCTTATTCTACGATACAGAGATTACAGTGTTTCAAAGGCAGGTATGTAATATATCGTCTGTATTTTTGTTTGCTCACAACTTCAAATCCTCCAGTTTTACAGAGTATGTATGTCACACAACTTTTTATTCTTTCAGAAATAGCCCCGGGTCATCTCTATTTTACTAAGCCGAGATATTAAGTCTTCTGTTTTGTGGTTTAATTGACATGTTTGTGCTCTTTTGTTGACGTTGTGACATGTGGAGCTGGTCACAAATTAAAATATGAAACAGAAAAATGTAGTTTTCCTCCTTTTGGTCTCCACAGTCAGGAGCCAGATGTGGAGCCAGGCATGTGTAAAAATTTCATTGAGATATTTATCAGAAAATCTATACTTTTTAAACAAAGAATAAACAGAAAACAATCTGGTTCCTGAACTCCAAATTAATATCACCAGTTTCCCTCAACATTAAACTCTAATTCTACAATGGTTCTTACTTTGGAACTAGTTTTCACGTGGATGTGCAACACAAAATTAAACAGGACACCAGGGAACACAGAAGACAAGAAAGAACCAGGGAACAAGAATGAGCATGTAATGCCAGATAATGTTTAAATTAGAGGTACCTGCAAAGTATATTTTTAAAGACACATTTTGTGTCATGAATTAGTTAAAAGAGCCTGTTCATTGCTTAGACTTTTTAAATAATCATGCCTTCTATATTCTGAAGTACTTTTTTGGCTTCTTTGCAGAAATGATTTTCACTGTTGACTATTAAAGGAATATCACACTAATTGGGAATACATTTAGCAGGAATGACTCAGAGATGGACATTAAAAAGCGGGGAGACGTACAGCATCGAAAAAACAATCTTAAGCTTTTTAACAGCACAGGAGACAACATTTAGCTTCTGTGCATCCATCCTTCATCTGCCTCCTCTCTGGTCTGAACACACATCCACAGACCTCCTGGTCCTCAGCCAGCTCCTCAGCTCTTCTGGGGTGACGCAGAGACGTTCCCAAGTCTCCGAGCTCACCAAATGTTCCAACCAGACGTCGCCCCGGTCCATCTGTCTTATTTCTACTCGTAAACAAGACCCCAACATTCTTCGACTCTTCCCCATGAGTCTGTAACCCACTCCCAGCTTCTTTTCCAGTCGGAGGCCGTGACGCGAGACTCGGGG
Organism: Menidia beryllina; assembly: GCA_013363375.1. Lineage (NCBI taxonomy): Eukaryota > Metazoa > Chordata > Actinopteri > Atheriniformes > Atherinopsidae > Menidia > Menidia beryllina. Next base: position 10,678,861 of record JABUIW010000023.1, on the reverse strand, counting down.
TTGTTAGTTCTTGTAGCTTACTAAGTCAGTCTACTATTCAGGAAATGTCAGGAGTACCAGTTTTCACTGGTAATACTCTTCTGGGTTGCTTCTATTGATCGGCCTGTGATGAAGGACAGGCAGCATTAGACTGTATAAAAAGAGAGCCCTTTACAGAGTTTTGTAGATGCTTCATATCTACTTATGGAAGTAAAAAATGTTCCCACTATCTAAGGGGTTTTGCCTTTTTTAATCCAACTTTTCTCAAGTATTCAGAATGTTTAAAGCAAACCGTGAAAAATCGTTTGAAACTGTTGTTACGACAACAGCAAACAGGTTTCCGTTCATCTGATCCATGGAGATCCGTCTCAGTGTGGTGTCTGTCTTATGGTTTCCGATGGATTCCTGTGTTTAATGTGTCAGCCTGCAATATGTTGCACAGTGCATTGGCGCACATCTGGAGCACTAGACTGTAAAAGCTACACATCTGTCAGATTATTGTTTTACAGTGTTTGAGTGAATGTGAGCAGATTTGAGCTCGAGTATTTTAAGATGATGTTCTTCTCTGCTTCCTCTACGTTAAATTATTAGCCGAGAAGACATTTCATTTGCTTTGTTGGTGTTTTCGCTCTGCAGACATTTCTGTATTATACGTTGAATGTAGTTTTATTATCATAACATGGAATAGTATCGAAGTTTGGGGGAAATTGACTTTTTGCCTTTCCATGCATGTAAATATGTACAGTATAAGTACACAGATATTGACCTCAACAGTGCCTTTTCCGCCCGTAAATGTGTGTAATCGAGTCTTATTCTTGTGAAAAGGTAACAAAAAACATGCTTCTGTGTTGTGTTGTGATCCAAGAGGCATCGGAATATTTTCCCCATTTGATTTGTTCTGCAGAAAGCCTCTCATGATTTCTTAAATTTGAAGTTTAGATCTGTGTCATTTATTGTTTCAAATGTTTTCTCTTGTGAGTGTTTCTCTTCCAGGTTCCAGTTTATGATTTGCTGTTTACTTTCTCTGACTCGAGGTGAGATTAAACAATGAGGCTGCTTTTGGTGCCATGAAACCATCTAAATCTGTTTTGTTTTGTCTGTCAGCTTATCTCTGTTTAATGCATTCACATGTTTCACAGTTTGGATGTCAGAGGCCTTTTGAATTTACTGAAGTTACAGGCAAAATGTTTTTTACACAGAGAACGGTTTACACAGTTTATTAATCAGGTATTACATAGTCCATCTTCTCCCCATAGCCTTTACAGCTGTCTTTTTCTGGCCTTTGGACATGTGAGGAAGTTTGATCCTCAGTCAACACTGAGAGGCTGTGCTGAGTTTAACTGTAAGGCATGTACTCACATCTAGTGGAGGAAATAACGAACTGCAACCAGCTTGATCCCTCCACTTTAGAGTTTTGAGTTAATTAGTCCCTACTTGTTGATCATGTGGCTCCCATTGATGCGGACTGCTGATGCTACTTCTTTTGACGGTGCATATTTTTACTTAAATGGAACCATAGATAATTTGATCCTGATGTGAAAAGCTGGGAAACCTCCCGACCACACAGGCCAGTGCCCCCCTGTGGACTGTTTTAGCTGTTTTGACCTATTCAAAAACACCTGAAACAAAATCCTGATCACTTGATCAGGATTGTGTGTTATAAACATGCTCACTAAAAAAGGGATCATTTAATACTTTTTGCTTCGTGAGCAGTCAAACAAGTGCAGCAATATTAACCACAAACAGCTGAGCCAACAAGTTAAAAACATTTATTGTGGATACTTTCAGAATTTACAAAAAGACAGAGTGATGCAGTGGAAGGGAAAAATGAAAAAGGAGGAGCTTGTGAGCATAAAGAAGCAGCTTACGTTACATTCAGCCCTCATAGCTCAAACGCTGAGCCCCCTTTAGTCATCTCTCCCTGGTTCAAACAGGGAATCTGTACAATGAAGCATATCAATACTACCCCCACCCCCCCACCCCCCACCCCAAAATAAAAGAAAGAAGGAGAGTCAAAAAGAAGGAGTTCTCATTCAGAGTTCAGCAGCTTTGATGGCACTGTGCTTTCCCTCATGTCTGTGAAGTATAACATTCAAAGGAAAAGCGTTTAATGGGATTTGAGCTACAAGTCGGCAGAACTTTTCACAGTTGAAACCTAGCATTGGTGTTCTAGCTCATGGTTGGCCTCATGCAGGAGGACACAGCTCAGATTCCCTCAGCGGCCGAAAAAGCTGCCTTGTGTCACATCGTCAGTCCAAATGAGATCAATAAAAAGCCCACATGCATCAGCCTGGAAGAGAGGCGTTACAGGAGGCTTTATGCTCTTAGCAGACAAGCACCATCACCACGAAAAAAATGAAGAACAAATGATAAGAAAACAAGCAGCGCAAAGTCTTTAAATGACTGCTATTCACTTTGAAACACAGACTTAATTTACAGCGTACAACTGTTGCAGCTTCTACACCAAACTGCTGTTTATTTAGTCACAAAGGTAGGCCATAGACCTTTTGAACATTTCATCTAACTACTTCATAGCTCAGAACAACTGACTCAAATAATATTCATCCTTATAATTACAGCAACATCTTTGTCTGACATCAACATCGTACTGGCAAAATAAGGCTCCAGCTCCAGGAGGGGACCACCAGCGGGAACGAGCACAAACACAGGGTAAGAGCTAGATTTGTGACCAGGTGAGATTGTCGTAATTTTTCTGAATGAGGTGAGCCAGAGCCAAGATGATTATTGTCCAGCCACTTCCCCAAAGAAGTCAAACAGGGCCCCCTTATGGCTGCTGTAGGGCCTGCTCAGACCCAGGGCACGGTGCAACAGCAGTGCCGCACAGTTTCTGGTCAGCCCTTCTCTCTTTGACTTTTCATGCTCTGGACTCTGAAGGGAGAACAATGTGGACGGCTGCAGACACAAACACCAAGAATGCTTAAGTCAAGGGTGAAAAATCATCCTTTTGTGGAGATAAAAACAACAGAGCCCGATCTGGACGTCTCAGTTGACAGGAGGGCTGCAACTATTTCTTGTTTATATTCTCAGCTAAAGTGAAAAATAGAACGACCCATGTAAAATGTTTGTCATAACAAGTCCAGAAATATAAATTCACACATACAATGGCTTTCTGAAGCAATTGTGTGTAAATTCAAACCAGCAGATTATTTAAGTCTTCAGTGTTTTGTATATTTATCCTTCTCTGTGTTTTTTTAAACTCCAAGCAGGTGATTTTTAATCCAGAATTCCATTAAATGATTTTTAAGACAAAGAGAGAAAGAAACGGAAAGGAAAATTAAATAAAATTCTACATTGTTCTGAGAAGCTGTAACTTCTACACACTTAAGAAAGAACTGAGACATTTATCAAGAGAGATCACTTTCAGTAGGCAAGCATAAAAATCTCATATTTTCACATATATATTGTAAAGAGAATTTCAGATAAAGAAAAACATTGAATGCATCTGGAAATAGTAGAACTAAAGCGTTTTTAAACTGTGTATAAGTCATGTAGATTTCTGTCAATGCACCCAAACAGCACTTCCATTGTCCAGATGTCCTGTTCACACTTAGAGACAAGTTCCAATTCTTCGAAGGCCTCCAGGTTTGACATACTGATTGAATCATTAAAGCACTTTGATGAACCCCTTTCTTAACTTTGCAGAGTCAGTTTTACATGAAAAGACACATTCTTGAAATCATGAACAGAAGTCAGAATGCTTGTTTGTGCTTAAAGGCACTTCTGGAGACACAAACCGTCGGGATTCAGAACAAAGGAGTAATCTGTGGTGACATCAGCTGCAAAGCTTTGCAGACAGGAACGGCCGTGCAAAAAAACCCTGTTAGGAGAGTAATAATCTATCTTTGGATGGAGACAATTAGACATCCCCCTCCTAAAGAAACATCCATATGAGTGTGCTTGTTTCCGAACATAAAAGACACAAACTGCAGAAAGACTCATGAAAAGTGTTGGATTAGCTTTCTCCAGAGAGAGATCAGAAGGTTTTATCCGGGAAAAAATGTTTGTGAAGTTTGATCTGATACCAGCACAATGTTGGAGTTGCTAGAGGCTCAAAAAACAGCCTGTTCAACACCAGGAAAACAAGCTCGACACCGAAAATAAAATAAGAAAAAATATGAATAATGGAAAAGAACATGGAGCAAGTTCAGTTTCATGCAAGCAGGTGAACTCAAAATGCGTCAGTACAATTTTCATTGACATTTTCTGTACGATTTCTGGACGCTGTGATCTCCAAAGTGTCCTCTGTCCAGAGCTGAGGTTTGAAAAGAGGAATATTTCATGGTCGTAGTCACCCAAAGATGACTATCGTTTTTGGCTGCTCACGTCACTGTAAGAAATGTCCTTCTAATGGATGTTTTCCACCCCCACACTCCTCAATCTGGTTTGTCTAAGATCAGTCACAGCTTGCACAGGAGACAATAACACTGAGGTTTCAAACACAGTCACATCAGGAATAAAACACATAATGGTCTTTTTTTTAGCTCTGAAACTGTAGAGACTGACCAGGGTTTGTTTAAGGAGTCCACGTGTTGGCTACAGCCTCTTTGGAGTTCCTTACCTAGCACAGATAAGGTAATGGTCTTTATTCCCTTAAAAAGTCATTCTAACTATTTTAGTCTCCATATATTTTCCTTTACAAGGTGCTGCAGCCTCATAATGATTGATATTCAAAGCCTCCAAGCTCTACAACAACTATGTATTCATTTAACCCCATTTTTAAGAAAAGTTTTTGTTAAAAAGCCTACGGAAAACATTTCAGCTTCTCCAAAGCCACAAAAGACTTCACACAGCTAGGCAAACATGAGGAGAAATCACTTTAAATTACAAAAACAGCCTGGATATTTCTAATCACGGAGGAATGCAGAAGTTAAAGTCTAAAGACGTTTTGACTGACTGGAATGATCCTTTATGCTCCGATACTCTAGCACCAGACGCCCTTTAACACCAACGCCATATATGTACACGCAACAGGGCTCCTCTAACGCCATTCAGCCCAGAAACACCAGATTCCTTTTTTGATTTTGCCTTATGTTTTAGTTTTTTTTCAGGAACAGATGGATTTGGCACATTGGGGGTTCAGACGAGAGGCTGCTCGGGGTCGGTGGAGTTGAGTTGGGTCTCCATCATGGTCTCTTCCGGGTAGGGGTTGGGGTAGGGGTTGGTGAGGCTGGTCATTGGGATGATGGTGGGTTTGGGGGCGGCGGGGTCCTCGCTCAGGTGGCCGGGGTCTCGGCCTGCAGGCTGGACATCCGGATCTGGGAGCTGCTCTTGCTGAGGATGGACAGCTGCGTGCCCCCGTTCACCCCACTGCTCGCCAGCGAAGGATGCCGGTGCTTCAGGTCCACAGCAAAGTACCTGTTCACCGTCCAGCTGCGCCATTTCCTCTTGATCTCCGATTGCACCTTGAGGGATATACTTCACAAGGTCATTATTAATGGACCTCGCTGGAAGGAGACAAATTTGAATTCCCTGTCTGTACATCTGATTACGCTGCTCATGAGGCTCCTATTTAACCCACTAAATGTATCCTCTCAGGTCAGAGTGAGCTCAGTGAGTTTTGGCTGTTTTGTGGACATAGTAGGGAAAAAATACTAGAACTACTACAACTACTTTTATGCAACATGACCTACATAATGATGTATATTTTTCTCCTTTTTCTCCTATTTCTACTCTAATTTTCACCTACATTTCTAACTAATTGCCCATCTGTATACTTTGCTCTGTATTTATCATTTTAATGAGCTTTTTAACCATTTATTTATGTCTTTTTATCCTTGTTTTTCCCTTCAAATTAATTTTTTCTATATATCAAAATTTTAGAAAGTCACATTTTTCTTTCCTTTTTCACGATTTTCCCACAAGATTACTTTTTTAAATTTCTTCTTTCTATATTTCCCATTTATACTGCATTTGCTTTGCGATTTGAAAACATCTGTACTCAGAAATTAGGCATGAATATCTATCGATCCAAATCACCAAGTACAATTACAAACCAAGGCATGAGCAAGCTGAGAGGTTGTTATGCTTGGATGCAAATGGGATCATGGAAACACTTTATATAGTCTTCAGTGTAGCGCTTTTGCATATTTTGTCAATATTAATCAATTCATAAAATCAATTTTCTAATTTATCTAAATTAGTTTATTATAGGCCTGAATGGCAAATAATTTTTTTTTTTAACTAAGTACACACAATTGCTTTGTTTTGGGAGGTTTGGGCCTCACAACAGCAGCATATGGAAGCACTTTTTTTTTTTTTACACAGAAACAGTTTAGAACAGTTTGACAACTCTCTACAAAACACTGTAAATCTTAACCATAAAAAAAATTGTTTCCTGCTAGCTTCTCACCAAATTAGGCACCAGAGGATGAATATTTGTCTGAGCTGCCATTAAGAGCTTATTTAAGGCTGGGAAGAAGCCAGACGCTGACAAACAAAAGAGATTCACAGGAAGAGATGCAACATAACTCTTTTGAACTTGATCTAAACTTTATTAAACCACAAGTTGCCAGTTTGTGATATAAGAGTTTCATGAATATTTCCTCTATCAGCAAAGAGAAAGGCTGTTATACAATAAGCAAATATCGCATCAGAAAGGTCACTGAAAACCATGAAACACGTCAGGCTTCAAGTCAGTTAATCTGTGCACAAGGATGGGAATTTAAAAAAGGATGTAAAAGACAGGTTTTTTAAACAATACTTTCATCATATATTTAAGGTTTGTATTTGACTTTCGTTATGTAAAAATGGGGGGCTGGCCATTATTTTAAAAAGTCAGACAAGAAACATTCATTTATAGCTTAAAAGTGTTGATTTTCAATTTGATTATAAAAAAGATAGACTTTATCAATGAGAAATTTGTTTAAATAATAAAAAAATAGAAAATTGGACCAAGCATTGGAGTAAAAGTGATTTTTAAGATTAAATTATTTAGTTCATTTAAAAAATAATAAAGTAGCCTATTCAAAGTTCAGCTTTGACAACTGAATGTTTTTACAGTCTGTTCAAATCTGCACCTCATTCGTTGACATGTTTATTTCATCTGCGTTCATGTTATTCAAACATACTGATCATTCAAAGTGAGATTTACCTCTCCATTCAGGAAACAGTAGAGAACGGCCACCACGAAGCCCTGAAAAGACAAAAGAGTTCAGAAATTAGACCAAAATTCAACTATTGTATTATTTCAGCTTTTTTGATCGAGATGCTGATATATCCTGTAGGCAGATTTATCCGTATAACGTTTTTCAAAATGCATTTGGTCAAATTTAAGCACAAAGAGGAGCTCCCACCTGGAAGGATCCGAGGCCCAGCTCGAACACCAGACGCTCTCTCTTGCTGACATTCTCAGGAGAAAAGGCAAAGATGGTGTAATGGATCCCGAACAGAGGAATGAGCAGCAGGGTGGAGCGTGCGAGCCGACTGGAAAACAACAGCTGCAGGTCAATTCTTCCCTTTTCTCTTTGGACTGGTTTTATGTCTTTTTTGTAGATTTATTGTGTCTTTTTTCTGTTAGTTTTGTGTCATTGTTTTGCCATTTTCAGCTAAATGGGAATTCAAAATCAACTCCTCCTTTTTCTCCCCAAATTTCAGCCAACTCTCTGGGCTTCTCTGAGCAATCAGAAATGCATCAGGCAGAACATTCAACCATTAAGACTATCTTTTCTGTCATGGCTGACAGGACATAGATATAATTTGCCATCTTAATCAGAAACAATAATGTTGTTTACAATTTTTTTTCCAGTTTTTAGGATGAAAAGTGCATTAATTACAATTAAAAATTTATTTAAGTGCTGAAAATATAATTTGGGCTAAAATTTAGCCCAAATGGTACTTGGTAGGGGGTGCATTTTAAATGAAAAGCACTTACAGGTAAATGCTTGATTCATTTCCACCAATATCCGGAGACTGCAGCTTCTGGACCAGGATGACGATGATGCCAATGAAGAGCACGAAGTTGACCTGCGGACGCAAAGGCCATGTGGTTTCAGCCCACAAATGCATCTCTGCACATGTGGGGCTGGACCGGTTTCTCACCATAATGGAAGCGAGAACGGGGCCCTTTATCACCCACCAGATGGCGGCGTTGTCGTTCATGTCCCAACACCTGGGAGCAGCAGGACGAGAGCCGGTCAGCACAGGAGCAGACAAACCTGGGCTTTAACGGCGATTCACAACCCACCCTATGTCATCAAACTGCAGCCGCAGCCCCGCCCAGATGGCCACGCACACCGTCGGGGTTCCTGCTCAAATACAGACGGAGGGGTCAGCAGCAGCACAGCTCTCAGTCTGAGCCCTGACCGGGGAGTCGCACTCACCCCAGCCAATGATGGTGTACCAGTAGAAGTATCTCTTTTCAGGGAAGAAGGTCTCCACCAGCAGAGTGAAGAGATACAGACCCTCAATGAAGAGCCAGAAGTAGTTGGACAGGACGCAGTAATGGAAGAATATCATGACCGCTCGACACTCCAGCTTCAGGAGGACACAGAAGGGGAAGATGAAGGCAGATTTAGGGGTCACTGGCAGAAAAGGGGCGGAGGCGTGGGCCACTCACGATGTGCATGAAGCAGTGGTCGCTGTCCTCCTCCGCGTACAGCACGCCGTCTTTGATGAAGACGGAAATGGCTCTCAGCATGAACGACACAAACAGATTCATGTGGATGAAGTTCCTGGTGCAGTGCAGCTTCCTGCGTGGAAACAAAGGCACGGATCTCTGGATCTGGCCTGGAAACAGCAACTTAGGGCTCAAAATGGTCAGAACGTACAGCCTCACTTCAAGGCTGGAGAATGGTTCTTAAACTACTGTAAAATGGTACTTCTATAATAGAATATGTTAGATGTTCCTGGTGGAGAAGCCAGTGACTATCTTTTTATTCCCCCTCAAATGAGCTATTCTGATCCAAAAACCTTCAGCTGATCCGAAAAGCTGCAGCCAGAACCAGCAGAGATCAAATTTCTCCAGTTTTAGCTTCACTTTGGTTCTGATGGAGGTATTTTCCGGCTTCTGGTCCTGATTTAGGTTTTTTCTAGTTCTGCTGGATGTTTCTTCCTGGTTCTGGTGTCATAAACTGTGTTTAATGTAATTTTATGTGATGAGTTTTTCTCTTTGCTGCTTTTTAACTGTATTTGTTTGACTTTGCTTTGAATAATTACTCGACTTCTGATTATTTCCTCCTTTTAAAATAAAGCTGTTGCTGTGCCTGATTAGTTCTAGAAGTTTCAGATTAACATTCATTCTCCTCATCACCTGAAAAATCTCACCTGAACCTGCACAGGATGACCATAGCGGTGGTGAGAGAAACCAGAGAAGTGCTGTAGCCCACAGTGTAGAGAGCTTTCACCGACACGAAGAACGTGTCCTGTAAAAGAAGAGGAGGCACGTCAGTAAGTGAGCAGCAGGGAGCTCTGAATGTGAAGCAGCTGCACCCAGATGTGGAGGGGGGAACTCACCGGGTGGGTGCTGTTTCCCTCCTCGTACAGGCAGGCATCGATGTAGTGGGGGAAGGTCTCCGACCAGCCAAACTCCGTGCAGTTACGACTCACCTTCCCAATTTCTGTGGACACAACGTTTTTTAATCAGACTCAATCTTTATGACTTTAGCATCTGAAGCTGGGGAGCTGATGTTTATCTGCTAACTACAAAGAGCTGGGAAAAGTGAAAAATTAGCTTAATTTCAAAGAGAGCAAAATGTGTGCAGATTGCAGAAAGTTAAATATCTTAAAAAGTTTACAAGCAATCAACACCAAAATATAATGTAGAAATTCCCTGAAAGAGATCAGCCATTTGGAGCTCTGACTTGTTGAAATCAGTTGAAGCATGTGCCAAACAATGTATGGAATAATGATAGTAATAAAGAGAGACAGGAAATCGACTCTGAAAATGCCTATTCAACCGTCTCACAATAAATGATGAGCTTAGAGACATCACTGGGATCTGTTATCACATGGAAACATTCAATAAAAAATGACAGTAAAAGGTTTAATGGCCTTTTTCAACTGGAAACAATATTAGAGACAACACCCAGGTCTATAAAGCTGTTTAAGAGACAAAGTGGAAACCTGAAACCTGAAAATCTTAGAGTTAAAAGGAAAAAAGATTAACCTAAAGGAAGGAAATGTCTTTAAAAAATGATAAATCTGTATGATTTCACATTATCATGACTTGCTAAACTAAACTGTAAAGACATAACCTGTTGCAGAACATTTTAGGTAAGAAGAGTGTCCGCAAACTGACCGTAGTCTTCCTCGCTGATGAACTGGGAGAAGAGTTCAGGGCAGTTGACCTCCATCACCTCTCCGATTTTCGCAGGCTGCCAACAGGTCAGATTGTCCCAAAACCATGGGCAGTCTGAGGACAGGGACACAGACATATGGTCACACTCCTCAGGTGGCATCTCTCACAGAGCAGCTCCCGAGAAACCCTCATGTCCAGCCGGAGTAAAAGGAGAATTTAAGAAAAAGAACTGGAAGTCTCCATTTGTGACAGCTTGGTGGTGTTTTTTGATGATTTTTGTAGCTGGTTCACTCATTTCCTGTCAGGTCTTTCACGCAAAAATGAAGTCGTTGATGAGATGATTTTGTGAAACATTTTCATCCATCTGTGTTTTTCAGCCACTTTCCACTTTTTCTGTTTGACAAGTCCCTGCAAATTATTACCCAATCCTGGACTTCAGTCATTTAACCTCCATCCTTTAGCAGCTTCACAGGCTTCCTGTTAAATCCAGCTGTGGCAGCTCACTGCTCACCTTCAGAAAAACAACAGCAACACCCCGCCTGCATCTTACTGAACGCCCTAATACTTCCACACCCAGCCCCCCCCATCCAGCCCAACTTGGAACTTGGATGGATTTACAGCAATAATATTCTGGATGAATACAAAGCACCGGCACTATGGCCATATGAAAAGCGTTCATCACTAAAGATTCTAATTCCAAAAACTAAATTGATGCTGGTGTGAAATTTGATCCAATAGTTGTGATGTATTTTAGACAGCTGGTGTATGCAGAAATAACTTTTCTAACTCTGATACATTGCATCGTATTATCATTATTATAACAATGATTAAAGTCTATCAATAACCTACCAAATTCAGAACCGGACTCTGATTCTATCATTTCCATACACTTTTCCTGCTCTCTCTTGATCACGCAGTTGGAGGGGACTTGTTGGTTGGAGCCCTGTGAAACAAAGAGAAAAGAAAGAAAAAGAAAATACAGTCAAGTAGATGAAGAGCACTGAGGAAGGACCCAAAGGTGAAATTGAGGATTGTGGCTCACACCACAGTGTGGGAGAGGAAAAAGCCCTGGGATCTGTTTTTAACCCCCAACCAGTTAAATAAAACATTGCTGAGCTGCTGGCACCCTCCCCATGCCAACTGACCCAGAGGAGGGAAGTTATTCTGGGGGGGAAAGCAGCTGGGGCTTTCAGACAAGCACTTCTTTAGTCACCACGCCATGGAGCTTGCCAGGAGTTGCTTACATCTGTTAAAGCTGTGGAAAGAAGCATCAGAATATCCGAACCAGAGATCAAAGTCAAAGCCATAAGGTGCATTTATGGACTAAGGCACCCTAGAATGACCCTTAGCCTCTGTTCAGCCCAGGTCCTGTCAGGTCAGAAAGAGCTCTGGCTGTTTGTAGGACATTTTGGGAAACAGATAACTAAATATTCATACATCCTCCTTTTTCTGCAACATTACCAACACCCTAATATGATTCCCCCGTTTTTTCCAGGAGTGGTGGTCACTTGGAATCCAAATTACACCTCAGTTATTAGTGGAAAAAAAAATTTTTCAATAGTTTTTGGTGAAAGTAAAAATCATTGATTGCGAGAGTTTATTGAGCCAGAAATGACAAAACTGTTCCATGACGGTCCATTTGTTTCCTGAAGAGGAGAGAATAGCAGAGAAATGCTATTTCAACCGGTTATATGACCGGACCTGAGCTATGACATGTCTGTGCATGGTAAGGTCTCATGTCTTTGAGCAGGCGTCTGCAAGATGAGACACCATGGCTCTGTTTTATTGGGAAAGAGGTCATTTACCCAGTGACGTCAATAGTCTTCACTCTGTTTTATTCACAGAACATTTGTTAGATTAATAGAGATTACTGCTTCTGCCCACTGAGGAGAACGAGCATAAATGTACATGTCTGTAGGATGATTTACAGCCAGCTCTTTCTGTGTTATCCAATTAATGAAGTCTTAAAAAGCTAAAGCACTTCTTATCCCATATGAGTAAAATAATGAGACAATCAGAATTCAGTTTTCTGCTGTCAGGGACAACAGAAAACTGTTCCTCCTGTTATGGAGGCCTCTAGCATGGATGTGTAACTTCAAATAATTCACTTTAGTTACTTTGAGCTAATAAATGAAATACTAACTTCTCTGCTTTTGATTTTAAAAATCAAAATGCCTCAGAAAGTCTTGCCAGACTGACAAAGATTGCGATTTTCAATTAATCAAATTGAAAACTAATATGTTTAAAGGTGTTTACTCCCATCAGGGACAGCAGAATGTGCTGAAGGTGGTTAGGAAATGGCCTCTAAATGAATTAGAATGTACAAAACAAAGCTTGATTTCATGATTTTTCTTACAGTTTAGATTTTACTTGGGTTAAATTAATTGAAAATGACTCTTTAATTTCACTCTGGTACAGAACCCAGCACAGGGTCATTTATTCTTGTAAATCTTTTGCAAATGTTGCCTTTAAATACGGTCGTGTTCATGGTGTTAGCTCCTTCTTATTATAAACCTCTGAAACCGACATTTTCTGACACAAAGTCGATTTCCCCTGTCGTTATCGAGCGTTCCATTTTAAGGCATGGCAATTATGTCATATCTGTTACACCATGAATCACATCTCCATGTCTAATTAGGTCAAACTGAGCATGCCCAGCTGGATCCGCTTCACACCGCATGTACACGGGCTGCAGCTGTGTAGCGACTGCTAAATGATCACATGACTGATGGGAGACATCATTAAAAAGCAGCTTAACACTTAAAAATGGTTGTTTTTAACAGTAAACTGTAATGGAATATTAGCCTGTAGATTCTAGGTACAGACTTAGTATTGGACAATTGGCTTATTTTTTAAAAATAAGTAATAATATGAAAATAAATTAAAAAATGTATATGATTTTATTTTATATTCATATTTCTTACTTTAATGTTGCTGTTGTTTTGTTATGTTTTTTAATATTTGGGCCTCTTGCTGATCCCAAAAGCTGCAGCCAGAGCCAGTTCTGATGGGGTTTCCTTCCTGGTTTTGATGGAGTTTTCTCACTGGTTCTAGTTTTGATGGTGGTTTCAGGGAAATCTGTTTTCTCAAAAACGAAACTCTTGGAGTTTATTTCTATGGGAGTGAATTTAATTAATTTGGATTATTAACATTTATATGATGTAATTTAATACTGACTTTTTTTTTTGCAACAAATTGATTAATAATTGGCTTAAATTGGACTCTATGACCTTAACTTAAGGTGATTGAGAGTTTTGATAAACTCATAGTCAATACTTCCCTCCAAAATTGGATTAAATCGAGGTTAGTTTTAGTATCAACCAATAGTCATTATTGCATCTTCATCCACCAGTAAGTTTATGTTGTTAACAAAACTGATCTTAAAAAAGAAAGTTTGTAGGACATTTGATTAGACAATTTAAAGAGAGCAGTGTTCCAGTGGTGGAGGCAGTCCCCTGTCTGAGAGCAGAGGGATGGGGATCATGTTCAGGCACAAAAGGAGTTTCCTCTGGGCTTTTCCTGGAGCTGAGGATAAGAGAAAGCTGTTCTTACACAGCAAACAGGTTGGAATGATGCTGAGCAAACAATCAATAAATGATGAGTAAGGCTGCTCATCCATCGTTCCTGCCACAAGCTGATGAGTGAATTATTGATGCTGACTCTCCATAAGGTTACTTTAAGTGAATGACTGTACAAGTGTGTGAAAATCAATCCTTGGCGGCTGAATTTATTCAGGAGGAGCTGCACCTGTTCCTGAGCCTGCTGGTTTATTGACGGTTTATCTGCCCATATAGAGGACGACCCACATGGGCAGACACTCAGGCCGTGTTCAGACTACCCGTCTGCTCACTTTGAGGTGAACAATAACGAACCATCACAGATGTTCTGTGGTGGAGATCGAAATTCTGGGGCCTCAAATCTGTGATCCAGATGTTTTGCGGAACATGTTGAAGGAGACAGGAGCAATTGTAAACATCTGATGCATAATTCTGCAGAGTTACATCAAAGTACTGCCAAATGCTTTGTAACATCTGAGTCAGAAGACATTATAACTTATATCTTTGAATTATAAGTTTACATTGCAGAAGAATGACTTTAAATGACAGTTTAATCCTGTTATGCTACATTCATCATATTTGATGCATACAGCTTCTGGATCTGAGACCGTTTGTATGATTTAATGGTAAAAACTTTGCTCAAAACCCAGTTGTGCACAATCAGAGGTACCTGATTACAGCATGCAGAAGACTACATGACGATAATTTTGACTTATTGTACAGTAATAAATGATGAATATTCAAAAATTATTTCTGCTTATTATTTCTTTTAAGATTTGATCAAATGTCCTAATAAAGATTTCAAAACAATAAAAAGGCTCTACTTTTTTTCTTGTATCAGGCTTTGTTCGGATAATTATTTGAAATCTCATAATTAGGACTTGATGTTTCATAAGTATTACTTTATATCAGAATTATGACATTTAAAGTCATAATTATGACTTTAAATCTCATGATTATTACCTAACAGCTCATAATTATTAGTTTATGTCAGAATTATGACTGTGAATCTCATAATCAGGCTTTTATGTCTCATTACTCTAACTTTACATCTCTTAATCATGACAGTAGATCTCACGATTATGACATTAAATCTCAGAATTATGACTTTTAATCTCAGAATGATGAAATGCAGGATAAATATTTCAAATTTGGACAAGGGCTCCATATGTGGTGACAGAAAAATAAGAAGGAAAGCAGACTCACCAAAGGCAGAAGAAGGATCAGGGTGAGGGTCAGCGGGCTGATGATGGCAGACATTTTGTTCTCCTGGGTTGGTTTTTATTCCGAACTTGGAGCTCTAACAGCTGAGCAGATAAACAGGACGGGATGCCAGCTCACCTCAGGGCCTGAAAGGGTTTGGGACAGTCAGAGAGAGGATGTTTTTACCACCTCATCTGGCCAAACACATGTGGTTATCTCTGCCTTTCCTTCAGCATCAGCCCTTTTTCAGTGCTTGTGTAAATCTCCGAGGAGAAAATCCAAACATCCAAACTTAAAAAAAAGAGTGTTTGGAAAGTCGAACGTCCAACTTGGAGAGAGTGGGTGTTTATGATGAGACTATGGATCATTTCAGTCAAAACATCCTCGAACAGATCAAGTTTCAAGCTTTTTTTTTCACATTTGTGGAGAATTTGTGTGCTCCAAGCAATTCGTGATTTCTATGATAACACATAGGCCAGAGCTCAGTAAATACCCAAACAAGTTTTTCAAATTCATATTTCTGTTTCAAAGCAATGCTCATCGGGTTTCTCTAAGGTAAGTCCAGACTTTCTGCCCTCTGAATCTGCAGAAGCATACATATCATCACCACAGATTAGGACTGACTTCCCAAAATTATTGGATTTGCAACTTTATTCAAGTGAAACACTCCTCAGTTTAGCTTTGAAATGCAGTCAGTAGCTGTCATTTCAGCTGAAATGGAGTTCTCTGTTTTGAGTTTTTAAATGACCCATGAGCAGGCATGTGAACCTGTCCCTGAGTCCTGGTGGTAGCAGGCCGGCAGTGTTTGGATGAACAAAGCCAAGAGCTCTCAGGCCTCGTCCCACGGGGGCAACTTGGCAGCTTGGCTTGCCTACTCCATCGAAGGCCTGCCAGCAGTAAGCGTTGTCAAGGGCAACAGCTGAGAGAGCCGCTGAGTTTGGATCTGAAGCTGACCACGTGGACCTGGAACCTCCTTCTGCTCCGTCTTCTGCTGCTCTGAAAATAGATCCTCCTCCTTCTTAATGTGAAAAAGTGTGCAAATGCACTAAAAAACTAGATCACTACCGACTTTAACTATGTGTCAGATCATCGGAGAGATTTCATGAGTGCTCTGCTAATTTCCAAGGAAACAATAAAAAGCAACAATGTCTGCAACTGGTCACAGCCCAGGCTTTTAACAAGAGGCAGGAAAAGAGAGTGTCATTAACACTGCAGGGTGAGTACAGATTCAGAGGTCTGCATCAACAACCCAGAACATTTACCCCACCTCTGTTCAAGGATAGGTTCCTGTCCTCCTCTCTCAAAGCATCTGTCTCCCCTGTCCAGTTGTGGGCGTTACTGTCCTCACAGGTTGTCCCTTCTCCTTCGGATGGAGTTTTTACCTGAACAGCTGGCTCTCTTTCATTAATCTGTTATAGAGGTCCTCACATCCTCCCTGGGTGGAGCAACCTCTGTCTAAGGGCGTAGGTGTTTGCAGAGGATGTCTTTGTATTTCTTTAAAACTTCTGCCTCAAATTGCATCACATAATGGGTCCTCCTGTTCTTTTCTCATGTTGCCAGAACAAAAGAGCACTGAGCTTTAGCAATGGCCAAAGACAGCTAAACCAAGATATGTTTGGCAATTCTCACTGTCAGTATTTGTATAACTTTAACTTCACAGTTAGGATCACTCACTGCTAACAGATCAATGGTCCAACCAGACGTCTGCTCACAATAACTTCAGTCATTTCACCGAAACTGGCTTCAAGCTATTTAAAAAACTAACTATATAATTCCTGAATGCAAATAAAAATATACTTTTGTACAAACAAACAAATCTCTGTGTGAGCCAGACAAATGTATCTGTTATCATGTTCAAGAGGCGTCAAAAAGGCATCAAATGCCCGGTAGCTCAGCCTCTGGGAACTCCAGGGCAGTTTTAGGCCTTGGAGTATGAAAAACAGAGATCGCTGTTCTTCAAAAGAATTCAGTTGTGTCCACGCACTTCTCCTATGCTGCTTAAAAAAAATTCTGATCATTTTATTATTACTCTTTTTTTTTGCATCTTTGTTCAGCAGCTGCACACGACCGTGCTCCCCGAGCTGTAATCAAAAGGTTTAATGAGTCTCAGAGGTATTCATGTTCAACACGGGCAGCCTGAGAGTCTGGAGTGTTTGGTGTTCCATCTTGTGTATTGAAAACACACACATATGCTCCCCCTTCACAATGAGCACGCTCACATTCTGAACGCAGCATCAGGTTTATGAATAACCAGCTAGATCCAACCATGATTCATGTCCACACACTATCAAAAATACTCCTGTTGTGTTGGCAGGGACCCTTGCAACGTCCTCTGGTAAAAAGGTTCGTCCACAACAAGTCTGACGTCCAGAAAAACACAAAGTCTATGCTGAGACTGCAACAACGGGCAGATTTTACACAGATTCCAGATTTTCCCTTTAGTTAGCATGAATATGTGTATTTTTCTTTAGTTGTTGTTATTAGTAAATTACATTCATTTGAAAGGTTTAGTTTACTTGAATGATAAGGCTGAAATTTAAGTTGAATTATATACTTATTTATCTTATTAGAGCAGAGCAACCAGTTGGACTTGCTTTAAGTGAGCCAACAGATGTGTTTGAAAGGCTGATCATTGGTTAAAAAAAGCTTTGTTACACCTTTACAAGGATTTTTCTACAGTCATGTAAATATGCCTCGTATTATATTTAAGTATCACCAGATGTCCATCAAATGTTAATTTTTCTGCATATTTAACCTCAGTTAGCATGACTCTATATCTCTTTTAGGTGTTTATGGCAAGAATTACAGAAATGTTGATTGATTATAACAGATAAACCAAACAAAGCATACAAAAAACTTGACAAATAAACCACAAATCAAACGATACAAATGTCTTAAAGTTTTGCTACATGGCGGGAAGAAAACACATATTCCGTCTTCATAATCAGAAAGCTTTCCATTTTTCCACGTTAACAGGCTTGAAGAACAATTAATCAAAAGGACTTTGAGCAGAATGAGGGAGAAAAATATAACAGGGCCAAGGCAAAAAAAAGTTAAGAACCTTGTTGCTGTGATAAAGGAGATGATTCCCCTCAGGTGAAGATGAGTGATTTCTCTCAGAAAACGGCAGGAAACTGAGGAGTGAGGGTAATGATCACCCACCTGAGAGAAAGGCTTTGAAAAGTCAGCCATGAGCTGCATCATTAAGCAGGAAGAAGAGGAGGCTGCAGAGAAAGTGTGGAGCCACTTCTGTTTTAAGTGGGAGCAGTTTGGCCCCGCGGGGCACGATCTGGTCAGGCTCTGACAGCTGCTGCAGCTTAGAATGGAAGAGAGTCTAACTTTCCTTTTTTTTTTATCTGTCATCTTCTCTCCACACTTGAGCGTCCTCTATGCTTCCAGACTATACATCTCACTGGCAAATCCTGCTCCAAACTGTCTGATTCTCATTAAATATCACGACAAGTGACAAATCACCAAAGTCTCTAAAGTTAGCGAAAAGATTAATGGAATGAATTAGAATACACAGACATGATTTAGCCCTCATCATTTGGGCGAGGGAGAGCGAGACACACTCGTTGCAGAAAGAGACGGAGAATACGAACACTGGCCTGGTTTCTCTCTCCATCTATGCCCCATTTTTTTTTCCCACAATTCATTTGGGAACATTGCCATCACAAGTCTGAGGCGAAGACACTTTGAGCAAAAAATAAAGACGTTAAAATAACAGCCAGAATCCCTGGAGAAGTTAAAACCGGGCGCCACTTAAACAGCCACTGTCCCGCCACAGATAACCAGGAATTTAGTACATTTTACACATGTAATTATACAGGAGATCTGTTAAAAGAGGCCAAATGTTTGGAATTGAATGCGTATGAATGGAAATATGTGGAGTCCAGCTGGGCTGGTTAGTGTTAATGTTAAGGTTAATAGTTACACAGTTAAAAACTTGAATGACCCCAAATTCGGCACAATGCATGTAGATTTGCTAACT
Organism: Menidia beryllina; assembly: GCA_013363375.1. NCBI lineage: Eukaryota > Metazoa > Chordata > Actinopteri > Atheriniformes > Atherinopsidae > Menidia > Menidia beryllina. The sequence goes on along the minus strand of JABUIW010000023.1, from coordinate 10,659,876 downwards.
GCTATGGAATCATGGTGAATTGTCAGTAAACAAAAGGCTTTTTGGATAATTAAATCAATGATGTTTAGAATTCTTTGGATGTGTTTAGCCACTTAAAGGAAACACTACATGGTGATGATTTTCTGATGATTTTCAACAGATCTGATGTTTTCTGATCCTCTTTCCAGAGTTTTTTCTTCTCACAAATTCTGCAGGTGCTTTTTCAGGCAGCAGGAGCCTTCGTTGTTAAAGGTAGGGCGAAGCCTCAAGGAAGAGAGCAGATCTGTGGAACAATGTGAGCATAAAAAGACCAAACTGGGTTACTGCAACTTTCAGAGGACACTGGCCTAAAAATCCTCCTCCAACCCTTGAAGGCTGTAAAATAGTCAATAAAATGCAGAGGGTGGATAAACCACTTGTATATATCTTGTTATGATGATTCACTCCAGGGGAGAAACTTTCCTAACTTTAGCATGACTTATTAATGGACATGAAAAAGGAATATTGCTGCCAAAATTTGAAGTATTTTCAAGTCTTGTTGACCATAATAAAGTAAAAAAAAATGGACAGAAAGAAACTAATGTTTGATTTTGTGATATATGAACAAAAAGTAGCTAAAATGTGTAATTCTTTTGCCCTTTTCTGGACTTTTGTGCCCTAATCTAATTCTGATTTGTTTGAATTAAAGGCATTTACCAGCGGACTTGTTTGACTGTTTACTTCTGAATTCTATTCCCAGTCAAACTTAATAATTCAATGAGTCAAATGATTACCTTTAAAAGGCAGAAAAATACACCATCTATAAACAAAATCAAACTAAAGCTGTAGGGATAGCAAGTTTCGGCCATGAAACTAATCAACTTTCTATTTAAATACTTTTCTAAGTAGCTTTTGTACTTTTTAAAATAATTTCTGGCACAGAAAACCCTCCACGGGCCATTTTCTACTCTGTGACTAATGTAACTTGTAACTTGACTAATTTATGACCACACCTCTGGCATGCAGCTGGAAAGGGCGTCAGAACATTAAGATTAAATAACATCATAATTAAAGTGTTTCATGAGAGTGTCATCTTTGTCTTGGCATCATCAGGCTGCCAACACAGCACCAGCTGCATCATCAGCATCTCCAGAGCCGACTGTCGGCTCAGGATCAAACTGGATTTGAACTAAAACGGTGTCCTGCTACTTTTAACTCGCCCTGTGTTTCAGTGATGGTGTTGAGAAAGAGAAGATGAATCCAACAGGAGAAACATGTTAGCTTCTGCTGTTGGATAGGCTGTTGAATGGCACGATAAATATATGCAAGTTTGGACATTTTGATTATTATTATTTTGGATTTTTTTGCCACTCTGTTCCTGCTCTACTGATTCTCTCCAACCCTAAACTCTTGTGTTGTGAGGCTCAAACTTAATGATAAAAAATAATAATAAAACACCATTGGAGCCACATCAGGTTTAAGGTGGGGAACTCAATGCCTGTTGGATACATATACAAACATCTTTGATAGCCACAGAAGCATCTGAATCTCAGCCAAAAGCTCATGAACAACATTTCCATGCCAACCAAACACAGCTGAAACGACAAACGGGGAATATAAAGGAGCAAAATGTTGACTCATACTGTCAAATGATTTCTAAACTTTATAATGCAACAAAAAAAGTAATTCATTCATTAATTTTTTCTGTGCTTCAGCCTCAGTTACTTTGACTCAGCGACAGCTGCAGTGATTCAGTTGAAACAGGAACACTACAAGTAGCTCTCCATCTTAAGAGGTTAAAGTTGCTACTTTTAAGATGTTTAAACTATCACATTTGAAAGGAGGAACCCCTCAAAATAAGTGACACTTTGCTCATGCATGAGTCTGTGAGCAGATGTGGGCCTAACACCTCCCATCCCCTCCTGCCCCCCTCACGTCCTGTCTCTCCTCTCAGGCCAGCCAGTGAGAGACTTGGATCATTTGAATGTCAGCAGCATCAGATCTGGAAGACAGAATAGCCTTTCCTCCATAGCTCAGCTTCTATTCTCCAAATGCTTTGTGTGGGGTGGGTGTGTTTTTCAGCCACAAGTCAAACAAATCTAAACAGTCTTTTTTTTTTTGCTGTTGCTCTAAACCAGATGTGAACTGTAAATTTAAACAAAGAAAGCTCAAACACATTGTTGTCTTTTTGGCTGAAACCATTTTAGATGCTCTCACAGATTCGGAGAGGCGGGTCCATTGAAAATCGTCTCCCACTGTGACTGATTTTTGACTGATAGCACCTGTCTGGCCTTGAATGAGGCTTGGGGCGGATGTGCGGCTCATTCATCGCTCTTTATGAATGAGGCGGCTGCCCAGCATTCAGAAATGTAAACAGATATCTCAGCCTTGTTTCTATCAAAGCAGAGGGATGCGGGCTGTCACAAACATGCTGGACTACACCCACACGCGCAGACTTTTTTTCCCCTTCCTTTTCAGCCAAACATTCACAAGCTTTCTGCGCTGAGGAGAAGCCCAGGACAGAGGAGACGAGGACGGCTGGGGATGGCGGTGCTGCACGAATCCTCCCAAATCACCCACAAACACCAGTAAGGGAAGAAAAAGGCTGCAGCTGGGATTCACTGACAGCAGAATGCATCACAAGGTCACACTTATGCATCAATCTGGAGGCTGAAGTGAGCAGTTTGCCGTTTGTCATGGCTGAATGGCACACAGAGAGAGTAGGAGACATGCATATGAAGATCTGTGATATTTACTCTCATTGAAAATCGTTTTAAAGATTCTGGGTGCAAAACTGCTTAAAGGCACCCACCAATTTTATGGAATTCACATCTCTTATTATAATCAATTAACCGTTATGTCTGAAAGCATGCTTACATTCAGCCACTTAACACACTGAGATAAAACCCCGTCTAAATCCCGTATTGGATGATTAATTGTACACACAGATCAGTCTCTGTGTGCAAGAAACCTCACTCAGATTAGCAGATTAGTCGAGACTTGGTGCAGGATCCCTACAAGCTCATTTCCATTTTCCTGTCTTCCACAAAAAGCCACGCATTCTCACTTTTCGTGCAAAAGCGTGTGGTTTGAGTCGTGATGCCTTTTCTAATTCATCCGGTTGTGTCAAAGCTTACGATTGTATCGCCTCGCTCCGAATGTGAAGCCAGCTCCGGACGAGTCGACCCTCTGGGGACGGTGAAGGTCCAAGATCTGCCGGTGTCACAACTTCCAGCCGGCGCGTAGACTCGCCTCCTTCGCTGGTGGAATCCTACAACGATTCGTTTTCGGCGCACACAATGAAGAAAGCAAACAATACGTCCTCTCTCGTGCGAGGAAAGTGTTCCAGTGTGAATGTTTCGAGCAGTTCCTCTGCCCTGATGGCTGATCGCCTCGCCTTCCGCGCAAGAATGCGCCGTGCATCTCAACGAGCCCCCTCTCCTCCACTAGCTGCCTCCCTTTCTCCCATCCACACACTGGCTGCACCACACATGCGCGCACGGAGGCACAAATCCAATCTTGCATGATAAATGGGAGACATAAACGGGCTGTGTTAAGTAATCAAGTCTCACTAGACTCAACACAGGATGAGATGGGCGTGATGTGCAGGAACAGCGCGTGTGTTTGGGCCCGAGGTCATCATATAAAGGCTCATAAGAGTCAAACACAGCGATCAGGACCATGGAGAGTGGCCCTGATCTTCTTATTGGAACCCGGGGGGGGGGGGGGGGGGGAGTGAAACCATATAACAATGTTTGCTCTGATAAAGATCAGCATTCTTTTATGGGTGTTGGAACTTTTACAAACTGCATGCTGTGGTTTTTTAACAAACTTCGAAACTTAGTTACACAGAAACCGAATGCGTCAGAAAAAGACTGGTCCATCTTTTTAGGAGAGAAAATTGTCCCTTTTTTCAGCCCATGGCCATAAATGCTTCATTTATACAAGCAGAATACTCTGAAACAATAACAAAATGAAAGATTATCTGCATTGAAATTTCCGTTATTAGAAAAGCTAAACACTCACATAAAGACCAAAACTGATTTTTAAAGTTGTTTGTGGGGAAATTCATTTAAAGTGTTTTGGATCAATCTGGGAAAGACAGAGAGTTTGAATACTGAAGACGAACATTAGTGAGAAGTAAATACAAAACAGAAAACCAATACAAACCCAAAAAAACTAATAACAGAACATTAGAACAATTAGAATAACATTAGAACATTAGCACTGATGCTAACTTGCGCTGAAACCGGGAACCCTCTCAAAGCTGCAGGACAGCTGCCCAGAGAGGATCAGAGTGTGACACCTGTGGGCTGGACGGAGCCTAAATGACCAGAGGCCACCCACAACACCACAGAGTGCAACAGACTGCTGTCCCCAGCGTCTTCCACCTGTCCATCATCTTTCTTTCTGTACAATGATTGACCCAGGTAGTTCGGAAGTGACCTTTCAACCCTTCCCAGATTGATGTGTGCGTGCATTTGTGCACCAGATGACCACTGAGGGTGTGTCATCTGACTAGATTCACAGTCAATATGGCTTTTAAAATAATTTTTCCTCGGGTGCGCATGCGTTTGGGAATCCAGCTCTCTTACTACTAGCTGCTGATAGTGGGGGTGGATGAGAAAGCGTTCAGTGGAGCGTTTAAAAATATATCCATATATATATTTGTATATCACCTGCCTGCCCTTTGCAGCTGATGCAGAATTCTGCCTATCTGCAGGAGAGTTGAGAGAAGAAGAAAGCCTCCTTTTCTCCAGGACTCCTCTTCTGTCAGAAGGTTAGAGGAGGAGAAGGCGGGTGATTGCATCAACTTGCACTTTAACAGAAAAGGCAGAGCAGACTGGGTTTGGCGTTTAATGTTCTGCTCTTTTCTTTTCAGAGAAATGCCCCCCGTTGCTCTGGACTTCGTTAGTCTCCTCCGGCTCCAAAATTTGTGTATTTTGTCTGGTTTTTGAGCTGAAAGATTGCTTCGCGTTTAACAACCCTTCCTCCATGAAGCACTCCCACACACTAAACGTGGTGACTCAAGCACCATCAAGTCTGCCTTCATCCTCCAGCCTGAGCCGCAGAGGGGGGGAGAACTGTTAGTTTGATCATTTACTTTTCTTCACCGTCAGATGAGTGTGTCTGTGTGACAAAAATCACACATAAACGTAATTAAAACAAACGGAAAAAAAAAACAGATAGACACACTCTGCTAGCCACCCCGATCGGGATTTATGCCTTTCTCTTGATGGGTTAGCATCATCGCTAATTGATCCTCTTCAAGGCTGAAAGAGGAATAATGTGCAGCTGTATGGGGTTGCCGTAGCAACCAGCCCATTTCAGTGCAAGGGGGTGTGGAGAGCTGCTGGAATCTCGGGGGTAATTGGGGCAGAAAAAAAAGTGGGTTGTACGTAAAGAGGTTTTACCTGACACATGGAGGAACAACATCACCCACAAAGAAATCCAGCCTCTCGGCCATTGCACATGTTTGGGATCTTAAAATGAGCCACTGGAGCTTACCGTAAGAATGTGAGCGATCCATAATTAGTAATACTTGGGAGAAATAGAGGGCCCCTAAATCAGATTTTGCTCTGGGCCGGCTCTAAGGGGACCATCAGCAGATCAACCGGCTCCATTGTTTGAGCCTGAAAGACCCCAAATCCACTTTATTTTCAATTTAAAAATCCATATCCAGTGAAACGTCCTGCGGTCAGATCAATGATGGCTCAGATGATTAATCACATGTCCCGTGTGACAGCTGAATGGATGTAAAATTAGCTGTTGAACCGGTTCAACTGTGTCACTTTTACAGTAAACCCCTGAGACTGAAGTTATTAGTGGGGATCAGTGGGCAGAAGGTGGAGACATCTCCAGCACTAATCAGACTAATATGTGGGTCCTTCATCCCTCTGTGGATGCGTGGGCTGTAATTCACCGTGGGAGGGGTAAACATGCCGCCACAGCTGTCGGCCGTACATGATGAGGAATGTAAATATGATGAATCTGCCTCTCTGCCAGCAGGCCCTCCAAATGAAATAACCATGGCAACAGAGTTTCTACCTGAAAGCAAGAGCGAGAGATGGAGAGAGAGAGAGAGAGAGAGAGAGAGAGATGGAGAGAGAGAGCGAAAAAAGGCCGGGACATCTCGCAAAGCAGCTCGATTTATCTGAGTCGGAATATTTCCAACACATCTGTTTCAAACGCAGAGGGGTTTGGACAAAAAAATACAGGCAGGCTCCGTCCACATCCCTTCCGTCCTCATGCCTCCATGTGGGGAACATTGCAGAATAGTAAAATGAAATGAAGAAGCTAGTTGAAGCGGGATCTGATCAGAGCACATTCAGCCTCTCTCCATCAGTCTGGATGGTAGAGTTCCATCCTTTCTAGACATTTTATCCTTTCGTTCACAGTGTTTCTCAAACTGGCTTCTTTTGATTTCCCATTTTGGAAACTTCTCAAATTCCTACATCATTCTCTGTGACATATTTTCCCCCAAACGACACATGTTTTGCACCCGCCAGACTCAAAGTAGAAAGATAAACAGTGTTTAAGAAGAGGCAGTATGCCTGTCAGCACACACTGAGGATTGGCTGCCTGGAGCCTTCCGCCTGCCTCCTGTGAACCCTCATTGGACCAGCTGTGGGACAGTGGACCAAACACTGCAGTGGATGACACGCCTCTGAGGGGACTTATTCTCAGTGCTTCTTGTTTTGTTTTTTTTTCCAAAGCCTGATTTGATCTTGTGATTAGTTTGTGATTAGGCTGCTCATCAGCTCCCTGCGTCTCGTCTGCTCTTCGTGAGCAAATCGCCCTCCTCTGTAGGTCGCCTCTCTGGTTTTCTTCATTCTTGTGTTTGTTTCACCTGTTTGGTTTTTATGGCTTGCCCTCTCCTTGTTAGCATAAAATAAACTTTGGCAACATTATTTCCTGTGGTCTTGTTGTCTACTGACCTGCGTTTGGGTCCTCTCACTGTCATCCACTGGGCATGTGGGACAGAAAAGTGCACAAAAAGAAGAAATCCAATCAAAAATAACACATTCTGTCCCGAATTTAAGTTTAATCAGGCTTAGGTGTGAAAAGCTGGCTTTGAGCCGCAGTTGTCAGGAGCACGCTGTGAGCATTTCAGCATCAGCTGCCATGGAGACTTCTTTGTTCTTACACACATAAACCTATGAGCAGAAAATGGCTGACAAGAGAGCTCTATGATAAATGGAGTGTTAACAAATGGCCCTTCAGTTTGATTTGCTCTCTTAGTGTCGGGTCTTTGCTACCAGAGCGATTCCGCGTGTGAATTCGACAAGTTATGGGCGTCTTTAAAAAGCTCCGGCCTCTGAGCCCCTCTCATGTCCGCTCACCCCTCTTGTTTTCTTAGCTGAGTGAGTGAATCATCCTCTTCAGCTCCAGTCTCATCCAGATCAATGGAGATCTCCACATGAGTCCTCACAAGCCTCCCCGGTTTTCTTCTCTGCTTGGCCATTGCCATGGAGACTCGAGTGAGCAGCCTTGCTACCACTTCTGCGAGCCCTGCATCGGTGCTCTGCTCTGACAGAGCTTGAGTTTAGTGATAAAAAGAAGAGCACAACACCACCCCGAACCCCCACCGCCACCCCCGCCCGCTCGCTCCCTGACTCACAACAGCCCCATGCAGCATGTTTCCCCATGCGGTGGGTTTTTGGGTTTTTGACTTGTTCGCACAGAGACGGTAGAAGTCCAGGAGGAATGCGGGCTGACAGATCTCACGAGGCGCCTTGGTAAGTGAAAGTGACGAGGCCAAAACAAGCAAAGCGAGAAATTCAAAGGTCAGTGTGCAATAATCACCGACCAGTGCAAGGCCGCGCCCGCTGCCTCTCCGCATTAAACCGAACAAGGTGTGAAAAAGTCGCAAATACACGAATACAAAAACATCAGCTAACTGACCTGAAAGTCTTAAGTCAACAAAACAAGCCATGTTCATTATAGCTCATGTTCATAGGCGGTGAAACAAACACAGAGCGGGATTTTTATTCCATCATAGTCTGAACTTCAGACGTGTTCTGGTTCTGATGGAGGTTTCTTCCTGCTCAAAATGACAAAATGTCACCTTAAACATGGCCTGTTTTTCTGTTTTCTGCTCTCTTTCCTCTCCATGTACCTGTGACATTGTTGTTGTCATTATTGTGTTCCTTTTTCTCAGCAGGTATCCCTGGCCTGGTGTTTCGGTGCTGGTTTTGCCCTCTTTACTGTACTCTCAGCCCCCATCCGGGCCAGAAAGATAGTTCTGGTTCTGATAGAGGCTTCTTCCTGTTTCTGGTTCTGGTTCTGATGGAGGTTTCTCCTTTAATTGGCTCTGAATAAACTGTAGAAATTGCAAGCTTAATTGCCTTGAACTGATTGGATTCAAATGAATTGGACTCTATTTGAAGAGGCTATATTCTAAAGTGTCCAATGATGACATTTGTTGTGATTTGTGAATAAACTCAATTGAATCAATAGCTCAGAACAGTTCTGAGTATCAGTCCCACCTGTTCGAAGTTTCATATTGAACACACATTTCTCCACTTTTTAGACATGTGTGTCTGTGCACGCGATGGATAAACAGTGTTTATGGGAGTGTTTGAACTAAAAGGTCAGACTGTATTGTTGATTTTTTTTAATGACTAGCTCCAGTGGAGAATTTCATTTTACAATATCCCACTGTTTCCATCTGCTATAAAAAAAAAGTCTAAAGATTGGATAAATGCATGGGGTGAAAAATGATTGCACATTAATGGTTTGTTTGGTTTCCACAGAACCATTTATCTATAGACAAACACAAAGGCTCTGCATAATGCATAAAGCATTAAGCATGAAGAAAAGACACTGAAACATAAAACAGGGTTTGAGCAGGAAGTTTAAGGGAGGATCAGATTCTGGTAAGTCCTGGTGAAAGTTTGTGCAACATCTGTAAACAATGCTTTCAATCGATGTTACAATTCAAATTTTAATTTAAAAAAAAGCTGCTTTACAGGAGCAATGTATGTCCAGATGCAAAGTAAATCAGAGAAGAACAATGATGTTAATTTTAAATGAGGATTAATATTTATCAGGTGTGATACTTGATTGAACCCCAGAAACATTCCCAACTGGACAAGAACTGAATATAGGGATTGTATATCCCCTCTGTCATAAAAATACATCAGGATACCCTAGGAGGACCCAGAGAGGGATATCTGGATTTAACCCCTGATGCAGTGTCTTAGATCAGACTGTAGCCAAAGACATTTATGCTCCACCAAATGTTTAAGAATCAGTCCAGTCTTAAAAAAGCCAACTTTGGCTTCAAAATTATCTGATACAGCTGTATGAGCTGTATTTTCTGTGGTTCATGATGGGTGAACGAAGGTGGACAGGAGATAGTTTTAAAAAGTTCTCATATTAAAGCAACAAAAAACGATCAAGGGGAAGTCAGAGCACCCTGTGGCTGAAATGAGCTACAAGCCACAAATAATTGGACCCCTCTCAATGTCGGAGACCTCTCTTTAATAATCACAAACCAATCAGAGGCCGTTTTCTGCCTGGCTGAGTAATCATCTCTTTGAGAACCGGCTCAACAACCCATTCAGCTGAGGACATTATTGAAGCATAATGTCGTCCGCTCCCAAATTTGTTGTGACAGCTAGTTACTGAGATTTCTGTTGCCCATTCATCCGGCGGACAGAGGAGTGCAGGGATAACTGGTGCATCGGCATTAAATGCACCACAAATACCCAACAAGCTGCAACATGATCCAACATGAGGGGGAAAAAGCTGCAGGCAGAGGGGAAACACTCGGGGGGGGGGGGGGGGGGGGGGGGGGGGCGGGGGGGGCGGGCGGACGGACTCTGACATCTTCTGAAGACACCAGCAGTCCAAACAATACCAGCACCAGTTCTCGCTTGATAAATAAAACATTCCGTATTTTCATTAAAGCCCATCTCCCGGAGGCCCGACAGGCCGGGGTGAGAAATGGAGATTGCACATGAGAGGAGAGCATTTCTCAGCATCTGCTACCAGTGTGTGTCGGCTCCTTCGGCCCCTCAGCTGAGTAATTTGTTAATTCTCAGAGGATGGGAGTTATAAATGTTATTTTATGGCTGTCACACACCCGGAGCTATTAAAGACATTCTTCTCGCCGTCAGTTCTCGCCTCCACCGTCAATCAGGACACGGAGAGGCAGAGCACCCACACTGCTGCACCAGTAACCAAAAGAAATGAGAGGCTGCCCGTCCAGCCCAGTTCAGAGCATATCTCTTAAGAAACCAATTACTGCGGCTGAGATGGATTTTTTTTCACCGGATTTTACGCCAGTTCAGCAGAATGTGATTAAAAACGGAGTGGGTTTTTTTTAATGTTGTTGTTTCCGGTCAGTCCTGCGGCATATTTCATCACAGATTTTAGAGCTTGATTGAAATCCGGTCAGTTTCCAGTTAAAAATGCTGCAGCCATGAGACTGAAACCACTTTTCTGATGTCTGTGACGTGCCGGCAGGCTGGGCTTCAGAGCCCCCACGAATCCTGTTTATTCCAGTAAAGCCTGAGGTTAAACCGGCGGGGATCTGGGGAATTTGGAGAACGCAGCATTTCTTGGGATCTCTGGAAATATTGCTCTGTTTTTATCAGTGTGGCTCAGATGGTCTCATGCCCTAGATGTCAGCAATTGCTGTTCTTTGACATTTGGACACATGCATCCATGTTTTTCTTGGACGACATCAATAAATGTTTACTCATCAGGATAAAACCCCTGAGATGTGTGGGCTACTTTCTAACTTCTATCTTATAGCTTTCGGTTTCACTCTGAAAGGGGAGTTTTAGGCACTTTGCTATTTGAATCTAAGGACTAGCGTCTACAATTGTGGTTGCAAAACAAGACAAATCGATGGAGTGTTTTGTTAATTATAGTAACTGTTGAATTTTCTAAAGATAAAATGGAACAGTTTTGCCAGGGATCGTCGCGATCTGAGGGCTTTTTTGTAATGTACGGTTCCTCGGACCCAAAAACACCCGGAGGCAAGAGGTCAGTTTAACGGGTTTTATTGACAGGCAGGACGAATCCTGCGGCGTGGTCAGACAGGCGGGGTCGGTTCCGTGTGGTCAGTCCAGCAAGATCCAGAGGGTAATCCAACGGGTAGTCCAGTAACAAGCAGGGGTCGAGGCCAGGGGAGCAGTCCAGGAGGGATGAGACGGGGGCGCAGAGTCGGGCAGGCAGAGTCGGGGGCACAGGCAGGCAGGCAAGCACTGAGTCAGACAGGCTGGAACACAGGCGAGGCAAGAGAAGCAGACGAGGGGCAGGCAGGCTCGGAGTCGGGGTCAATCAGGTAGCAAACGGGCAGTCAGGCAGGAACAACGCTGGAAGTACTCACACGAAAAAGGTATTGAGACGTTCTGGCAAATGTGAGTGAGTGAGAGGACTACTTATACAGACCGGGACAGGTGCGACCAATGTCGCTGATTGCAGGCAGAGGGTGAGGGCAGGTGGGCGGAGCCAGAACGTCACATTTTTAGGTGTATGGAAGGTTTTCTGTTTCGTCTTCTTGTTGCATGCATTTAGTTTTATTTTTTCTTTTGTGAATCAGTTACCACATTTGAGTGACTGTTCTTGTCTTTTTCTGACGGTACTTATATAGCACTTTTCCAGCCAAATTGGCCTCTGAAAGCTTTACACTATATGTCACTGATCCATTCACACTCTTCCAGACCGGTGAATACACCATTAGACAATTTGGGGCTCTGTGCCTTTTCAACATGTGATCCACCTGTACTGTTTAAACATGCAAAAACTATCAAGTAGAAAATAAAAAAAATCCATGTTCTTTGCTTTTTGTGCAGGTAAATTGGAAGTCTGGACTGTTATATAGTTGTCTTTGCACTTTAATAACAGCTGGAGGTTAGACTGTCTGACTTCAGCCTTAAAAAGGAAACATTTTTGCACTACTTTATTTGGCATTGCTTTGATTTCTGAGCCTTAGCCTAGGCTTTACAGGTTTCAGGAGCACATGTGTTCCCCTATATTACATGTACTCTTTATTGATGATCTTAGGGAGAAAGGCATTCATGCTTTTCAGTAAATCACTTTTTTCTTTAAGATGGATACCATGTGGATCTTTGTGGTGAAAAGTTGGTCCCTCTATCACACCATTGAATCTATAAGGCTAACATACCTAAAAGTTAATAGAGAATAGATTTTACAAAGACCAGGAGATTGTGTGGTGTCCTCTCTGGGCTGCTATCCTGCCGGTTGGAGAGTTTTCTATGCTTCAACACATCTGATTCACATCAACACACCATCAGCAGGCAGTGTGCAGCATTTGGATGGATCCATATTATCAGATCCAGACGTGTTAAAGCAGGTAAGCCTCTAAAACCTGCAGGACAGCAGCCCAAAGAGGACCAGAACTGGAAAAGCCCTGCTTTGAGATCTCAATCGAGTTGAAATGTGAAATGTGAAATATTGAATAAGATTTGGTGTAATAATGAGAATATAATAATAAGGAGACTAAAAAGAAAATAAGAATTGGATTTTGGATGTCTCTAGTCTCTAAAAAGGGTCCTTTTCCACTTTTGTGACAAGCCTTTGGACCCCAGAAGGTCCAATTAGCTGCTTTCTTTTCTGAGAGTGTCACATGCAGGAATCTAAGGAAAGAGCTGCCATGCTGAGTTTAAGCATGCCTTTACAGGATACAGCTGCTGCCGGGGAGGCTCGACACACACATCAGCTCCTGAACACTGCAGTGAAATTGTCGCCTTCATCAGTGTAATCACTGTTATTGTGCTTTCTCCCCTGATACTGTCACACAGCCAGAGGAAATGGCTGCAGCTCTATTTTCAGGCTAGGTCTGCAGATGGCAGCGAGAAGCTGGACCTTTCTGTTTGAGACACTCGAAAGCCATCAAAAACACGGGCTTATGCAGATTTTATGCAGAGAAAACGCTAATGAATTAAACATCTACCTTAGTGTTTTCATTGAGCTTTGGGGGCCAAGCATCCAAATTTCTTCCTAAACGGCTCAGAATAAATATCCTTTTGCCATTAAAGATTCCCATATTTATCACTGTTATCCGTATTTTTCATGCAGAGCCAAGCTGGTAACAGCAATGGCTGTAAAGTAAGGGCCTTCCCGGTTTCCTCACCGCCCCTCTCTCTCTGTATTTGTCTTCCCATTCGTAAAGGTTATTGTCCTCGCTTCAGAAGAACACTGAGCGATGAGTTCATTTTCTGAGCCAAAGGTTCTTTCTGCAAGGACGTGGGCTGCAGTTTATTTGAAATGTAGATTGTGAGCCATGTCTGTTGCGCTTTCATCCTGTCCATGAAAAATGCATGCTGTGATCTCATTATCCAGCTCTCCTCTCCGAACGCTACATAAGATCAATCCGGGGCCGAGGAGGGGTGAGAACTCCACAGAGCATTCCTCCTTTTTCACAATGAGTGAAATGAGGCCCTACAAGTGGGAGGAGAGGTGGGTGTTTGCACTGGGGCAATAGTTTTGATTGCAAATTGTTTCAATATCTGTGTTTTTATGTTGCTTTAGCTTTTTAAACTGATTGCAAAATTATACATCAAAGAGGTTTGCGGAGGCAGAATTCAAAATACTTTTCTGTCAGTTTACAGTGTGAGCCAAAAGTCATAAGACAACATTTTATGTCAGAAACCAAAGAGAACATTACACATCTGGAATAAACCAGCAGCAATGGGTTAGGGGGCATGTCTTTAGGGCTGGGTCCGGAACATGGGCTGGTCATGTGTTGGTCATACCAAGCAAGAGAGGAATATCCTCAGAAATCAATTGCAGCAATCACATTTGCAATATCGGTTGTGGTTCAGAAGTTCTCAACACAAAAATGTGCAACAACAACTGGGAACGCCGCCTGTAGTGCACAGCTGTATGACGTGTTCAGCACCAGGGACAGCACAGTGAACACGTTCCATTTTTCTGCGGCTTTTTCTTGGCCATGTTCCGATACAAATCCTTATGCAACTGAAGGAGTTTTTTACCCCTGAGAAAAGTCCTGACAGCTTCTGATTGGTCAGACAAACAGGAAGTGACCTGAGCTTTCCCCGAAGGTTAAAGCTGAATCTGAGTTCACAGCCAGTTCCTTAAACACTGCAGAAGCATTTATTCCCTTTTGCAGAATTTGGTTAGATCATGACCAAGGTTAAAAAGCACTCATATTTTCCTGGAGTTTCTTTGTTTTTACAGTATGCTTTGAAGAATCCACAGGTCCATTTATTATCAGTGATCTCTAGCAGCAGTGCAGTTGGAATATAATCATACTAACCGTTTATCCTTTATAATGGTGTTCTCTTTTTCACATCCTCATCCAGATGTTTTCATTGGTAAATTGGCAACAGGTGGGGAGCAGCACACGTAGCTGCAATTTAACCAATTACGGTGATGATGGGTGAGGGCTGTGTCTCATTTCCCAGCGTAATGGACTAAAGTGAGCACACCTCACCAAGCACCCTGAATACCAATGGCACACCTGACATCCAGCTCGCTGTTTATTTGGGAGCCGCCTCTTTGTGAGGGAAAGGGTTTTGAAGGAGACTCTTTGCTTACGTCAGCTGTGGTTGCCATGGGAACAGCCTGCTAAAAGCTCAAGAGCAATGAACCCCCCCCTAATTATTTAAGATCAATTGTCTGTTTAGTCCAGCCGTGTTCAACTGTCTCCTCCTTCATTGACATTTACATGGGAAGGGCCGATTTCTAAGAGCAATTCCAGGAAATATCTTACTCACTCACTCAATACCCACAGCCGTGTTAAATAAAAGGCCGTGGAAACCCATCTCGACATATTTCAAACCAGCAGCTGCACGCCTCAGTGTCACAGGGTTGGTTTGAAATCTCCTGGATCTTGTTCCTCACTCGTGACTTAATATAATCATATTTTTAATCTGACTTTTTATTTATTTTTCAAGTTATCAGAGCCACAACTTTCATGTTTTTTTATGACATCTAACAAGCAAATCTTCTTGATCTCAAATTCTTGGCTGAAGATAAAAAGTGTTGGTCAATTTTCAGCCAGAGGCTTTTTAAATGTTTCTTTCCCTGTAACCTGGTTAGCAGAGATTTGTCTCCCTTGTCGTTGAGGATCACTACAGTAGGACTAAACCTGCAAAAGCTGAAAGAAGATAAACAAGTTTAAGAAATACACTGAGTGATCTCTTTGCTGTAACTGAGTGGAAATTGATATCTAACACAAACTGAGAGGGTTCTGGAGGGTCACAGGTGGAGGATGAACTCTTAGCTTGGAGCAGCAAAGCTGTAAATCCACAACCTTTTCTCCTGGTGTCAGCCGAGGCAACTTCACATGAAACACGACACCGCTGCCGCCCCGGAGCGCAGACCAGTCCTGTGGAAATGGCAGGCGATGCGCGTCGACTTGCTGGCATTTTCGTGAACAAACAGGTCTGAAGAGGATGACCGCGAGGTGCAGCAACTCCGTTTAACTCCACATACAGAGTGAACTTCACCACGAAGCAAACCCCCGAGAAACGGCTTCTGATTATGGATTTGATAATGAATGTGAGCCTAGAAATAAAACAGAGGCTGCAATTTGCAGATGAGAGCACATGCAGCATGGAATGATAATGATTAATAATCAGTGCCTCAAAAGTACAATTAGTCTAATTGTAATTAAAAGACAAGCCTCTTTTCTCATCAGGTAGTTTAAGGCACTAAATGTTTATCAGGTTCCTGAGTTGAACCCAGCTATCTCTGCTCAGCCGGGTTCCTCTCGGCTGGTGTGGGATTGCTGGCCTAATTAAATTGGCCTTGCAGTCTGTCGACAGGAACAGAGAAACAGCAGTGCCCAAGGCTCAGAACATGGAGCGTAGACTTAAACATCCACCTTTAACTGTCTTGGGGGAGTTTGGAGAGGGAGTTAAAGAAAGCTATGGCCTTGACCAGTGGAGGTAAAACAAGACAGATTGTGCTGTGTGTTTGTTGAGGCAGAACAGTGACCACACACAGTGTCCAGAAAAGAGATAGAACATGAACAGGAGGACAACAGAAAAATTGTTGGAATAAATGGGTTCTTTTTTCCATCTGATCTGGCATGTCTTGGAAAATTTCACAGATTTTTTTATGAAACATGAGTCCCATGTAGATAAGATAAAGGAACATAGATTGTTTAAAAAAGCCAGTTATCAGCACAAAGTAGCTGAGCCGAAATTTTCAAGAACTTAAAATAAAGCTGCAGCATGCCCAGAGCTGTTGCGGTTCCATTTTAAAACTAATGTTTTTTAGTTTCACCATCAGTTTGTTTGAGCGATTTTTTATTTTTTTTATTTCTCATAAATCTGGAAAACTTGAAAAACTCAAGCCACAGGCTTAAAGAAGTCAGAGAAATCAGCAGAGGCAACATGCTCCTCTTAAATACCGCTCTATTGTTCAACAACCCAAAGACGGGGAGTTGTTAGATGCACTTACTCCCTGCCGGAGGGGTTGAGGGCCTAAAAGTCATGATGTGACGCGTTCTCCTCGGGCTGCTGCGTCATCGACTGCTGCTGCTACTGTACGTCTGTTCCTCAGAGCTCGTCATGCTGCAGGTGCAGCTGTAACAGCAGCAAAAACCAGCGCTCCACTGAGACGCATCTCAATGAGAAGAGAGGGCGGATGTTTTTCTCACACTTTAGCTGTGTCCTCACACCAGGGGCTATGAATTTACATCTCACTACGGCGCACTGCTCACATCCCTCCATCGCTGCCTACTAAAACATTTAAGTCTGTTATTGTGACACCTTAACCCCGTATTTAAAAAAATATGTCATCTTGTTGCATCAACATTTCAAGTAAACTGTGACGGACACATATGGAAGGTTCCAACAAAAAACAGTAGAATAACTGAGGATTTTTACCAGACTGGGTTGATGAAAAAGGTTAAATTCTGCTGTGAAAGTTGGGTTGGATTTATGAGAGATTTGATGGACAGCAGCATTACAAGTGAAACTGACCGAAAGGGGAAAAAAACTGTTTACTAATCCCAAGAGGGGAAATTAGAAGATATAATTCTTGGTTTGCGCTATATGGCACTATTTCTGTGGGCATACCACGATAATAGCAAATCTAAGCTCCTCTGCAGAGGGACGCACAGAACCTGCCTCATCAAATAAAATTAATTAGAAAATAGCTGATAAAAAAGTCTTGAAAATCTGTAATTATGTATTTTTGTGATCTGTGTTCCTCCCTGGAATTTAACATGAGCATTATCCTTAATCCAAGTTGAACATTCATACATTTTCTAATAATCTTTTCTGTCAACCTCCAACATTTCCAAACATGTCCGCTATGTGCTGGTAAACATCTACATGAAACCCCCACAGGGCCGCTGGTCTGTGGCTGTCAGTCACTCACTCGTCTTTTCAGTCTACTGATCTCCATTAATATGACAAGGCATGAAGATTAGCTGCGTGCTCCAGGGAGTTCATGCCTCCACCGATGCTGAACGTTCATTTCAAAATGAAAATGGCTTGAATCAGCACACAGCTCGACAAAGCAGAGTTTCTATAACTGTGACATAATTGTTCAGGGTGATACATTATGACAAAGATGAGTTTCAGAGTTGTGAAATTCTCCAAACATCAAATGTAGGTTGCTTTTTTGAGAAAAATATACTCAAGAACCGTCCGAGATTGTCTTTCAGCATTTTAATTTCTCCAATAAACATTTGACAAGTTTAAAAGATACATGAGAATTTTTAAATATGATTAAAGAAATCGAAGTCTTTGTAAAATTAAAGATCATATATGTTTGTTTTTTATGTCCAATCAGCTGTTTTTGCCCATGAGGAGAGGAATTTCTCTTAAATGAGTCTGGGGTGACTGGCTTTGTTTAGGTTTTTATCTCATAAGCGTTATGCCGTCTTCACGACAGCTGTGCTGAGCTGCTTCTGTTTATTCACACGTTCAAAAGCTGTTCTGACACAGCACTGACACTTCTGCCTGCACAATATTGTGCCTTTGATGGCCCATATTGCAAAAGTGACAATTGTGGAGTTAAAAGAAATGGAACCACAAACAAGTCACATGGCTTTTTTTTTACAAAAGCCAAAAGAATCCATCCAGGAAGCAAACCCAGACATCCCTCTCCTCAGAAATGCTCCCCAGCTCCTCCAGGAGTTGTGGGCCTCCCCCAGTGTCTCCTCCCAGTAGGACGTGCCCAAAAACTTCTACAGGGAGGCGACTGGGAGGCTTCCTCAGCATCTTGAGCCACTTTAGCTGACAAATAGTCTGGTTCTGATTATTAGTTTTCCAAGATTTTAAAAGCCTTCTACAATCCCCACAGCTGTTCAGTTAGATTAGATTTATCTCTAACTCGCCAAAACATGACAAATGTCATCTCTTCAAACACATCAAACATTTGGTCCAATTTAAGCATTAGAATGCGATTAACAGATTTAAGAAATCACATCCATACAGAGACCAAAACGAGAATAGAGAAACAGCAACTGGAACCAAAGTAACTTAAATTAGCTTTTTAAGAGTAGACAATACAAACCACACCCAATCTCACCAGAAATCACCCCAAAACGCAGAGAAATAGCTTTTCGATGATTACCCCTCTGACAAAAAGTGGCCACCATCACTGACCGCAGATAAAGCGCGTCCTTATTACAGTTCAGACTGAGATTTTGTTCCCATGACAGCAGGAAGAGGAGGAGGAGGCCTCAGTGACATTCACTTATGCACAAAGTGTGCCACGCAGCACATTACATAACTAAAGCATGGCATGCATATGGCACTTACACAAGACCGAAACCTTGCTTGGCATGGGTGTTGTTTACTGGAGTGATTAGCTAAATGTAATTACAGTTATGGATGAGGGAGAAAAAACTGATCCCCGGGGTAGAAGTCAATGGGAGAGAAAACAAGAAATCTGGGCATCAGTATCCCAGGAGTCTGGTGAGCAGACACACACTGGTGTTAAAATTCAGATCACACACACGCCTGCAAACCCTGCTGCTCACCGGGGGGGGGGGGGGGGGGGGAGGAGAAACGGGGGGAGCAACAACGGCAACGGTGGTGGACTTAGCTTGTATCATTTAGAGCCGGGAGGATGAGGCCCAGCCTCCATGTGTGAATATTACACTCATTTTGCAAACTTCCACCGATTGTGATGAGCCGTGGAGTCTGTGCAGAAATAATTGGCCATATGGGGAAGGGGGGTTAAAATAAAACTCCATCCAAATCTGACACACAAATTGAAGTCCTCACTGTGTAATCTCTCAGGATTTGAAACTAAGCTTGGTAGCAGAGGGCTAAACTCCGGCAGAAATGTAATCATTTAACCAGGATGTTGGAAATTGCCTTTTCACTCCTGACAGAACGGTTTAAGATTGGTGTTTTAATATCTCACCCAGAACCTGTTTTAGATATGAATCCATTTGCTGGATGAATTCATTTTTAAATAAGCCTTTTAGAGCTACGAGGCTAGGTCTTAGCTGAGCTTCAAAGGCAAATCATAAACATTGTCTTACAGTATTTGGGACTTTTGGCTTATAAAAGTTGGCAGATTTCAGAGTATGTACAAGATCCCACAGACATGACTTTGTCAATGATGATAATTTCTACTCAAATCAAACCCATTCCCATCCATGTCTTTACTGGACGCAAAATCAAGCATGCCTCTGATGAACAAATAACAAGATGGATAATCACAGTTTTACATTATCATTAAATACGATATTTTAAAAAATGATTCCTTTTAGTTTGTGATCCATTAGTAAAACAAATGCTCAGTTAACTATTCATGCATGAACAACTCCGACAGAAGAAAGGAGTTTTGTCTTGATCGATAAGGCTCAATTCTCAGCTTCAAGTCCTCATCTACCTTTAAACAGCACGAAGCCCTTTCCTCTATTAACTGCCACATTTTTATAAGGTGGTGTGATGACATGTGTGGACACAGAGAGGAGGTAGAGACAGGCTGGTCAGACGAAAGGAAGCTGACATTAAGCCTAATGAAGAGAGAGAACCTTTGGTTTCTGCTGTGCTCCCTTGTTTGCATACTGAGTCTAACAGATGGTTAAATGAGCTCCGAGCACGACCAACAGACACTCAGGAGGTATTCACCATTTAATATCACTGCTAATTACCAAGTCCATTTTTCCTCGGTTGCTTAACCTATTCATCATCTATTAGAAAGGTTTCGTTTTCACCAAATTTTAGGTTGTTACTTTCAGGGAAATCTGACATAAACACAAGATAATATGTACAAGTATGTATTTATTCCTTCCAAACTGGACCGAGCAGCAGAATTAGAGCCCCAGAACCGGGATGACATAACCTTCTGGCAACCACCGGAAGCGTTGACCAAGCCCACAAAGTCTCCAGATTCCAGTTTGGATGCCCCAAGTCCCTACCTACAGGAAAAGCTGTCCAGTGGATCCTGAACAGATGAGGGCAGCTAAAGCACGAAAAGGTCGCCCTGCTTGGTACTGACTGAACCGAGGAGTAAATCTGTTCAGATCAGATTAAAGTGACACAACTGCATCTCCAAAGGCCATAGGGCCCCCACTCTCGCCTGCTCCGCACTCAGGTGCCTCCTCAGGTTTGCATTACATCACCACGGAAGGCCAGGCATGATGGGCCAAAACATCATAAGGAGGAAGGGGGACCTTTGCCTCCCTGGCCCCATTTACTGTGTGAGTGTTTGTTTGTTTTTTCATAAAGGCCCTCTGGGTGTCCTCCGGGTTTGTGTTGGATGTGTTCGGCATAGCATGATACTCAGATTTCAGCTCTGCTGCCACAACGCTGAGTAGCACAAGGTTAAAAAAGAAAAAAGAAAAAAAGAATGTCTGCGTTAATTCTGGGTCAGAGGTGGCGGACAAGTGGGGTCGCCACTCGGAGGCTGGAGCCGGGGTGGGCAGAGGCGCTCTCTTTTGTTCGCTGTTTACTGTTATGCAGCGTTTGACGCTTCATCCGGGCCGCATGCGTTTGGCCCCTCCATGAGAAGCAGGGCCCTGCTAAATCCAGACCCGGGCCGCCGTGGGGAGAGGGACTTAATGAGCCCAGAAGAGGGAGGTGGGGTGCAAACATGGAAGCGTGATTTGTAATGGAACCAGTAATTATAAAACACAGTCTCACTGCTTATCCTGAAAGAGCACACAAACATAACATAAAGGAACCTTTTTGTAAACTTTGAATTTCCTCGATGGGGATGAATTAAAGTATTTCCTCTGTTCTGCTTTTCAGGTCTCGTTAGACTCAGACATGCTGTCAGGAAAACATCCAGTTTTACACTCCTCATCTTCAACACACACAAAAGCGTATTTTATTTTTTGGGGCTTGACTCTGTCTTTTGGTTTATTCTCTTGTGTTTATGTCCTCCTCACATCTGCTCTGTAGTGGATGATTGCCACGTTGCCGGCCCCCTCCTCATGCACACAGCCACATTTAGACCAACGGCCCAGACTTAAATACCCTCCTTCTTGGTCTTTTCCTAAATATAAGACAAGGAAAGAATCGTCCCATGCATCAGTATGTCACACAGAGCTGATCGGATGGGATCCCAGAGGGGGCCGTGTTTCCTCACAAGTCCACAAAATGTGGCTTGTCGAATTTTTTTGTGTTCAATTTTGAGTCTGGAGGAATAGACAATTGAATTGACACATTTTACCCCAATTTGACCCCAAAAATGGTGACTTGAGGTGAATCTTTAACACTGTTATTGCTCTCTTGAGTAATTTGCAGTACGAATGGCTTTGAGCCACTGCGTAAAAAATAGTGAAAAATAATTTGCAATTTTTTTGCATGAAAACACTGTCTTGAACAAATCACCATGGCAACTACATCTTCCTTCCCGGCCTCACCTCAGAATAACATTAAAGCCCTGGCGTTGCTGTGTGTCTTTAATGGACTGTCACTCTCTGAAGGCTGCCACATATTCCTGTGTTTGTGTGGCTGTTCTCAGCTCGCCGTCTGTCATCCAGCAAAGCGGAGCGGAGCTATTCAAGGAGGCAATCAATGCCGAGCAGCCGGCAGAGTGACAAAACAAAGCCCGGTGACGCGGCCGCGGCTGCTTTTGATAGCAGGTATAAATAAACTGCAAACTGTTGCTCACCGCTTCAAAACAACTGACGACTGAGCTGATGAGGGAGGGATGTCTGTCCTCAAATTACTGCCTGTTCAATGACTCCTGTCAAACACAGAAAGGAAGCTCCTTTAATAACAGCACATCCCTTTTATTGTGTTTTCTATTTAGATGCATCACTCATTAAGATTCCTGCAGTTTCAGCATATGTTTGCTTAACAAAGGTGGAAATCTGTGTCAAATCAGCACATCAGATGGACATTTCTGCAGTCTCAGCACTCTTTATGTGTATATGGCTGAATTTCACATCAGTTTCTGCTCTTTTTCTCAAACTTTCTATGTCTTCTTTAATCACTTTTTTATCAGTTTTCCTGGTCATTTGCTCCAAATTCTGATCATTTTCGGGCTAATTATTGGGGGTTTGTGTCCATTACTGACAAGTTTCTGTTCTTTTTTGGAATTTCTGTGTTTCTTTATTCATCATTTTCAGAACAATTTGTCTCTGTGCCTACACGAATTCATCAATTATCAAAGTTAAAGTATTATTTCTGTTTTTGTATTTTACAGAGACACTTTACAGTTTGCAGGATTGTACCCTGAATATACACTTTATATCTGACTTTTGTCTAACCTGTCCAGGTGCTGCAGTGTTCTTGGGTAAAACATTACACAGTTTACAACAAGGATCTGGAACTTTGCACTCCTCGTTGGGCCACTGCCCTACAGATTTAGACTGAAATAAATCTTTTTAAAAATAGTTAATTCTTCACATTCTGCCAGTTGGGCATTGATTGGAGTGTGTAAGGATGAAATTAGCTCAAAACAAGGGAGCACAGGATTTTCTGCTTAAGGGAGGTTTTTCAGCTTTAGACGTCATTCACAAGCCGAGAAAAAAAGCCAAGAGGTCCCTGAGAATCTTATTGTTCCAATGACACGGTGATCCAAAAGAAGTTAATGGGAAATGATGGATTAACGTCCTTCCAGTGGCCGCTTCTCTAAGAAATATGACTTTATGAGTCAGTTCCTGTGCGATGTAGGTGGAAGAGATGGAGGGAGCTGTGCAGCATTTCCTCCTGTCCTTTTATTTAAGTTTTGAGCAGCAAAGATCTGCTGGCATCCTTCAGGCCGTCTGCACTGATGCTGTCATTTTGTGAGGATGTGTGTATCCTGCATGTCATTTAATGATCCCGTACAATGCCAAAGGATACACTCATACACAACAGCAGAGCCCAGAGGAGGATGATGTTTCAACCACAGACTCCCACCCCCACACACACTCCCACAAGGAGCATTTATAGCCAGTCTGCAGCCTCCAGACTCAGAGAGTAAATGAGGTGGAAATACACGAAGACTGAAACATCCCCGGGGAGACATTACGTGAAAGAGACACCATTTCACCGAGGACAGAGGGCACACAGGGCTGAGAAAAACAGCGATGACAATTACAGGCTGAAACAGAAAACTGGGGAACTGAACCAACACACACTCATTAAAAACGATCCTATTAACTACAGATACTTAGGGGGACATTAAATGGACGATGTGGGAAACAACATAACGTATCATTAGATCATATTTATTCACTGGGCTGCACGGCAGCGCAGTGTGGCCTCCCACCTTGGGCTCCAGTCACAGCAGGAAGCCTTTCTGTGTGGAGTTGGTGTGTTCTTGGGCAAAGAGAGTTGGCAGTGGTATAAATGGAGACTTAAAATCAGGTGTGGGCACCTCTTTCCCTACCTCAACACACCTGATTCACATCAAAGCACCATCAGGTATTAGCAAAGTGAAAAGCCCACAGAACCATCACAGTTAGAAGCACAGTTTCCTCTTAACTTATCTCTTTAAACTGAGCCATCATTAGGATGCCACCTCTTTTTTTTGCTCGTGCGCTTTCTCTGCTTTCTGAAATTCAATTAGATCCTTCTGTCAATCCAATCTCCACCATGACTGCATGCCTGTTAGTTTGCCATCTGCCTGCTGAATAAGCTGCCTGCCCTGACTCCCGCAGCACAAACACACA
This sequence comes from Menidia beryllina, assembly GCA_013363375.1. NCBI lineage: Eukaryota > Metazoa > Chordata > Actinopteri > Atheriniformes > Atherinopsidae > Menidia > Menidia beryllina. The sequence continues at coordinate 10,635,887 of JABUIW010000023.1, read as the reverse complement.
CATTGCACTGCACATCTGGAGCAGCTGACTGGAAAGCGTTACCTACAACCTGGAGGTGACAGGATTGAGACGTAAGTGGTGATGAGTGTGTGGAAGCTGTTCGCTCCCCGACCTGAAGAGCTGTTTCTTTTCAGGGTCATTTTCCTGCCCCCTTGCTTTATGGACCGCGACGGCTTCAGCATCAGAGTTTATTGTGTGTCCAGCTACGATTGGATCCTGAAATGGTGACATCATGCCAATCTGAAGAGCTTCAGCTTTCAACGGGGTGTAACATGTAGGGACAGTGAAAGGGTGGCTGAGGAAAACCCGCATTTGTCCCGAAATATGCAGATTATCCATGGAGAGATCACTTTATATCCTTTATGTTGTGTATTGTTACTTACAATTCCATCATCAGGATGTGAAACCACACAAATGTCAGAGAATGTTCTATTCAGAAAATACTATGAAACAGCTTTGACTTACAGATATCTAATGCTTTAGATAGACTACTGTAAGGTTATGTAACTATGCTGTAGTGAAAGTCCCTCTGAATGCTTTCCCACTGAATGATTTCCATTTTTCTGTCTTCCTGCCTGAGATCTTCAACGTTCAGTTCAACACTTTGTGTCAGACTCCAGGATGTACAGATGTTCATGTATTCAGCTTAATTACCACAGTGTGCATGCAGCTAATTGTCAGTTCAGTCAGGGTGCCTGGAGACCGTCCATCCAAAAGCATGTATGTAATTAAATATTTAGCGGGAAAGAGAGTCTTAGCATGAACACACAGCTCATGTTGTACAAAAGGTCTAGCCTTGACATAAAAGATTATTTTTCAGGGTGAAATTAGGAAATCTCTCCATTTTTGCTTCATTTTGTGTGGAATATTTTATGAGAAAATGTCATTTGAAATAAAAGCGCAGCTCTTTTTTTTAAATCTCTCTTTGCTTTTGAGTTTCATCACAGAGAAATGTGACAGAGCACCTGTGCTGTTTCCTTATTCAAAACTATTTTTTTTTGTTTTTTTAGGCTTCTGGGATTGTGCTCACAGGCAGTTTTATACAAGATTTAACAAATTGGGAATGAAAAAGCATGGCCTTTTAAGATGCCAAAAAATGTATTCTAAATATAAAGGGAGAGTCATTGTGTGTTTGGAGGTGTGTAAGATGTTTCCTTTAGGCACCAAAAACATATTTTTAGTGCATATATACTGTATTTTGTCTGGAAAAGAGCATGTATGCATCATTAATTTACAGACATTTCCTCACACAGCTCCGTCCCACATTGTCAGGAAGGTGTTTTGTGCAGCGATGCCATCGCAGAGCCCATTTTCCTCCTCCCACAGTCAGCCTGTTTCCAGGCTGGAGATTTGAAATTGCTTTGTGTTTGGAGGCTTTGCTGCTGAGATATGGGCGGGGGGGCATTTTAAATTCAACACATATGATGGATCATTGTTTCAGTGAGCAGCAAAAGCAGAGTGGTTTGAAGTGCATTTTTTAGAGCAGAAACAAAGGGTGTTTGAGTGCCTTCGGTCTTATTATTAATGCAGGTATGTGGGGATGGGGGTGTTGGGGGGGGGGGGGGGGGTCTTTTGTCTTATCCTGCTGCATTCAGCTGCAAGGTGATTAATTCTCGCTTTGTGCAGGTGATGTACCGTCATGAATAAGATCAAGTGGCTGAGTCATCTAGAGTGTTTGCAGAGCACTGTGACGGCCGAGTGGACACACACCGTGTGTGTGAGGGCGGGGGGGCACAGACAGAAAAATCAATACCTGAATCAGCTGAATTGACGGGAAGATAAAGGTTCATTTTCAAATATGTATATTTACATTTCATTTGTTTGGGCTCTGTGTGCCAAATACAATATGTTTTTTTTTAAAACAATAACAAGAACAACCAAAATAAAATAATATTAAGAAGAAAGACATTGTTAATGCTAATTATTGATTTTTTTCCATATGAATACATTAATTGGATATATGTGGATAGAAATAATACGTGTATTTATATTGCCTCATCTATAGATAAGCCATTAAGAAATTGATAAATAATAAGAGTAATAATATCATCAGTAATTTCAAAACCACTACTACCAATATTTGTAAAGACAAACAAATACAAAATATAACAGTTCTATTAATTAATTTAATCCCCTCTGGGAATAATGTAGAGATAAAAGTTTTCTTGTTTCAGCCTTCAGTGATCTGACATCCATCCATTTTGTCATCATTGTTTCTTCCTCGCTCTGGTCAACTTTCTGTCCTCTCTTGATCATGAAATATTTTTACCTTAAACGTAAGCTCCGTCCATCCATTTCCAAAACGTATTCCAGGTAGGGTCACTTATGGGCTTAAGCCTATCCCATCTGCCGTCTGGTGAGAGGTGGGTATACACTGGACAGGTCAGTCCATGACAGGGCCACACACAGAACAAACACAAAGTTTGACCTCATGACTAGCTATGAATACTTCCCATCTCATCTCAATTCAAAGCACTGACATGAAATGTCCATATGACTGCGTATACTTACAGTTTCTGATCTTATTTAGTCATAATATTTCGTTTGAGCTTCAGTACAATTTCTTCAGCTTTTCCAAAACAGTGAAACCTTCCCTTGTCCCTCCTGGTTTGAATAGATACCTTAATATAGAAGTGTTATACATGCCGGTCTGACATCATTATGGTTGCCTTTGTGATAAATTTGTCGAGCTCTGAAGCTCTGCCTTTGTTTAAATGGCGTCATCATTGGCAGCTGAGTGGCGCTGAGCACCCTGAGCTGAGCGGTGAAGATGAACGAGGGTCGGGGGGGGGGGGGTTTGTGGAGCTTTGCTTTTGAGGAATGAACCATCTCACTCTTTCTCAGAGCAAGCTGAGTGTGAGAGGCAAATATAAAGTCTGCTTATTGTGGGAGGAAAATTGAAGAGAGAAATTAGGCCGGAAATGGAAAACAGGGAGCCAGTTTCTGGTGGATAACTCCGGGCCCTGCATGGCAGTTATCACATTATTCACAGCTGAGGATTTAATGCATCGCTCAGTAATGAGCAGGCCTGTGATCCCAAGCTCACTTATTCTCTCACTGGGCTGAACTCCAGACAGAAACGGCCTGGAGGAGTGCCTCCAGATGGAAACGAGCCAGCTCACTCTGCTATGCTTCACTCCATCATTTGGCCTTGTATTTCTGTGAGTCTGTAAATACCTTTCATACATGAATAAAGACTTTACATTTCAAATGGTGGTTTTGACTGCGTTTGTCTGATTGACGATGTCTGTGGAGACACATTCGAAACAAGAGCGTTCAGCCACAATCAAAAGAAAGATCACAGTGACGTCTGGTGGCAAAGAGCTGGAAATACACCAACTCTGTTTAATGGCATGTTGATGGATCCAATCCTGATTCAACCCTCTATGGCACATGTGTATTCTTCACATAAGAAGAAGAAGAAAAAGAAGAGAGAGGAAGATCAGAAAAGATCTCTTTTTGATCCATTTTATCAATGTCTGTTCAGATGTTGTTTTTAGCTGAGTTTTAGTTGTTTTATTATACCTCAATGGTACAAAAATAACTTAGGTAGTAAAACACAATCTCTAACAACCAGTAACAAAATTTAGCCCTCATTTGAAATACTTCAATTAAATTAAATCATTTTCTAAACATGACCTTTTCTGTATTAGAAAATACAGCTTCAACAAAATACCTATTTTATGAGGAAATGTCATTTGAAATAAAAGCGCAGCTTCTTTTTCAAAAATCTCTCTTTGCTTTTGAGTTTCAGCACAGAGAAATGCAACAGAGCCAGCTGTTTCCTTATTCAAAACACTTTTTATTGTTTTTTAGTCTTCCAGGATTGTGCTCACAGGCAGTTTTATGTTTATGTTTATGCATTTGGCAGACGCTTTTATCCAAAGCGACATACAGAGTAGACACAATATTACATTCATCATCACTTTGACAATAAGATATATAAGTTATACAATATATCTATTGTTTCAGTGAACAGCGAAAGCAGAGTAGTTTGAAGTGCATTTTTTAAACCCACTCGCTGGGAATTGGCACCGGCTTCAACTTTGAGTTCATCTTCATCTTCACCATCATCATTTTCATCATCTTCTTCACCATCATCTTCACCTTCATCATAATGAATTCCATCATCATTATGATTTTCATCATGTTCACCTTCATCATGATGAATTCCATCATCTTCATCATTAAGATTTCCATCATCTTCGTCACCATCATCTT
>JABUIW010000023.1:10530379-10631656 GCA_013363375.1 Menidia beryllina | reverse complement strand
ATCATCTTCGTCACCATCATCTTCACCTTCATCATGATGAATTCCATTATCTTCATCATTATGATTTCCATCATCTTCGTCATGATGAATTCCATCATCTTCATCATTATGATTTCCACCTTCCTTCATACCTCTGATCACTAAACCTTTAATAGTACTAAATTTATCAGGGATTATGGTTTTAGACTAAAATCCGGCAAATGATTCTGACTTAAATTCGACATATGACTCTGTTTCGGACTAAACTCCGACAGTTTTTGTTTTTACCACTGAATCTATCAGGGATTTTGGTTTCAGACTAAACTGCGACGTGTGATTCTGTTTCGGACTAAACTCCGACAGTTTTTGTTTTTACCACTGAATTTTTTCAGGGATTTTAGTTTCAGACTAAATTCCGACATGTGATTCTCTTTCGCACTAAACTTTTTTTTTTTTGAGCCGGTGAGAATCCACGGAGACTCCACACAAAAGCCTCGGATTCACACAGGACTCGAACTTACAACCCTCTATCTGTAAGACGACGGTGCTAACCACTGTACCACCGTCTCGTCACGTGGCTTAGTGGACACCCTGGCCCATATAGTTTCTCGCTCATTGTGGGTCTGTTTGTGCAGAACAGTTGTGCCTTTACATCGTACACCCGATGTGAGCTTTTGGATATTGGCTCGTGAATTTTCGACAGTTTTATGACAACCGTCGACTCCTTCCTGAGATCGCCAGAACACCCAAGGCTACACTCTGCCCAGACGGGCGGAAGTGCTAGCGGAACGAACACCACACATTCCCTGCTGATAGAACATTAGATGGTGGTGAATTGTGCAATTACATAAACAAAGCGTGGTGCACAAACTCTGCTATTGTTGGGAGACATTGTTCAGCTAACCAACAAACATTGAGTAAAGGCCTGAACAAAGTGACCTCCATAAAACTATTCTTTGTGCTGAAAATGCAAATCATATATCAAAGAAATAATACAATTAAAGGAGGCCGTTTTTTTTAGACCACATTCAGAGGCAAGTCGGGGTCGAGGAGAGATAAAAACAATAATTCGCTTAAATATAATTTTCGTTAGTCGAACCGCCGCACCACTCGGCGGCAATAACGCCCAACTCACAGTTTGACTACCATTATTTAACACGCGAAGAAGAACTATACACTGTATAGTTTAATTTTGTTTTGGCGGGCTCTCTTTAGGCGAAAATGTCTACTGTTAATCGCCTAAAAAATATCATAAAAGAGCAGCTGTTAAATGCTGCTGAAGAAATATGCAAAGAGTTTGAGAAAACAATTGTTCGATACGAAGAAGAGATCGATACTCTGCGCAAACAGCTGGAAGGATTTACGGGCCTGCTCAAATCCACGCCTCACATAAAGCTCCACAGGATAGGTAAGAAGCAAAAAATGTTGACCGTGATTAATTATTTTGGGTTTCCATTCTTTCACTCCAATTCTGGGGTTAACTGGGGTCTGTAATCTTATTATTCAGACGGAAATATTTCTACTTTAACTATTCTTTAGACGGAAACAACACTGTATTAGAAGCGTCTTTTTTTTCTCTAAAGGCTTCCCAGAGCTAGATCCCAGAAAGGAAAGCGATGTCCCTGCTGAGCAGGGTCTGAAACGGGGGGAAACCTCTGATGTGGACCCTGAAGAAGCAGAGCCCCCAGTGAGGGGAGAGGAGCTGCAGCTGGAGCCCCCCGCCTCTCCCTTCGGGGCCCCCCTGAACAGCGATGGCAGTGACGTCACCGACTCAGACTCTGTTGTGGAGCTGTCCGTGTTTCCGGGAAAAAAGCACCTGATGACAAACATCAAACCAAACGGTCCTCAAAGGCCCTCCGATAGTGCAGACTGTTCTCCCACACCCAGCAGCCCCTATGAATATGAATATGAATTTGAATATGATGCAGGTAAGTGTTATTTACAAATGGGAATACATTTAGAAAAAAAATCAAGTTGTCACTAACGCTTTAAATGATTTAGTTGGCAGTCATAACTTTTAGACACAAGTTAACATAGTTGTAAATACTGCATATTAATGGCATCTTTAGTTAAGTTTTACTAGGCAATTACAGACAAAGAGTTTCGATGCTTCCCTGCTTTCTAGCGACCCGAATGAGACTGAATAGATCTCCTTAAAAAGATGAAGGCCTGCCCATCTGGTGCACTGATGTGAATCAGGTGTGCTGAAGCAGGAACCACGGGGGGCAGGGGGGGATGTCTGGTCTAATGAAACTGTTCAGTTAGCCTCCAAACATAGCTGGACTCATCTGTGTTTGTGAAGAGTTGAATGGACTTTGACTTTGCCCACATTTCTGTTTCTATTTATTTCTTCTTCTTTTTTAATTAATGTGTGTTTTAACTTGGTCCCAGAGCAACCTGACTCGAGGGAAAGCCGAGGTCATCCTGGAGAACAGCTCTTGAACTGGGAGAAGAGCTTCAAACTTGACCGGAAACAGCCGGATCTTCCAGACCTGGAGGGAGTCTGCGGTATTCATGATGGAAAGAGGCTCTTCCGAGAGGGTGAGGAGGATGTCAATAAAGTAGCTCCTTTTAAAGAAGACCGTTCCTACGGTGAGTCCGGGGCTCTGCCACTGGTCCTCAAACTATGGATCCATAGAGGGTTCAATGTAGACCCTGTCTCTCTGTTCTTGATTTTGTCTTTTTCTAGAGCGACTTGGCTTAAAGGAAAATGAAGGGCTTGTGAGCAAAGACTTTGAGGAGCTGTGCGGCCGTCGGCAGGCGGGGAACCAGGAGGTGGTCACCAACACAAGCATCTCTATTTCTGAAGAGCTTGATGAGGGGAAGCCAGGCTCCGGCACCGAGCAGGTCCTTCCGCTCAGCTCCCAATCAGACGCCCAAAACCAGACCTCCAGTTACAAAGGACGCGGCGCTCCCAAGCCACGGAGGATCAAAGGCCAACCCCTGTGCGAGACGTGTGGCGTGAGGCTGAAGAACCGATACCAGGTTGCCAAGCACAGAGAGCTGCACAGCGGCCAGAAGCACAGCTGCCCCGTTTGCCACAAAAGCTTCAACCTTAGGAGCTCTCTGTCCGCTCACTCCAAATACCACAGAGAGCCCCAAATGCCGTCCTGCCAAATCTGTAAGAAACAGTTCCCGAGGGAGGAGCTGGCCCTCCACATGGAGACGCACGCGGACGTGAGAACCTTTGTGTGCGACGTGTGCGGGCAGAACTTCCTCACCCGTCAGAGTCTGTCCGCGCACACCGTGTCGCACCGGGCCTCCGACCGGGCGGTGCACACCTGCCAGCGCTGCCGCAAAACCTTCCTGCACGAGCACCAGCTGCTGGCGCACCTGGGGGCTCACAGCAGGGAGGGCTCGCTGTCCTGCGAGGTGTGCGGGCGCACCTTCTCTGGTCAGAAGATGCTCATGAAGCACAGACGGAATCCCTGCCTCTCCTGTAAGATCTGCGGCCAGCAGCTGCCCTCCCGGCTGGACAAAGCGGCTCACATGAAGACTCACCAGAGGCACGACTGCTTTCACTGCAAAAGAAGCTACCTGCTGCAGAGGGAGCTGGAGGCCCACCTCCCCAAATGCCTGTCCGAGCGCCCGTGTCTGTGCCAGTTCTGCGGCCGGCGCTTCAAGTACCCCGTCACCCTGAGCAATCACGTAAGAATCCACCGCCCTGCGTCGGCCACGCCCGTATGAGAGATGAGGGAAAAAGGCTTCAGACTAAGGGGAAGACCAGCGTTTTGATCTGCTAATAAAAAGAGAGCTAACTGTTAAGGCGTTTTGGTGGCCAAACCAGACAGGACAGCACAAACCAAAGAATGAAATGCACGAATCAAAGAGCCTCCGTTAGTATCAAGATGTATTGTGTGTATGAGTTTTGTGGTGGATGGATTATTAGTGAAAGCCTTCACTGTCCCTTAAGGCTAGAATTTCCATTTCTAATTGTTGGGTTTCTGTAATTAACTTTAGAGTAGGGTCTGACCTGTTCTGTTTGGGAAGCGCTGTGAGACAACTGTTGTTGTGATGTGGCGCTATATAAATATAATTGAATTTAATTGATTTTTTTTTTATACAGATTTATCTGTGAGTTCTTTCGGGTGCCTTGTTCCATTTTAATTGCTCTTAAGTCTCAGCGTGGGCATGTTCCTGAATGTGTGTTTTCTCCCTGGCAAATAAAACTGAGACTCCTTTACTGAGCATCACGGTATGGAGCTTTCAGGAATCACTCTCAGTCTGTTTGAGAGGGAGTTCATTTTCCATGTGTATTTGTACTTTTTCCATATGTCACAATGTCATGATACATGAAAGTGATTTCATAGTTCATGTTGCTCCCGATTTAATAAAAAAAAGAAAAACAGTATTTGTGTGATTGACTGATTTGAGTGTGAATCGACATTTTTAACTCCTGTTGTCTTTGGACCGATTTGACTCAGACCTTAATGTCATGTTTATGTTTTTCTTGTTCTGCTGTAATTTGCTCACAGGAGGACTCCCACAAGGGAGAGGCTTTATTCTGGTGGGGAGCGTGGCAAAACGCTAAGCTGAGAAGGAGTAGTTAGGGGGCAGGTGTGTAGGAAAGTGTTTGAAAGGACAAAATAGGCTTATTATCACGTTTTATAAGTCCCTGTTATTAATAGAGCCTTTTTTATTTTAATTTATGTCCATTTTGCTGTGAAAAGTGACTGTAATGGTTGATTTATTCCCTCTTCTTGTAATTAGACCCTACCTTGTGCTTGTAAAGAGTGTCACAAATTAGTTTATTTTCACACAATCATAGGTTTTATTATTGTGTCACTAAATGCAGGGACTTTTGCAAACAGCTTTTTCAGTGTCTTTTCTTTCAATAGATAATCTCATTTTGTGCTGCTTAGGTCTTTTCATAATTTATTTATAAAAACAGAAATATAAATGAAGTAGTTTCCTCTTGTGGAACTCAGTTTAATAAAGAAAGGACGACTGGGAAATGCTACTTCATGTTTTCCATATCACAGCAGATTATTCAGTCTGAGTCAATAAAAGTGATTTTATTTTCCTCCAGATTCAGCTCTGCTTGATCTTTTGGTCCACACAAAAGCAACACTGTGGGGATAAATGGATGAAAGAAAGAAATCCTACTGTGGAGACTCAGAGAAGGAATCCTTAGGGTTAAACGTTGTGTTTCTCTTCCAGTGCAAGCTGCTACAAGCTTTATTTCACATTAATTGGAAGTCAGCAAAGCTCAAACTCTGCTGAAGTCGGCGTTCATGAGCCGGAGGTGGAAGGAACGGAGGCGAGACAGGACCTCTTCCAGGGTCTCGGGAGGAAGAAGGACGCACAGCCTGAAGCCGAGGAAACAAACAAACAAACAGTTGCCTTGGGCCAAAAAAGACGTGATGTGGAGTCTGGGACCAAAACGGCTGCGTAGTTTTCACCTGAGATGATGGCTGCCACCTGTTCCACCCTGTTGACCTGCTCCCACCAACAAGCCCTCCTCCTCCAGTAACTTCTGACGGTAAAAAGCATCTGCCTCCACTCTGAGCATCTAAAACATGTAAGACAAGTATACTAAAACAACTTAAAGATGTTACCCATCAGCCAAAAAGTCCAAGCTAACTAATAAGCTTCAATCCAGTTTATAGTAAAACACAGTTTTATTTGCGTGTTCTTCAGTTTTGATATAAACATTTATGTGTGTGAGTGTGTGTATATGTGTGTGTGTGTGTGTGTGTGTGTGTGTGTGTGTGTGTGTGTGTGTGCTGTTTGTGTCAGTTGACCTGGGACTGCTCCCTGATCTCAGCAGGTAGCTGCAGGTGGGGGTAGAGGTAGATCCCCCCCTGCGCCGGCTGACAGCTCACCCCCGGCAGCTCCCTCAGGAGCCCCAGAGCCCGCTGAGCATTGTGGGAGAGAGTGTTCCTCCTGAGGAGAATCTCCTGTGATGGACGCGCAAAACAGCCGATTGTGGGAGGCCGATGGACATCAGCAGACTTTTAAAAGGCTCTGTGCGCTCACCTGAATGTGCGTGCTGTACGAGGGGTCGCCGGGTTTGGGGGGGTCGAGCATGAGGTCCAGAGCGAGCTGTCCCGGGACCGGGGTGCTGATGTCGGTGCACAGCAGGGTGTCCACAAAGTGCATCACCTCCGGGTCCATGTTTACAGCCTCCATGTAGCCCGCTCTCAGGCCACACCTGGACACGGATGTGATGGTAGCAAATCCCCGTCTGATCCCATCAGGTTAAGGAGAAAACGGGCTGAAAAACTCACTCTGCCACAGTGGCGCAGGATAAGGAGTGGAAGGAGACCAGCTCCACGGCCTGCCAGAACTCTGAGCCCATCTCAAACAGAACCCTCTTATAGGAGATGAACTCTCGGTCCTGGTCATGGACGCTGTCCTGATACACCTGGAGAGCAGAGGACGTCTTTTACCGGCTCAGAATCGAAGGCCTGTCTAGCCTTCATGATCAAAGTGTTCCTCTTTATCCGAGCCTCATTTGCTCTGGTACTGTTTGTTTGTCCCAGTTCTTCATTTTAAAGTCTTTATCATGATCAACTTTGAATTCTAACTTGTGATTTTTTAAAAACAGATTAGTAAAACATCTTCTAAAGTCACAATGGGGGGGTAAGTCCACTTCAAAGTTACTGATACAAAAAGAGGTCATTTAAGAGTTCGTCCATCCATCCATTATCGTAACCGTTTATTCCCTAATGGGGTCGCAGGGGGAATGGAGCCTATTCCAGTGGTCACTGGGCGAGAGGCGGGGTACACCCTGGACGGTCCACCAGTCCATCACAGGGCCACTCATTTATGAGTTTTGTACAAAAAAATATTCATTTCAGCCCAACTCAAAAAATATCAAACATTCAGAACTTTAAGATGTTCAATCATTAATAAAAGGTTATATACAAAGGAATTGGAATTTGCTATAAATTTGGATGGACAGATAGATGAACGCATGGATTTCCTTTCCTCTTTAGTATCCCTGCCCTAAAATATTTTTTTAATGAAAAAAAAAGGTTGTTAGTGTTTTTTCTCCTCAAGAATATACAAAACCTGGAATCTAAAGGGTTTCAAATCTGTGATAGTTTTGACCAGGACTGACGTTAATTAAAATCTGACCAAAAAAAGCTGTATAAATATTAATTTGTCAAGTTTATATTGCAGTCCTGGTGAACTCTGACAGGACTGATGGTCCAGCATCACCTCATCGACCAGCAGAATGAGCCTCTGTGCTGCTGCAAACTCCAGCACCTCCTGGATGGACCTCCGGTCCTGCACGTGCCCTGAAACCCCAACAAGCTGCATGAGCGGGGACGACAGAAAGCAGTTTTGGTGGTCTATGGAACTCATTGTGGACCTGTGGGGTTCCCTGGGTTGCTGATGTACACGGCTCTGGGCTCACAGCGTCCCCTGCAGGACCGAACAGCCCTCTGCATCTCGCTCACGTCCACGGCCCAGCCCCGCTCCTCCGCCAGCCGGTAGGGCACCGCCGCCACCCCGGCCTCCTGCAGCAGCGCGGGCAGCGTGTGGGGGCAGGGCCGGGGGGTCAGCACCCCCGTCTGCCTCTGCCCCTCCACACTGGACAGCAGCTTCACCACCACCTGAGAGAACAATCCATATCTGAGCATCGCATAAAAGAATCCTTTTGGTTTATTACCTGTAAGATTTCAGCTTTATGATAGAATACAGCTTTCCAACTCCAAAATGTGTACAATGTATGTAAAAATACAGGATCACATATCTTCCAGCTAAGATATCTGCATTATAAGTTATCGAATTATAGGTTATTAAAGGTATATTTTCCAGTTGCAGGATTTTACATCTTCATTTGCATAAGCGGTTAAATATTTAATCAAATAGGCCTCATTTGTGAAGCTGAAACTCTCATGATAACAACAAAGAACATCTGTGAATGGAATGAATAAGCAAAACGAAGAGAAAGTAAACTGTTTAACCAGTCTGACAGTGAACTGCTTGATTTCTGTTCCCTGATGGTAGCTTTTAACTTTATCAGAATAAAAAAAACAGCAACAATCATTTTTTTATCTGTATTAAAGATGAACTAATGGTGATGATAGTTGTTTGTGTTCCTACCATCAGAGCTCTCTGGGCACCGGCTGAGATAAAGATGTTCCTGCTGTAAGCAGGAACTCCAGCGTCTCGTTTCATGATGAACTCTGCGATGCTTTGCCTGACGTGAAGCAGCCCAGATGAGGCGGTGTAGGAGCCTGCAGAGCAGTTTGGGAAACACCCTCATTATTGCACGGTCAGGTCAGTAACATTATATTTAGTCTTTCTCATTGGTGCTAAAATGCATGCACTTTTTTCTGGAAAAGTTTCTTTTTTCCCCAAATTCTCACCTAAACTTTCACCATCACAAGCCTGGAGGAGCCTCTGAGCTCGACACCTGACATCCAGAGGAAGAGTTTCATCCTCCAGCAGCTGAGGGTACAAACACACGGCCAAGACCTGAGGCATCAGGTCAGGGTCAGAGGAGATCAGTCAGCGAGAAACACGGGGAATAAAGAGTAAAACAGTATGCAGTGATTTGGAGATCCAAATCCACCTTTACAATCTGATTCAGCTCGTAGATATAGTATGCATGTTAAAATGGATTTAACGGATATAACCTCAGTTATAAAAAACAATTACTGTATGTGCAAGTTCTGATTGGGTATTAAATGAGCATGCCTAAAAGTCTCAGTGGTTCATTAACGAGAACTTGGCAAGCTCCTCACTTTGTGACCACTTGAGTGAGAAAATAGTCCAAGAACGTTTCCCAACACAGAGCTGTAGCAATTTAGGGATTTTATTGTATACATTTCATAACGTTGTTAGTGCCCATAACCTGGACAACTGTGATGGTATGATCCTTTTTATTTATCAGATCTGTAGTTCGTGTTATTCACATGGTGAAAAAAACAACTTCTTTTTGACAACATCCATCAAGTGTTTAGTCAAAAGCAAAGATTTTGATGAAGATATTACAGAAAATTAAGGGGGAGAATTTAGATTATAAAATTAACCAAAATGTACTAAATAAAAAATAAAAAAACCTACCTGTCTGATAAATGTGATGGGTTTCATACCTGCTCGGTGGGGATCACCTGAGCTGACATCAATCACCTCCTTAAGGCATTTTCTTGCCCCCTGCAGGAGAGAGTGTGTCAATGCAGGACAGGAACCATCCTTTTACCACGCTCCTTTAACACAGCCTTTTAAAAAACTCCGTTTGGGTTCATGTTACATCCCATACAATCCTCTGCAGATTTGGGACATTTATCAAAGAAATTCAGCTCTTTGTCATAACAAAACAACAGCTGTGCCTATGTAGACCTGCATTTATTAAACAGATAAGTTGGGATTTGGATATTTTTTCTGTCGCTCAACGTTTTTTTAGGCTTTCAACAATAATATTGCTCACAGCAGAAACCAGAAAACATGGATCATTCTGAAGATGTGATGGGTGTAAAACCAGAGCTCTGTCCAAAGATAAAAACCTTAAAAACTCTATATGATATAAATATTGATTTACCTGTGTGAGCTGCTCTGACAGGCAGAGTGAGGGGACTCTGATCTCTCTCACTCTGGGATTCCCGTCCCGCAGGGAAGTCATTGTCCTCTGATTTTAAACGTCGGAACCCTTCAGGCTTTTTCAACCCGACTATTCTTCTCAGTTGGACGCTGGCGAGGTGTCTGGAGAATATCTTCTAGGAGGAGAATATTTGACCAGTTTAACTGTGAAAAATGCACACTGGTTTGATGTTTAATCCCCTGTGTGTAGGTTTTGGTTTGGTACTCAGGATAAATGGTGGACCTTGGACATGTGAAACTTCATTATTATATAAGGTTTTAATGTGATTCAGAGTTATGTTTTCCTCGATGGAACTGGCAGCACCCTCACATATATGCTGCTTTATTCCCTTCATGTATGAAGTGGAAGTATCCTCTCCATGCACATATTACAAGCTGGTTCAATAGTGTTCTTTCTTTTTTTGTATAAAAATCTAGTTTCAACCGTGCTCATAGTAATCCTTGTTTTCACCATCTACTTCTCTGACAAAAACAGCTTCTAAAAAGATAAGCGTGCACACTCTGGAGGACATGAAACAGCTTTATTAACTGGAAACTTGCACAGGATTGGTAATGCAGAGTATAATAGTGGACAGTTAGCATAGGTGCAGGGAGAAAACACAACAGGAGTCAAATCGCCTGATACACAATGGCTGTAGGCCACGATGACCTTTGCATAGAATTCCCTGCACAGTGCAGCGTGCTGCAGGGACCGAGGGGGGGGCTCGTGTCGATGGGGGACATTTAAAGGGAGCTCGGGTACACCATAATAATTCCTACATACAGTTACAGTAACTTCATTCTTGTAATATGTTCTTTCATCTACTAAAACAGGGTCTGATAAATAATAGAAGTTATATACATGACGAGAAAGTAGACGGGGGGGGTTTCGGGGGTCAGAGGTGAAGCCATGCAGTCTGCTTTAGGCAGAGCCGGGAGCGGTGGGACAGCTGCGGACTGGAGACGGATGTGTGGTTCTGTGAGGTGTTGAACGGGATCCGGCGGGTAGAAAAGAGTCCTCGTTTAGTCTTCTGTCTTAGCCCTTATTTGCCATGAGCGTGTGTTTGTGTGGCAGGTGACATCCAGGGGGGGCCCGCCTCGTCCCCCCACCTGTTCTCGTGCCTCTCTGAAGGTAGTATGGATAACTTTAGAGCCCTTAGAAGAAGTATTAAAAGACCTTTCTGGTGTGGTTTTCTGAGGATTTGTCGGGCATTTTGTGCTCTCCCGGGCAGAACCGGAGCTCAGAACCCGGGGTCAGAGTTCACCTGCCTGCTCCCCCCCCCCCAAGAAGATTCGGTCTTGATCAGAAGGTGCAGATTCAGTCTTATAATCCCTTAATGAGTAGTGGTTTGAGCCTTTCCCCCTCCAGTATTTATCTGAAGATAAACTAAACTCCACAAAGCCAACAACAAAGGCACAAACAGGATATTTTCCTTTAGCTACCGGTGCCCACAGCTCCCCCCTCCATCCACTTTTCAACACTTCTGCCTCTCTTTTGTGTAACCTGAGTTTTCTTCTCCCTTTATTTCCTGTAACAAACAGTCTGAAACACAGTAAAAGCAGCATCAAAGAGCACCTCATCTCAAGCCATCTCAAGTCATGCCTCTAATTTCTGGATTTTTTTTGCATTCCTGCACGACATACACTATATTGCCAAAAGTATTTGCTCACCTGCCTTGACTCACATATGAGCTTAAGTGACATCCCGTTCCTAATCCATAGGGTTCAATATGACGTCGGTCCACCCTTTGCAGCTAGAACAGCTTCAACTCTTCTGGGAAGGCTGTCCACAAGGTTTAGGAGTGTGTTTATGGGAATTTTTGACCATTCTTCCAGAAGCGCATTTGTGAGGTCGCACACTGATGTTGGACGAGAAGGCCTGGCTCTCAGTCTCCGCTCTAATTCATCCCAAAGGTGTTCTATCGGGTTGAGGTCAGGACTCTGTGCAGGCCAGTCAAGTTCATCCACACCAGACTCTGTCATCCATGTCTTTATGGACCTTGCTTTGTGCACTGGTGCACAGTCATGTTGGAAGAGGAAGGGGCCAGCTCCAAACTGTTCCCACAAAGTTGGGAGCATGGAATTGTCCAAAATGTCTTGGTATGCTGAAGCATTCAGAGTTCCTTTCACTGGAACTAAGGGGCCAAGCCCAGCTCCTGAAAAACAACCCCACACCATAATCCCCCCTCCACCAAACTTTACACTTGGCACAATGCAGTCAGACAAGTACCGTTCTCCTGGCAACCGCCAAACCCAGACCCGTCCATCAGATTGCCAGATGGAGAAGCGCGATTCGTCACTCCAGAGAACGCGTCTCCACTGCTCTAGAGTCCAGTGGCGGCGTGCTTTACACCACCGCATCCGACGCTTTGCATTGCACTTGGTGATGTATGGCTTGGATGCAGCTGCTCGACCATGGAAACCCATTCCATGAAGCTCTCTGCGCACTGTTCTTGAGCTAATCTGAAGGCCACATGAAGTTTGGAGGTCTGTAGTGATTGACTCTGCAGAAAGTTGGCGACCTCTTCGCACTATGCGCGTCAGCATCCGCTGACCCCGCTCCGTCAGTTTACGTGGCCTACCACTTCGTGGCTGAGTTGCTGTCGTTCCCAAACACTTCCATTTTCTTATAATACAGCTGACAGTTGACTGTGGAATATTTAGGAGCGAGGAAATTTCACGACTGGATTTGTTGCACAGGTGGCATCCTATCACAGTTCCACGCTGGAATTCACTGAGCTCCTGAGAGCGACCCATTCTTTCACAAATGTTTGTAAAAACAGTCTGCATGCCTAGGTGCTTGAATGTATACACCTGTGGCCATGGAAGTGATTGGAACACCTGATTCCGATAATTTGGATGGGTGAGCAAATACTTTTGGCAATATAGTGTATGACTAAATTTAAATCACAAAATTCTAAATTGGAAAATGTATTTTTTGCTGGGAATACATTTACCAAAAACAGCTTGATTTATTTCAGCAATTGCCTTCTTCATAAGTTTGTGTTTTCATTTAATAAACAGTTTAAAACTCCAAAGTAATTTCCTTTGATTGAATATTTGATGCCATTAGCCTCTCTGGCTTACTGTCACTGCGTCTCAGGCCTGTTTTTATAGCTTAATTTAGTGCCATTAGTCAACAAGATGCTTCTTTTCTGTCACTTTTCAATCAAGAATGAAGCCTTGTCTCCTTCTCCTGCAGTTACAAACTTCCGATCGTGGAGGCAGACACTGTCCAGCATGTCAGGCACCGTTTGTGTTGCAGGTTGGTGACGTCTGCTGAACGGGGTGATTAGCTACGCTTTGCTGCCACCTGCTGCCTCAGCTTGTCCCTCCTCTTCTTCTCCATCAGCCTGGAAAAAGTGACAAAAAATGTTTCATTTTTAGAATCAAAGTCAACCCTGTGACAAAATTAAATATAAATCTCACAATAAAAATACTAGAAGCAGCTCTACTAACTATGAGTTATCTTAACAACAGAAAATTTCTACGATATTTAAAATATGTTTTAATCAGGGATGAAAGAAGTGATAGATATCCGTTTCTATGTCTTAAAGATTTGGGTTGTTTCTCTTTAATCTGGTTTAATTTTCACGAAGAAGCACTTTATGAAAATTAAGCACTGACTAACGAAATATTATATTTCACTAAATATTCTTATTTCCCTATTCTTTTTCTTTTATTCACACATTTCTTACTACTTCTCAGGCTGATTACTCCTCACAGCCTCCCTGTGTCCACAAACATAAGAGATTTCCGCTCCAAGGGGAAAGAAAGCCACTTCCAGGTGGTCTGTGTTCGGTCACCTGCGGTTTCGGGCCTCCACTAGCTCGCTCAGCTGGTCCTGAGCCGCTCGCAGCTCCTCCAGACTCTGCTGGTAGCTCAGGTCTGCCGGGCCTGACCTCTCCAGGAGGGACACCTGGGTGGACAGCTCGCTGGTCCGGTCCCGAAGCCGCTGGATAGATGTGTACAAGTTCTCCTCGTCTTCCTCCTATAGATGCACCGTGGAGGTGAGCGAGGGGTTAGTGGGTTTTCATGTTTAGATCTACCTGAACCTGTATGCCATCAAACAGGGGGCCTAAAGAGACCCCAACAGGATCACTGATCACACTCTAAAATGATCTTAAACCCTTCTATAAAGTCCTGCTTCTATACCTATACATAAAAAATCCATGTTGGTCAAGAGAGGGCCGCAGATTAATTCATTATTTCTGCTCCAAGTATGGATCTGTCAATCTGGCTGTGTTTGATCTGGCTACACTGAGGTTCTTATACAGTAATATTAAAAGCTGACTTTTTCCAGGTGTTAGCAGAACCAAAGGAGGACAAAAAAACTGACCTTTGGGTTGATGATCTCCACGTGGACCAGCAGGGCAGCCAGCTCCAGCTCCTCGCTGTAGCTGTTCTTCAGAGGCACACTCCTGTAGCCTGAAGCACCACACGGGGGGAACATGAACAAACACAGCGGGGTGGCTCGGTTGGACCGGATCCAGCCGGGGGCGCGGCCTCACCTGTCCGCAGCAGATGGACCGGGTACGTGGCCTGGGCCAGGAAGTTGGGGTCGCTGAACATGTCCTCCTCGTACACGGTGAAGCGCAGGAAGGAGAAAGTGGGGTTGTGGATGTCGAACACAAACTGCCTCTGCACCCACACGGGATTCAGCCCATTGTCAGCTGTGGGGGGGGGAGAGGAGGAGGTTACCTGGGTCAACTGATCATGGGTCTGTTTTAGAGAGGTGTCAGACACCCTGAAATGGCCTTAAGTTCTCCTAACCTCTCCTATGTGGCTGCACAATAATAAGAGCTTTAGAGTAACCATCCCCAACTTTTAGAGGAGAGTTCACCCTTTTAAATGATGCATGGCATGTGCTAGTTGGCCCCCTTAATTTGGGCATTTCATTGTTTAGGGTTAATGCTGAAGATCTGTGTTGCATAAATCCAGGATGGAATATAAAGGTGGCACGTAGGTGGAAATCTGCAGGTTTTTAAGTCCCTGTATCTTCCTGCTGGTAGCAGTAGTCAATAACTACAGCTTATAACAACAAAAGGTAAATTATTGAATAACATGGTGCTCCCTCTGCTCATTCAGGCCTGTTAAGATGGGCTGACAAGAGAGTTTAAATTCACATGGAGGAAAAAACCCAAACTGAGCTTCTCTGGTTCATTTTATTTTTCAGTAAACATAATGTGTCTTTTTTAGCTTTTGATAAATCAGTTCTGTGATAAAGTCTCCCGTTCAGCTTCATTCTGTCTGAAAGTTGAACTATTACTGGTTTAATTGGATCGGCTTATAGAGCAGTCATTTCTGTAAACCAATTGAAGGGACATTTAGTGGATGTCTCATCTCACCTACGACGTCTGTTTTGTATTTGCAGCTGTCGTACTCAGCTCCGCAGATTTCCACCTCCACAAAGGGGCAGACGATGCTGCGGCCGTTTTTGGGCAGATGGCGAGCTCCCAGTACCTGGTGCGGTCAGAGAAGTTCACCATTTATGGGTTAAAGGCTTCAGCGTTTTGTTAGGGGGACTGTAACGAAGCTGAGCTCTCGGTCTGACCTGCAGCTGGACTGTAACCGGCTCCACATGAAGCGTGTCTTTGTCAAAGGGGTCGAAGGTGTCGTCCCTCATGATGTCGGGCTGGGGAACAAAGCCACAGCCGCCTCCCAGCAGGAACAAAGCCTGGTTGAGCTGCATGGGTTTATCTACAGACAGAAGACAACAACACCTGTTAGAAGACATGAAAACCTCTCTCAAAAATCAGATTAAAGAACAGATTAAAGAAGTTATTCACTAGTTAAATTATAAAGTGAAGCATGATTATGTTCTTTTTCTTTCATAACAATCCTTAAACTTACTTTCTTTGTACTCGATAACAGCTTCATTCATCCTTTTTTTTACTCTTTTTTTTTAAAGGTTCTCTCGCGATTAAACTCCACAGAGTTTCTAGCTGTTCCCATCTGTTATCTGTTAGTTTTGTGTCAGTGTTTCAGCCTAATCAGGATTTCAAACCCAACTCCCACATTTCCCCCCAAAAATTCAGCAAACTCATAGGGCTTTTCAGAGAAGTCAGAAATGCATCAAGCAGAACCTCTTTTCTGTTATGGACTGACCGGAAATATAAAGAATTTGACATCTTATTCAGAAATAATATTGGGTCTTTTCTTCTATTTTTTTTAATTTTCAGCAAAGAAGAACATTTGAAAATGCATTGATAACAAAGGCGATTCTCCTTTAGTGTTAAGTCAGTCTGGGTGAATGTTTCCTTTCTTTCCCACTGACCTGGAGTCTGAAAATTCAGTGCGACCAGCTGGGAGCCGCAGAGCCACATGGGCAGCGGGTCGTAGTTGGACGAGTCCAGCCTCTGCCCTCGGGGGTAAACCCTGGACAGCTGGCGGCGGTTGTACTGCAGGAAGCGCTTCCCCCGACTGCGGGTGGCAAACTTCTCTGCCTTGGTCTCCGGGAAGGAGGACATGTCCCGGTAACAGGCCCGCTCTGTCCCAATCTCTGCAAACAGCAGCTTGGTTAGAAAAACCTGACACTAAGGTGTTTCTACTCTTCTCAAAGCTCCAGCCTCACTGTCTTCATTGAAGGGGACGGGTCTGCAGTACACCACCAGCTCCGACAACTCCACCGCAATCTTCTTCCTCCTCTCCATCTGCTTCTCCTCCTGCATCTGTAGGAGTTCAGAGCAGAAAAGCTGCATCAAAGACCTAGTGGTCACGTTGTAGACTTACAGAGTTAATGGGAAATATAAAGGCCGAAGACATACAAAATTACAAAAGAAATGGGGATATATGCGTTTACTCAACTATTTTCTAATTCCATTAGATGTACTTTTTGTAGCACCCCTACATTAATTGAATGAGACAGTAAAATTCAAATCCGAATGGAGTTAAAACTGTAAAAGGTGTCTTTGTGACCGTACTGACCCGAGCATCAGCGTTCTGAGCCGCCTCTCTGATCTTGCTGACCCAGCCGGTGAGATCCTCCAGGCCTTCGGCCGCCACATCCAGAGTCTGGACCGGGTGGGAGGACAGGTGCTGGGAGTGGATGGTGAACACAAAGGCCCGCGAGTTCTTCCCGTCTTTATGCACCACTGAAAGGAGGAGGGCATTTTATATCAACAAGCAGCTTTTTCAGGAGGCTGATGGATAATTAAAAATGTTTAATAACTGCCACATTTTTAATGAAACGCAAAGATAAATTCTGGTCCAACAATTGCTATTTTTGGAGTTCTAGATGAGCACACTGCTTTTTCATATATACGGTGTTTAAAAATGTGAAGAAAAGAGGAAAAAAAAGATTTCATGTTTTGAAAAGACACATAGAATATTTCCCTTTTAAAACTTTTTTAGTTAATCATACAAATGTGCAGAAAATATTGATTAAATAGATGATAGTTTAAATAGTTTGTTCCATCTGTGTCTCTCTGGGTTTTTATGAGTGTTTTTCTCACCAACATGGCAGGTGGGCACATCGATGAAGCCTTTGAGGAACGTTCCCAGGGGACTGTTCTCTGTTGACTGAAACACAAAGAGACATTTGAAAACGTCCGTGTGTTAAAGGCGCCTGAAGCACCTCTGGCAGCTCCGACTGTAAATCTCACCACTTCATCCACTTCTCTGGTGGGGGAGCTGGACACCTCCTCCACGTAGTTTGCAGGAAACCACAGCTGCTTCTTTCCTCCATAGTCGCCTCTCCACCTAAACTCAAAACGCACATCAGTTACTGGGTGTGCTTCCCATTTCCACAGGACACAAAGGGAGACGCGGGAGCGGGACCTCACCAGCCGCCGTCCTGCTTGTCCACGTTGAGGATGAGCGCCTGTTTGGGGAAACAGAGCTCGTCTTCTCTCTGAGCTCGGTAGTCGTACAGAGCCTTGACCGTACACTGAAACATGGCAGGCAAAGGAAATCTTAAATGAGGAAATGAGTCTCGAAACCCCTCATTCAGGTGTGAACGACTCTGTGTGTGCACGTAGTTTTGTCCATGTGTATCAGGCGATTCACACACATGTATTTAAGGATTTTCAAAGTATCCTCAAACTGAACGGTCATGCTGAGTTTTATCTGACTTAAGGACTTTAGATTGGAGTCTGATGGCTTTCAGAATGTAAACATCGTTCAAGTCACAAATTGTTCTGATGAACTTTTTCCTTCTTTAAGCTTTATTCTCATATCACATCATAGGACATTAACCATGCTATTATCACCATGAAAATATCTTCTTATAGCCATTCAGAAACTAACGGAAGCAGAGTCAAAGAAAAATGGACCAAAATATGTCTCACCCGTGCTGTTGGCATCTTATTGGCCTCCACATAGAAGTGAGGAGTTCGGACTTCATACAGAGCTCCATAGTCCAGCTCCTGAAAAACAAAACCAGCTGTTCTGCAAACTGTGTGTCTTTAAAAGGACACTCAATGGAGCAGGGTCCCACTCACCGTGGTGCCCATCCGGTCCAGAGTGTCTTCATTGATGGGGTAGCGGAGCCTCATCTTTCGGTAGAGTGGGTGCTTCTCATAATAGCTCACCAGATCCACCAGACTCTCGAACTCTGCCGAGCTGCCCAGCATGAAAAGGCGGCCCTCCTGCTGGATGCGGCAGTGTTTGATCTTTCCCTCGGCCCTTCACGCCCCGAAGGTAAACAAAAAGACCACCAGAACGCTGTGATTGAGTGCGCAACGGAACAAGGAGAACCAGAGGGATTGGCGTCCTACCTGAAGGAGATGGCGTAGGAGTTGTGTTCGCTGCGTTTTCGCACCAAAAAGGCTCCGTCTCTGGGGACGCGCATCAGCATGTGCTCGGCCTGGACCCGGGACAGACTGGAGTGATACCACCTGGAAAACAAAGAAAGCTGCCAACCCTCTGAACTCATCGCGGCTGAAGATCCAAGCTGCTTTTTCTCTCTTTTAAGCACCAAACTCTCATAAATTCACGCCGTTCTCTGTCGAAAAGTAAAACTACAAGCTTCATCTTTTATTTAAAGCGGAGATTACATCTCTTGGACAAGTTTTTTCAGAAAGCACCTACTCTCTGCTCTCATGAGCGTTGGGCTGCGGCACAGGGCTGCCCAGCCTCATCTCAAACTCGTTGCAGCGCAGCGGCGTGTCTCTGTAGTGGCAGATGAGGCGATAAAGGCTGTCAAACACGAGGTTGTCCGTCAGGTAGTAGCGGGTGGAGCCAGACTCCTGACGCGAGTGGATCCTGCAGTGCTGGACCCGACCGGAACGCCTGGAGGAGGAGACGGGAGGCGCTTTAGAGCTCCTGCTTTAGTGGACCTCAGACGTCTTTTTCTGCAACCAGGCTGAAAATAAATGTTTAAACGCGTAGTGGTTCACGTCTCATCCTCATCCGTCTATAGAGACTAAAACTGTAAAGTTTGACCCAAAGAGGTGTAACTCAGGCAGATTCAAGCCAGGTATGTCTCCTTCTCCATATAAGCTTGATAAACCATCTTCATTCCAACATGAACTCCTCTGGATACCAAATAGTTCAGAGCCAGATGTGAGGCCATCTGTCCCACATCTAAAGCTGGGCTCAATCTGGCTCATCAACAGGTCGATGAA
This sequence comes from Menidia beryllina, assembly GCA_013363375.1. NCBI lineage: Eukaryota > Metazoa > Chordata > Actinopteri > Atheriniformes > Atherinopsidae > Menidia > Menidia beryllina. The sequence continues at coordinate 10,612,574 of JABUIW010000023.1, read as the reverse complement.
TTGAAGATTAAATCAGTTTTTACGTGCTTTTTTCCTGTTGGTTGTGTGAGAAAACACTGACCAGAAGGACAGGGTGTAATCCCCGACGAACGTCTCACTCTCCCGCACCAGGAAGGTGCCGTCTTTGGCTCCGCCCTCGCAGTACTCTTGCAGGAGTTTCTCAGCCACCTGCCGACCGTCGCGGCCCCCGCCCAGCTTCCCGTGGAACCAGCGCTCCGCACAGTGCTGCTCGTTGTTGTTGCATTCCTGAAGGGTCGCAGAGGATATCCAATAACCTTTCTGAGGATGACCGCACGATAAAAATGCCCCGCTCCTTATGTCCTTACTTCCTTTCCGTCCTCGTCCTCCTCTTCATCTGTCGTCTGGTAGCGAGACGTCTCCTCCGAATAATAAATCTTATTACTTGTCAGGACGAAATAGTGTGGCGTCCACGTCTGTACACACATAAACACAACCAGGTTTAAGTTCAGAGTATGCCAACAGAGCGTTCTCTAACACAGAGACACTCACGTGGTCGATGGGGTCCTCCAGGTAAAGGATGCCGTTCTTTAGCGAGTTGCTGATGTCATTTTCAGAGTAGCTGGCCGACGTCACCTCTTCGTACAGGGTTCCCTCCACCAGCTTCTTGTGCTGGAAGATGGGGAAAACAGAAGCACACAGAGGCACAGAGATTTTCAGCTTTGTTCTAACGGATCACCAAAGCGGCCTCCTAACAGGCCTCAAAGCCGGCCATCCGAATGGGGCTCCTGAGGGACTCCTGACGGGCTTCCCAGTACCTTGATGAGGATCTTCCTCCTGAGCTGGTGAGGTGAAGGGAGCTCGTCGGCGTTGCTGTCGACTGGCTTTGTGAGCAGCAGGTCTCCGAAGACCTTCTTAAAGTGAGTGGCCATGTTCCTCTGCTGGACCACACTGCAGTGGTCCTCAATGGACAGGATCACAGGATACCTGCACAGGAAACCACGCTGCTCAATGTGCTACTGAGTTAAAGGGATCGATTCTGAAAGAAAATCAGCTAGAATGTATCTGAGTCTCTCCAAAAAGAAGGAAAATAAATCATTAAAATGGGAACTGGATGACAGTTCATTAAGATGCTGAGCAGTCTGTATGAATGACACGAATGAGAGAACCCACTAAAAAATATTTGACTTGCATTTTCTGAATGAGCTGAACATGATCATTCTAAAAAAGAGATGCAGGAACATCACAGGAAAATAAATCTAATAATCATGGACTTACTCTGATGTGACGAATGCATGGTCTTTGATGGTGTGCAGCACATCCAGAAATTTGATTTTTGAGGTCAAGGTGTGGCCGTGGTAGATGATTGGAAGGTCGTCAGGCCCATCCCAGCAGTCCACTAACATCAAAAATAAAAAAAGCTGACATAAAGATACATTTAAAGCTTCTCTGATTCATAAAATCCAAACTTAGACAGTTCTAAAATACCAACAACTTTTTCAGTGGTAAAAGTCTAAAAATCGGTAAGCTCAAGCTGTTTTTTATTCTTAAAACTCTTGACATTATGATAGATCTGGGCCTATAACCTTTTAATTTGGATGAAAAATCACAGATAAATTAACACGTTAATTCTACCTTTCTAAAGTACCAATAGGTGGCGCTAATGCATCTAAAGTTGACTTCTTAGCCGTAAATAAGAAGGCGAGAATGCTTTGAGGGCTGTCAGAGCAGAATAAAGTTAACCACAGTTGGACGGCTTGTTGAAAGTTTTCTTTGGTTTGTTTTAATAGGTAAACTAAGGGTTTTTTGTTCCTATCAAATGGTTCTGTTTGATAAAATGTGATAAATGGAGATTATATCATGACTCTAAATTACATCCCACCTCTTAATCTCATCATTATACATGAATAAATACCATTTTTGCCGTTTTTCCTCATCTGTTTAGGACTGCTACAATTTGTATTTGTAAAGCACCTTATCACAATGAGAGTGTTTTTTTCTTACGTTCGATGCAGCGACAGCCCATCCTCAGACAGCGAGCATAGGCCTCCAGAGAGGACTCACTGGAGAACTGGTCACCTGTCAGGTAGCTGGAAAAATAAAGAGTAAAAGAAGAGTTTTTAAAAAAGGGAAAACAGCTTTTCAGTGAGGTATATAGATATATTTATTTTATTATTTATTTATACATGGATGCACATATACATGAAGATATGTTTGATACACACAGATATTGGCGCATCTGTGTTTTATTTTTCACTTCAATGCCAAAAACCACCCAACTCTAGAGAGAGAAATTAAACTTCAACTATTAAAATGCACTATTCTGGCATGAAAGGGTATAAGTGGTAACTATAAATCAACTCTAAGTTAATCATACATCTGCAGGCCTCTTCCAGATGTGACAGGTCTTAATGTTACAAAGACAGACCGAGTTTAGGGCTGATTCACTTCCTCTGAGTTCCTCCGTTTGTGGTCTGATCACAGCACAGCACAGAAAGAGTCCAAACCTCTGATATAAGCCATGAACATTGCCCCTCCATAGCAACTTGTGCACCTAAATGCACCCTTAGGGGTCGAAAGACTCGTCTCTGGGTCCTGATGTTGTTCCCTTGTGGTTTGTTAATTTACTTCTTGGGAACATAAGTTTACCTTTCAGGGCCTTTTAAAGTACAAATATGTGTCCTGGGGTCCAGTTACAAGCCAAATAAGGCACATAAAAGCTCAGGAGACCTAAAAGTACTTTAATTTTTCAGGCTTATATTGGATCCTTGGAATCAGAAGCGGGCTGAGAGATTCCAGGACTCACGTGTTGTGTGAGGAGGAGATCCAGTACTGAGACAGCGGCCTTTTCATATCATCAGGGACCACGGGGGATAGCCTGGGGTCACACACAGAGTTCTCTTTGGAGAACAGGAAGGTCAGGAACTGGAGGAGAAGAAGGAAAAGAAGGACTAAATTATAAGGCAGGGAAAAACCTTGAGGATTTCTGTGAGTTTTTTCCGCCTCTCGGCAGTGTGCCACCTCATCTAGCTGCAGCATCGGCTCCGGCTGCGGGCCCGCCCTCATGTAACCCACCAGAAACTCCCTGACACGACTCAGGTCCGACGCCCAGGCCTCCTGAGACCAGCCGGAGGGAAAGAAAAGTGAGAACAAAGCAACTTTCAGGGCTGGGTTTCTGCTGATGGGTGCTGAATTTCCACAGTACCTTCTGGTCCATCTGTAGGAACTTTTGAAAGTCATAAAAGGAGATCTGACAGAGCTCGGGCCGGTCCACATTTCTGAAACCAAACAGATTTCAAGATGTTGAACCTCTGAGCGGGGAAAGCTGTGCAGAAGTGAAGGTGAGTGAGAATGGAGACGTGATACATTAGCTGACTAATTATGCCTTCTTTTTTTTAGGTTAATGTCCCGTAACATTAAGAAAATGCTTCCCTTCCACTCAGCCAAAAAGGAAACATTTAAGTGCCATTAAAACAGCAGAAACACATTATTTCAAAGCCTGAACCTTCCTTAGAAACCCATAAAGAGAGGCCGGACAGGTAGACAGGCAACAGTGGGGGATGGGGGGAGCCAGGACTGGACACGGGGGGTGAAGGTGGAGGGACTCACCGCAGGGGAAAGGAGAGCTCCAGCTGCTCAATTATCTGAGAAAAAAAAGGGGAAGAACCAGGCGGTGGAAAGGTGGGAGGGGGCCAGGTGAAGCATAAAGAGGAGAGGACAAAGTGAGCGTGGTGTGCTGCGAGTGCAGGAATCTATGGTACAGGTGCTGGTGCACGGAGGGCAGCGCTGAGGTGCTGGGATCTAAGCTTACCTTCAGAAAACAGGGAGGCAAATACCAACAGAAACACCACCCCTCACCTCCTCTGGTCATTCATTTAAACATCAAGACTTTAAAAAGGCCGGGAAGTCTCCCCTGACTCGGGTCTGATGTGAGCTGGGAAAGAGTCGGACACTCACACTCCTCTGAGCATCGAACATCAGCGTCCTGTAGAGCTGTGCAAAGTTGGGGTAGGACAGCTCGCTCCTGGCCTCCACCTCCTGAGGACACGGAGAGACCAGTCGAACAGGAAGGGTGAGAAAATCCCAGAGGAAGAGGAGCGTCTGCCCGGAAAAACATTAAAGAAGAGGAAGAAAAAGAGGAAGTGTCTGACCTGGAGTTTGTCTTTGAGAAAGCGCGTGTTGGGTACTCTGTAGTTGATCTGAGGCAGCAGGGCTTTGACGTCCTTCACCGTGATGCTGGGGAGGGAAAATGTAGGAAAAATAAAGGGTTGATCTGATGGTAAAACATGGGAGATATCACATAAACACACAGAGGTAAGGATGAGACCAATCCTATCTTTGTGCGCTCTGAACTCAGAGCAACTTCTGTTTCCTGCCTCTCTCCTCTTCCAATAGACTCCAAAGTCTGTTTGTGGTTATTTTGTGTGTTTTTGTAGATGGATTGTTCCTTTGTCTGGTAGATTTGTAACAATTGGATGTTTTGGGGGGTGATTTTGCGTACCTTTTTGAGCTGTTTTGCGCGCTTCTGGATTGGATTTGATTCTCTTTGTGTTCATGTCATGACACTTCTTGTTTTTGTCTTTTCGGTTGTTTTGTGGTTGTTTTTGTATTCATGGATTAGATTTATCTTATGTCCCTGTGGTGTTTTTTTGCATCTTTACCGTATATTTGAAAATGCATTCATAACAATAACAATTCATACACTCCTCCATCACTGGAAAATTAATTTAGGATAGTTCCATACTTTAAAGGAAGCACTTATTGTTTTTCATTTCATGGGCTCGCAGATGCTTGCAGAGATAATTCTGCTCACACACCCTTTTCCTCCAACTCTTCCTGTTTTCCACTCATGCAGCACACCACAGGTTAAAAAACAAACAAATCAGCAATTTACAGTGTATTTTTGTTAAAAAATGTCATAATTACATGTTATATGAGGAGATCATGAGAGAAACATGCTCATGTTTGACTCATGTCAAAGTTTTAGGAATTGTATAATAGGAAGATAATTGCTGATGCTTCTGTTTATTTGGACAATTATTCACTGATTACTTAAACACATGGACACATGGAAAGAAGACAGAAGAAAAGCAGGTGGAGGTGAAGATCTTTTGGGGTGGTCGTCTCACATTTCTGCCGGGTTTGAGCCGTGCCGCCTCGCTCCTTTCTGTCTGACTACTGTTACTATTTTCACAAGTGGCAGGAAGCCGCCCTCTCCCAGCCCGTCGCATCACTTCCTGCTCCTTATCATGCGGCGGCAGGCTGTTTGTCCTGGAAAGGCTTCCACCCAAAACAGAAACCCGGACCCTCCAATGCCACCTCCCGCAGCACGCCAGCCAATGGGCATCCATCATGGGGGGGCTGCTTTCAGAGGCTCACGTCCATAACGTAGAAACAGTCCAGCTAAAACTGTTGAGTGTGCAGAAAAGCTGATTGAATTAAAGTGAATAAGGAATAGATGAGCCAGAGGAGGTCCGACGTGGGCATCAGGTGCATGTACTTTATTTAGGGAGCTTTTTTGAAAAGGAAGTGATCGCGTCTGCGAGTTTGGAGGTAATAATTTGTGGAAAATGTTTATGTTTGTGTTTATTTTACGTTTTCAGATTTGAAGAGAAGACAGACTTTCATGTTGGATCTGTATCAGCTGCGTTTTTTAATCTTTCTTTAAAACAAAAGGCTTAAATTCATGCCGAAACCACAGAGTGACGTCGGACAGATTTCCTCATATAGTCGTCCACTCTGGCGTAAAAGCTAAGGCCATGTGCATGCTGCCTGGGGAACATCTCCCAGTAAGTCTTTACTCATCATGACGAAAAACAAAAAAACCCAAATGAGGCACAATTTGAACCAAGAATCTCACATGTCTGTGATCCATCCGAAAGATTAGCAAAAGTCAGACGGAAAGATTTCATAAGACATAAGCTGAGAAGAGGTCGAACGGCTCCGAACGAGCCTCCCTGAATGTAAAACATGGCTGGCGCATGCTACCGCGGCAGGAGAGCGTCAGTGGAGCTGATCTGAGGCGATGAGGGGTCACCCACCTGCCCTCGTGGTTCCTGTCCATGACTTCAAACTGTTTCCTGAGCCACCTGCAGAGGGAGAGGAAATCAAAGAGGAGTAAATGAGAGGCCACTCGCAGCTGAAAGGCTGAAACGTTTCAGCCAAAAAGATCAAAACATGGAGCCAACTGTGAGCTCTCAGTTTTTAATAATACATAAATACATAGTAATAAGGGTTAGGGTTATCCTGAAGATGTTGAGTTTCTGGGCTTTAATGCCAGATTTTATTACCTTCCACTAAAACAGAATCTCAACCCGTGCAGCTCTAAATTCATTGAACATCTTCAGCTGATGTTGATCCTCGACTTTTTAAAATTTGAGGGGGCCTTAAAACGACCCTCTTGCTCATCATCAAACACTGAAAATCGTGCTCTTGAAAAACATAGGTAGTTTCTGATCAAATTCGGCTACTAGTTGTTTAGAATGCATGTGTGTGTTTGGAGATATAATTTTCTGTCTGTCAGTTGTTTTGGGCATTTTTCAGAGTTACAATTAGAAGAAATGAGCTGCTTGTAACATCGTCCCTAAAGATATAATTTAAAATAAGTGGGTTTATCATCTGTAGACACAACATCCTTTGGGTTAGGTGAGTTCTTCCTGCTCACTTGACTCAGGGGTTGTTAAATGACTCTCCAAACCAAAAATAATGTCTGAGAACTGGTTAATGCAAAGTCTGGACTAAAATAAAAAAACTATTTTTAAACATAACTTCTTTCAACCAGCCACACTTTATTATAGCCTCTTAGAGAGATAGGACTGAAATAACACGTTAAGCACACCTGTGTAAAGTACTGTGGTGTGAAAATCTGTACATTTAATTAAAATGTGCTGCATCGCCGATGAATATCTGGCATTCATCAGAAAGCAAACAACTGGAAAATTGGAGGGAAATTTAGTGATATTAGACTAATAAGCTCTCACTGGGCAGGACCCAAAACCTCCAAGGGGTCGAACCATCACTGGAAAATGGTAAAAACAGAGCAAAAACTGAAGGTTTTTCTAACTTGATAATTACAGTAAAGCGATTATGCGGCAGATAATCTCATCGGAAACACCCACGAGCAGGCCTGAATGTCGGAGCCATCCCAATAAAACCTGAATGTTCTTTAAACATTCAGCACAAACAAACAACCGTTCAGTTCACAAACAGACAGAATTAGCCTTTTCATTTCCTCTGACCAGCCAAACTGTCTTTCTCCATCACTGCCCTGCTGTTTTCGCCACAGAAGCCAGAAGCAGCCTCCTCACACTCATCTCCAGTACATGTTTTCAACCCAATACAAACATTTCTCCTCTCCTTCGACGACTCCTAACCACTTCTCTTCCTTGCTGTTATGATGTATTCACGTCCATCTTGGACTAATTAAAATATAAACGATAGTCATGGGCACACACTCAATGTCCTTCATCTTTAATGTAAAGACAACGATACCCATGAAAAAAAGGGTCAAACCAACTCTGGATATAAGTGCATTCACGTGTCATTAAACCAGAATAATAGGAGTAAAACAGCCCTATATCACAAACATAAATTCAATCAAGACAAATAAGTGAAATTAACAAGACTCTTTCAGGGTATTAAAAGCCAAATGGAAAAGAAAACAGTCCACAACGAGTCCACATAGTTTTGGTTTTAGGGCCCCTTCAGGATTGTATGGAGAAAAATGGACTCAGCATAGCTGCACATGTGTCTTTAAACCACTCTGTGTGTAGCTTTTTATTTCAAACACGTGAAATGAACACAAACATGAAACTTTTTACCTCAAACCACACAGATGTGATCTCTTCCTATTCAATATGGCTCAGTGGATACATGCACACGCATCACCCGATGCGCACAGAACATGGACATAAACACACCCATACACGATGGTTTGAGTTCTGTTTGGAAGCTGGGACATCTCTCTGTGAGGCCTTTTTTTGTAGAAATAAATCCCCTCATAAGATGTCCCATCTTGCTACCAGCGCCTAAATGCACCACAATGCATATGTGGAAACTGTAGAACCTGGGACATAAAAAGACTCAAAATCCCATGTGACCCTGTAAACTGGTCTTTATGTATCAGGTGATGCGTGTGCATGTATTTAAAGAGCCTCAAAAAGAGCTACCTGATTAAGAACGGGATGTGTCCACCCACCTGTCGATCTGCTGTGGGGCCGGCGCTCTCTGGGTGTCCATCATCAGCCAGTTGAGTCCAGTGATCCACATGTTGACCTCTTCCTCACTGAAGGCTACAAAAGCACAGTAAAAAATAGTTTATCATCCACCTTTTCATTTTATCCAAAACAGCAAAAGAAGGAAAAATGACACATTGTCTCTTAAATTAAGAAAATCCCTAGATTTAATAGAAGTGATGGTTTAAAACCTTACAAATACATAAGGAAACAATGTTTGATAAGATACAAAGAGGATAAACCTACCACAGATGTGGATTTATTTATTTTTTTACCAAGAATGCTACTTTTTTACTCAAATGTAGATCAATCCGCCAGAGAAAATAGTCCCCAGGAAACACACTGCTTGCTCTGGCCTAACAACAACAGAGTCCTGCTGCGCCGTCACTGAAACATGATATTTTTCTCAGATTAAGGCCTTCAGCTGGCCTCATTTGGCCCAGATGAGTTACTTCCTGTCAGAGAACATTTGTTCTAAGCCTGTTGTTTGGTTCTGTTACAGTGAAGTGAAACCATAACCTATTATCTCCTTTGTCCTGCAGCTGTGCTCCAGTTCCTTTAACTTAAATAAAGTGAGCTCACTCAGACAGCTCTTTAAAAAGACAAACTGGCCACCTGAGGATGTTCCTGTGCATTCAGCATTCCTCGAAAATCCTGTTTTCAACTTTTTGGGGAAAAAGAAAAGCAAAGATTTGTATGGAAACATGGCATAGGTTCTCATTAGCATCTCCACTCATAAACCTAAAAAAGTGAGTGCATTACCTAATATACCAAGTGTTCATTTGAATTCATCAGAAATTAGAAATAAACACCTTTAATTCCACATTTGTAAAGTCTCTCATTTCTGTCTGATGCTTGCTCTCCAGCCTTATAGGCATCAAAGTTTATTTTCTAGCCTCTATAAGAAGTCCAGTGTGCTTTGAGAATGGTCAGAGCAAACTAAAGTTGGTAACCAGAGATGGAGGACTCGTTGAACGTTTTATTAAAAAAAAACTCTCTGATGGCAGCTTGTGTAGCTGCTCTGTGGCAGAAGACACAGACACACTTTGATTCACAACCACCCCTGACCTGAAATAGACTTTAGAACATTTCAGGTCATTGATTCAGCCCTCGAACAACATGTTTTAAATTTCCAATGAAATTATTACAAAGCCTCGCAGTAACGCAATGTCTTTAACCATATTCATTATAACTTTTTCATTTGTGTTTTACAGCATTCGTTTTGGTCTGCTTGGACTTTTATCTGTGAATATCTTTCGAAAAACCTTTTTGCAACGTTGTTTCGAAATACATTTATTCCCAAATGTTGTTTCTATGCTGCTAACTTACAGAAAATCATGTTCAAATTAAGTTGCAGGCAGTTTCTTCTTCTCTTCTGGCTTTAAAGAGAACTATAACTACAGACTACTTGTGGTAACTATAATTAAGGGCATCGACTGAGAGAGTCAGCTTCGGATTCCTGGTTGTTTTCTAGGTAAATAATGAAACTGCTGGGGATGATGGGGAACAGCGGGGGCCCCTCGGAGGGTCCATCCTGCTCTGGGATGAGGGAGGGGATGTCTCTCACATTGTTGCTTCTGATCTTTTTCTGAGATTTAGAGATTAAGGAAAATACACGGCCATGCATACCTGGCCCTCTGAGGGACTTAGGCTGAGAAATGAAGAAAACACGAGGCCGAGTGAAAAGAGGGGTGCTGTGCGACCTTTGACCTGCTGGCTCTGTGGCCGGTAGGAGGGGTGGGACACTGACCTGCCACGCTCAGTGTCCGCAGGCGAAACTCCAGGCCGTAGAGCACGATGAAGCAGTGGGCGGAGTCCACTTTACGAGCCTCCTCCGGGTAGCGCTCGAAATCACGGGAGCCCTTCCCCAACCGCAGCTCCCGGATCTCCCGTATGTCGACTGGAAGGGGAGGAGGTGGAGGGAGGAAGGAAGGAAGGATAGAGTTGCATGAACACAAATATGCGAAACCATAAATCCCACTTTGGCACGTTGTTCATTTCCCTGCCAAACACCCAGAAATCTGCGGCCGGAGAGCAGAACAGGCGCTCAGTGTGTGTGCACGAGCCCAAAAACAGACACTGTAACGTCCCCGCTGTCGGCCTGAAGCCTCTCCAGGCGTCCCCCACCCCACAAAAGCTCCAGTCAACGGAAAAAAGAACCTCTTTTCACAGGCTAAAAAAGACCCCTTAAAAAGGATAAAACAGCCAATGGGTCAGAGTGAGTGGGAAATGTTGCATTAATTATGCATTAATTATTCTATTCTATTCTCTTCTTTATACTACCAAAACCTTTTATACATTAATCAAATGCTCGATAAACCCCCATACAAGTCATTAAGAAAATGTTTTAAGCTTTTAAGCTTTAAAATCTTTTTTTTACAACCAAGACCAAACTAATATTCCATTTTCTAGTTTGTTTTTATACTATGAATCTATAAGAATTGAGACAAATGAACCTGCAGCCATTCTTTAACAGTAATTCATGATGTGGTCCCCCATCTAGTTTTAACTTTCTGCGTAGAGAAAAAAGTTTTGTGATCCAGATGTTCTCATTACTAATAATCAAAGATAATATACAATGCGGTGCTTTAAGATCTTTTTTTTAAGATCTAAAAACTCTCATTTAGGACATTACCATTCATTTCAGAACACACCAAAAAATGGCTATAACAGGGTTGAAAATCAACACATTGACACTTTTGTCAATGATAATTAATAGAAAATGACTGAAAAGTCAACAATTAATATATTCATTTGATGTTAATAAAAATTAAGACCCCATTAGCAGGACTAATTTTCAAGTTTGTCCAACCAAACGCAGGATTTTAAAAAGCTGGACAGGCACATCCAGAGGGTGCATGTGTTTGTGCTTGTTTTTTAAACTTTTAAAGTTTTAGTGTTTTGTTCATTCAGATTTATTTCCAGAAAAGCTTAAGTTGTTATGGCTAAACATCAGAAACTGTTCACTTTGGGTCACCTAAAGCAATAATATCCTGATTTTATTCATCTAATGTGACTAAAAGGAGCATTTGCATGAACCAGGATCTCCCCTGGAGAAAGTCTGCAAAGGTCTTAGACCACAGTTGATAAATTAGTTCTCCATTATCCCGGTTAACAGGGCGGGTTAGACTGTAAATGTGGGTTATCGTGTTTGCCTGCAGCTGGAGGAGAGGAGGAAGGCAGAGAGAAACAAACTCAGACACTGTGTTTTAGATTGGGACTTGAACTACTCTGAGGCACGATTCAACTCAGACGTAGCTGTATGTGTGTTAAACAACCGACCAGCTGTTCTAAATGCTCACATATAGTGGACTCCCTGTGTCCGCCGCCAGTGGAAGCTGCCTCTGAAGGGTTAACGGACTCTGCTGGGCGACCACAGAATGTGATGTAAACTCTGGACTCTGCTTTGACACTTGCAGCGGTCGACACACCCACAGAGAAAACCCTGGCTTATTGACTTAGCAGATGTGCTGTGCAAACACACACAAACACGCACAGATACGCACGGGCCCGACACAAACCCTCTGTGACACACAAGCGTGAACTGAGGGCCTACTTTACAACATTTTCCACCACACAGGAGCTTTCTTAGAAATAACTGGGATGCTCAGGAATAAGTCCAAAGCAGCTTTTGCTTCCCTTCCGTCACTCTGGACTCAGTCATCTGTCCACAGGACGGACAGCCGTGTACACACACACACAGGGAGGAGGAAACTATGGGCTGTAAATTATGCCGTATGAAAGACCCACGAGGAGAATCTGGTTCTGATCTGGGGGAGCTGCATGTGCAGATGGGAGATAGAAGGTCTGGCATGAGATTAAGAGAAAACCCCTTTTTCAACACATGGAAACGAGCTCAAACTTCAATGAAAGGTTTGACACAGTTAGTAAAGCCTCTACACTTTCTCTGACTACTTTGGGACAACAGGAGGGATTAAGCATGGACTATTTTGGGTTATTTATCAGGACTATGCTCACACTGAGCTGAGCTGAAACATAAAGCTGCTTTCAGTCTACAAAACGTCTTCTCTCCACCTCAGAAAAACCTGTCCCATGCACCCAGAGCATGTAAACCACAAACAGACAGAACAAGGGAAACTTTATTAGTTTTGTTCAACTACACAGAAAAAGTGGAGCCCCAAATCAGGGCTCAATAAGGTTTAAACTCCAAAAGAAGGCACAGATCTCCTTATATGATACAACAGAGCTTTCATTAGTTATCTGAGAACTGCTTTGACTCACAACCCCCCATCAGGATTTTTACCTTCTTCACTGGCTTGAACTGATTAAAAATTCCAGTTGTGTACCAGCTCAACTATTTCAATCTAGTTCTATCATCAATTTGATCCCAATCAGTCCTATTCTTACTTTTCCCTCTTTATTGGGGTGTCACATGATGATGATCCTAACCAGATGAGCCCTCCCAGTGACTCCCGTCGCTCCTCTGAACTTCCTCTGGATGGTGGAGCACTCGTGAAACCGGTTTATTTTTGTAGGCTCGTGCCACACTCATCATCCATGAAACCGTTTCCATTAATCCTCATCTTTAAAAAGATCAAAGTTACAAAAACCTCAGTTCAATTCCTGTCATTTTCCTCCACACCATCCCAGAGCCGCCCTCCTCTCCCTCCTCGTCTCCCTTTATAATTTCAGACCATTTGGATGTGAGAGGCGCTCCGATCAGACTTTGTTTCCTCAGGACGGTCCTAGGACGTCTCTGTGAGCAGCTCCCCCTGAGCCGGTCTCTGCCCAGCGCCGGGCTGGACAACAGCCCCTGAAGGCAGCTTGTGTGTACGCCGGCCATGGAAACACCAGCTGCTGATGAGCGCCGGGTGAAAGAAACTGTTCCCGGTACGGCTGGTGACATCACCGGCTGCCAAATGGCACAAACTGTGTATAGCAAGTCCAAGAAACATGAGTGACGGACAACAGCAGCAGAGTCTGAGGGCAGACTGGGTTCAAACACTGGAGAATTGTTAGATTTATGCTTTTCACAAGGCTAAAATACATCTTTAATTTTTTTTGTTTAGTTTCATTTAACATTTTCAATCTTTTCAGGAAATCTGTTAAACCGGTGATGGGCTTTTACCTCAGACTCAATCAGCTCTACTCGACTCAGTTTAGCTTGCTTCCATTACAAGTGATTCCACCTCATTGTGGGCAGGGTTTACTAGGGAAAGGCGACCCGAGAGCCCCGTGACGTCATCTGTACGCGACCCAACGGGATGATGGTTGACAGGAAGATGAGATGTGCAAAATGTTTAGCCAGAGAGTTAAAAACTAATTTGTGAAATCTAGTATCTGGTAAAAAATCACAGAAAATCTGCGGTCAGAGGCTGAATAGGCTCTCTGGTTCAACCCAGGAAAGGAACTACCAGTTTGAAATCAGAATCAGAAATAATCCCAGCGAAGCCATTTTAAAACCAGCAAAAATTGAACATATTTAGACAAGATTGACCAAACTCTAATTAACCCTCAATCTGCCTTAAATGACTCCTTTTGGGGTCAAACCACCACCGGGGCCTCATTTGTGGTCGGCATCCGTGCTTCCTGCAGGAGATACCGAGCTTTTGTTTCCACTCCTTTAATCTGGGACAGGAAGAGAGACACTCCCTGATAACCCAGCACTTCCTGTGCCTCAGGGTTCCATACCTCCACACTTTGCCAAAGAGCTCATCTCTTTAAGAAAAACAGAAGCCGAGCGTGTGCGTGCAGGGATAAACTTTTCTATGGCAGCAGGAGAGAAATACACAAAAAAAGATGCATGGCAACAAACACAAAAGGTGGAAAGGCAGGAGCGGGGAGGTCAGAGACGAGGTCGGTCACATTAACGAGAATAAATGACCTTCAGACTGAAACAGAAAGTGGAGAAAACAGAGAGAGTGAGACGTAGGTCAGATAAATCTGAAAATGAGACGGGTGGCTAGGTGAATGAGTGGGAGCCGGAGAACGGGAGATGATGGAGGAGAAGGAGGAGGAGGAGGAGGAGGAGGAGGAGGAGGAGGAAGAAAAGAGGGGAGCTTAGAGATAGGACTGTGCTAGATATAAATGAAGAAGACCTGCTGGGTTCCTGGAATCTGCTGGAGGCTTGGTCCAGTGGGAGGTTGTGTGCGGAGGGGCGTTTGTGGGTTATGAAAGCATGTGTTTGTGTGTGTGTGTGCGTACAAGTTGTTTTCACCACTTTGGGAAAGACGGCTGTGGTTTTACTCAGAATCATCAGAGAATAAGCGAAGGCACCATTGACATGCTCTGAAAGGGAAATGAATCCTTTACGAGGCTCCAAAAACTCTAGAATTGTTTCACGTTTGCAACGCAGCTTTCATCCTCAGGACTCAAACCACCCCGCTCTGTTTTGGGGTATAAATCAAATGCTTTTGGACCTGTTTCACACATTACCGTCATTTTCAGGAAAAAATTGTGACATTTCTTAAATGTTAAGACCTGATTAAGACCTGCCTTTGGAATAAAAACATTGGTAAAACTCAAATAAAGCCAAAAGCAAAGGGAGTATCTCAGTGATTTCCACATAACTTTTCACCATCAGCTGCCTGAACTCTGTCTCACACAGGCCTTCTCCCCCCACATTTGGCTCACATAAAGTTAAAAAAGACACATGGCGGGCAGAAGGAAACTTTATCATGCCAGTTGAGAACGCTTTTTAAGTTTTCTCTCCTACAAATCCTCCCTCGGGCGGCAGAATCCAGGAAGCATGCAATGGCCGCCGTGCCTCAGAGGTGCAGAACTGACAGCTCAGTGGGCCTCCGCCTGACCCCACCCAGCCCACGACCGGTCAGACGGGCCAGCGGCCTGGGGCTGCGAGGACCTGTCTGGAGAGTTCCTGCCAAGCCGAACTGGAGAAAGAGGAGGTCAGCGGGTTGTGATCCGCCTGTCCGCTGAGAAGGCCGGGTGTTTGGGTTGGGACGGGACCAGCCCACCGCAGCAAAATGTCAACTTTTACAGCCGGCGCACGCAGAGGAAGGACAACCCTGGAAATGTGTTGTTTTAGAGGGTCACGTCAGCCAAAAACGCAAAAACCAGATCTTTTTCCACCAGCTCTGAGGTTGGGAAACCGATCGACGTTCTCCCCCCTGTCTTTGCTAAAAGCTGACTGCGCGCCTGCACATTCGGAAGAAAATCCGACACGGAACCTTTCCGTGACATTCGCCGCTGGATAGGTCGCCTCCTCAGGCCAGGCGTGCGGCCAGCGACCTGATTTTGAGGAAACAGAAAGCAAACAGAGGCTTCCACAGCACAAACAGGAGGCAGAACCCAGCGCCCGGGGTTCTGCCTCTGCCTTCCTCTGCACGCTCGCCGACGCTCTAACTTAAAGTAAATTATGCAGGTCGGGCCAAAACCGGCAAGTAATGCACAGGAGCTGCCTGATAGGGCGTGTTTCATACCCAAAATGTGAGAAAATGGACTCCTAAAGACAGGCGTGCAAGAACTCTCCAACCCCCTCTTCACAGAAACCAGACACCCCAAATCAGACTGGGTTTCTGTTTCTGTTTTTGTAGTCATTATTTGTCTCTTTTGCTCACTATACACCCATCTCGTGGTGGTTTTTGTTGTTATTGCATCTTTCAAGTTTACTTTTTATAATAATGTGTTTTTATTTTCATCACTATTGGTCAGTTTGGAGTCTTTATGCGTCTTCCTGTTGTCCCTCTGCGTCTCTCAGTTGGGTTGTTTATTGTTTTACATTTCTGTTTTTGTCTTTTTTTTGTCTCCGTTTGCCTTTTTGTGTCTTCATAAGCCCTTTTTTTTAGTTTGGCATTTCTATGCATCTCACTGCCATCCCTTTGTGTCACTTAGTCATGTTGCTTGTCATGTTTGCCTTTCTTTTCATATTTCTTGCTGTTAGTATTGAGCCACATTGCTGCCCACAGGCCCTCAGTTTCTGTCACAAAGCGGTGTCTTCAGTCAGGTTTCTCACTTTTAAATGCTCTTAACTGATATATCCGAGTCTGTCATGAGTTGGCAAGTCCTTGTTGTTGTCGGTTGTGTCCCTCTGTGGTCAAATGTATGTCAGTTTGGAGGATTTGTATGTCTTAACATCCATCATGGTTCATGTAAAATGGCATCAAATTATGACTGAAGGATGTGAGGAACCATCATGAAGCCTTGGATCTCTTTTAGTACGTTTGGATTTGACTGGCCTGGTCCAGACCCCCGTGGCTTTGGAGGGTTTGAAACTCACCTTCTCCCTCCAGTTTGTCCGGGTTTCGGCTCCACACTATCTGCCTTGTGTCCTGCCGGATCTGGAAAGTTCTCCTCTCGGGCCGCTGGGACTTCTTCTGATAGAAGACGGTCATCACCGTCCCCATCTCCAGGCTGTGGAGGATGCGGGGACCGGCCTCGGTCCAGTCCAGCATCCTGGAGGCCACGGCGGGGCCGGCGGCCCCAGCGGCGCCCTCCTCTGCACAGCCGTTGTGGCAGCCGCTGAACCTGGCTGCACACATCCTCACTGCATAGCTACCGGGACAACTGGGAGGACTGGGAATCTGTCGAGGTTTGTGGAGAGGGACGCTTATCCGTCAGTCTGTGCTCAGGGGAACACAGTAATCCAACATGTTGAAATCCACAGCTGCCAGGAAGGAAAATCTGCTTTCCAGTCCAAAATGGGCCACTTAGAGAATGCAGCCGGAGATATTTAAACAATCTAATAAGAAATCATTAGCTGAGATCCATCACTTAGCATCCGGAGCTGAAACGCTGAAATGTCTGAGATGTGAATACTGCTCGGGTCCTCCGGAGGGGGGAGTGGATCCCTGTGTTATCCTTTCCAGATGCTTCTGGCTGAGCACCAGTGAAATCCACTCGGGGTGAGTTCTCATCCCCGCCGGGCTCGGGTTTCCAGCCTCTGTGGTTTTTTCCTGGTGCTCCGCTCTGAGAATGAAAAAAAGGGGGCAGCGCTGCGTGCCGTGGATCCGGATCCAGACCAAGACCCAGATCCAGACCCAGACCCAGATCCGGCTCCGGCTCGGGCCGCCGCTGAAGAATAGGCTCTCCCCTCCCGGCTTCAGGAGAACGAAATCAGCGCGATCGACGAAGACGCGGAGTTACGTAAGGCGGAACGGGCCGGGTGGCCGGGGGCCGGGCGGAGGGAGACGGGAGGCTGCTGGGAGGCTGGAAGGAGGCTTCGGGGAGACGCAGAGACGCGACGCGGCCGCGGTGAGGAACCCTGTGCGCCCCCATCCACCGAGGCTTTCCGCTCCCCCCCCACCCCGCAGTCTGCTCCTCCTCTCCCGGCGCGCGACACCAAAGACGGGATGTGCCGGTTATAGGGAGAGAACCGAGCAGAGGCGTTTTAAAGCTCCTGGTCGCCCCCCCCCCCCCACCCCCCCCCCCCTCGTCCCCCCTTACCTCCCCCCCTCCCTCCGTCGTGCGCGCCTCTCTTCGCCCAGGATGCCCCCTGTCAGTGCGCGCGCGCGCGCCCCCTCAGCGCCTACGCCTGCGGTCTGGAAGGAAATTGGGGCTAGTAGACCGGAAAAGCTCGATCAGATCTGTGTTTTTTTTCATTAGAGCGGCGGAGGGAGGATGAGGGGAGCGGAGGCAGAGAGCTGAGAGGGAAAGCAGGAGAAAGCAGGGTAAGAGGTGGTGGTGGGGGGGCAGAGCGACCTCCGCGGGCCTGAGGGAGATCTGCACCCGGGAGGACCCTCACCTCCCCGGGGGCTGACACCACCTTCACCTCCCCTCCAGGTCAGCAGGTCAAGAGGGGTTCAGATAACAGCTGGTCACCCACTGGCTGCAGCCCGGCACATGGAAATGTCTCCTTTTGCATCTCGTCGGTTGAAATATTACTTTAAAAAAAGGCTTTTTCTTGTTTTAGAGGTCATTTAAACGGAGCTCTACAAGAAACAACCTACTTTCGCTGAACTAAATCTTCTTTTAAAGTTCTACTCAATCAGAGTCTGGTGTGTTGAGACTGGGAAACATCTAAAACCTGCAGGCTGGCGGAGTCTGAAACCAAAATGGTCTGGATGCCTCCTTTTGGTCCATTTCTTCCAGCGAAGTTCAGTCCACATGTCTACTGTGGGATGGGCCGTCGTCTTCCTTCTGTGGGTCTGTACCCAGACCTGTGAGCAGAGGGGAGTGGTTGGGAAAAAAGATGGAGCAGGAACCTGAAAGCTTCTCCTTCAGGCCCAGTTCCCACTGAACCGGACGGACCAGAGCAGACCCAACCGTCCATCTCTATCCACAAGATGCCATCACTCATTGAAAATGTTTTTTGTTTTTTTAGATTAAACCTGCCACACAAATTAAACACAACCCATTATGAAACAAGTGGCTTTCAAATGTTTAGCGCAAAGGACTGGGTCTACATGACATTTTACATCCATTTACACATATTTAACCTGGTTGTTTGAAATCCAACAGACGACCACGAGACATAGACCAATGAAACCTGAACACACGGGTAAAAGTTGAGTTGTTACTTTTGAGCCACATTAAAAGCTTATAAACAATCCTTTTGTGCTTTTAATCCAGCTGGTATTTGAATAAGATTTCCTTTCCATTTGGTGCATTTCTAACTGTGAAATAAAGGATCTGAAAACTCCTCCCAGCTGTGACAATCCGCCAAACTGTGAAGAGGCCATAAAGAAAGCCCACGTGTGGAGTAGAAGAGTGCTGGCTGATCCACCTCAGAGGGATGAGACGGTCATGGACGATATCCCGGCCTCTCCGTGTCTGATGGGCTCCATATGTCCTCTGGGTGCCTCCGCAGTCACTGGTCAGCAGCCAGCCAATGGACGGTCCAGCAGCCTCCTCACATGTGGTGCGGTGAAAGAGAATCGTGGCAGAGTGGACAAAAGCAGAAAACACGAAAGAGTCCCAAAGGAGACTATCAGTTACAGCAAGAGGGTGAAAAAACGAGTTTGAAGTTACAATCAAGCGCAGAACAACATATTATGAGGCTGCCACCAAATTTAATAGATGTTATAGACTACAAACATGGACATTTACAGTACAGCCATGTACATTTGAGGTATGTTCACAGACAATATAAGCAAATCTGAGCTCAGCTTACTCCAGAAACCCACGTTTCCTTTCACTGGTCCTCAGCAGGCGGAGTCTCAGTGCACTCCCACTTAAAGAGATGATGTTTTCTTTTATTTCTGCTTAAGTTAGTGTCCATATAAGTTCACCTTTTGGCAGAACGATTTGCTAGTTTAGCACACCGTAAAAACAGAGCGAGGCCTGACAGAAGACCTCTCCTTCTAAAGGTCATATTTCTTTCCTTTAAACTACCTTTCTTGCTCACAGATTTTGACGGTATAATTAAGATGTGACTTTAAGCAAGTCTTGAAATAAGATCCGGCCGTTTTAACTCTCATGTTAAAAGCCAAAAGCTGCATTTGAACACAGCTATAAGCTGAGCTCCTGATTTCGCTCAACCATTTTTGGCCAATCAGAGCAGACTATCAGAAAGGAGGAATGGGGTTCAAAATGATCAGTTCTGAACATTAAAACATGTTCAAAATTAAAAAGTGGTGTGACTATAATCATGAACTTGTTAATACGCACAGCAGATATTTGCATGCGGATGGCAGGAAGTCGTTTAGCTAACACTTGCATAATACTAGAGATTGCAAGAGACGCACCAGACTTACGCTTACTTTTTGTTTTTTGTCCATTTATAAACGACCACATGAGAATAAAACTGTGTGAGATTAATCAATCGCTGTTTGTGTGGAAGTTTCTCTTAATAAAAAAAACTAAAATAATCTGATTAGATTATTTTCTTCTGGTCCTTTTTAAACCGGTTTCAGAGGGATTAAATGTGTGGGACTGAGGCCACAACTCATCTCGATGTTTTTGTGTCTAGAGAGCGCAGCGATGACATCATGCAGCGCTGTAAGTGAGGCACTTCAGGAAAAAAAAAAAAAAACAAAAATAATCTTTAGTTGGCTAAAAGGAAGTTGTTGCTGTCACTGCTGCATTTCTGGAGCTCTTGAACCAGGTTGTGGAGTGTCTCCGACAGCGCCACCTGGAGGGAGGGAAGACCACATACGGCTTTGTGATTCAGAGGAACCTTTTTTTTGGTGTTTGACGCTGATTGGACTGAGGCTCACCGTGTAGGAGTCTGGCTCCTGCAGCCTCTTGTGTCGAGGGCTCAGCGTCTGGAGGGAGCTCTGGACCTTTGCTCTGGTTTCTGCAGCGCTGCACAGCGGCTGCGTGAGCTGGAAAAAGGGCAAGCACACACTCATAGTCGGCTCAGGGACCCCGAAACATCCCACAGTTCTGCTGCTATAGGGCCAGACAGCTGGGGGAGCTCCCATGATGCACTTCTCCCCCCTCTGCTCTCGTTCCTCTCCTCATGTGACATTATTGTGTTTTTCTTTCTCAGCAGGTATCTCTGGCCTAGTATTCCCATCTTTCCTGTCCTGTCAGCCCCCAGTCGGTCCACAAAGATGTGTCTGGTACTGACGGGGGTTTCTTTCCGTTCAAAGGGAGTTATTTTGTTCCCACTGTCACCTCGTGCATCTAATAATGTGGGGATTAAATCAAAGAGAAGTTTCAGGGAAACATGTCGTTTTCCTTAAAGAAACTTTTTCTTGATTGGCTCTGTGGGAATCGAACTTAATTGATAGTATTACAATTAAATTGGACTTTGGAGTACCTTCACATGACATTTGTTGTGATTTAGCACCTTGAATTTCAAGTAGAGTGAGCAACATTGGCAAAACACGGCCGTCCTCACCTTTCCTTTGGTGAACACCTCCTGGCGCAGACAGGTGACCTGAGCTGGGGTGACTGAGGTAGGTGACTTATCGGAACTCAGGGGGTAACAGCTCAGCGGGCGCCCCGCCTCTGGAGGAGGCTCCACCTCCAGACACAGCAGGTCTAGAAACGGGTGACCTGGAAGGGGGGGGGGACAGAAAGCGCCCACCAGTGAGCCAGAGTGCGCGGCAGGAGCTGCTCGGGCGCCCACGGACGAGCCCGTCTCACCCTGAGCATCTATTAGCCGGTACACGGCCTTCCTCCCTGGAACCGTGCTTTTCTCTGGGTCTTCGCTGATCTTCATCCGGGGCCTCCCTCTGACCTCCACCAGCTGAAACACGCACACAAACAGCAAGCGCATATCCATGGAGCTCAGTCAATGTGCTGGTTTCACCTTGTACACGCAGCCCAGGGACGGCTGTTTGGTGCACGTGACCAGATGCGTTCCCACGCCGACCACGTCGATCTCATTCTCCTGAAACAGGAACAAACAGGGCGTCGGGGATGAGGTTAAGGGGCGCTTGGTGCTTCATGTCGACCAATTCGGCTCCACTTACCTTCCTGTTGAGCTCAACCATGCTCTGCTCTGAGATGTTATTGGTCCCTACGATGATCAGGGAATCGAAAGCAGGGACAGAGAAACTGAGCCGAGAGGGAACAAAAAGAAATCAGACGTCCGGACATCCAGAGGATTCAGGCGACGACGCGGACGTGCAAACCCCCCCCCCCCCCCCCCCCCCCCCCCCCCACTCACTGCTGGCTGCAGAGTCTGAAGACGCGGCGAACTTCCACCGACTGCCCGCAGAGGTCTCCGCTGTCCAGACGAACGCCCACAGGCCTGTAGCCGAGCTCGGTCAGAGCCAGGGCCACGGCGCAGAAGTTCAGCAGGCCACTGCTGAGATGCCAAAGACACACGTCACCCTGAACTGCGCCGGACTCTCTGCGGCCAAAGGCCTGAAGACACTCCCTGTGTCTTCTGGCCTGTTTTGGGGAGGCCTCGGCCAAAAGGTCAGTATTCACATCAGTACAGGTTCCAGGGGGGCTCTGGTCGGTTTGAATCTACATCTCACCTCAGTTCTGAGTGTAAAAAAAGTCTGAAATCCTAAAGATTGGTTCAATAGTTGAATTCTTGAGAATTGCTAGGAAGTCAAGGAAATGTTCAGCTTAAAGATGATCAGAGGAAAAGGATTTGGGCTCAAAAAGGAGCCACAGACTACACAATATGGATATTTGTGATCTAAAAGTCTGCATTTTAGAATCAGATCTTTATCAAAAACATCAAAATGTAACAAATATTTTGTAGTTTTGTGTAAACAGATACTATATCCAGGACTCCATGGTCACCAAACATTTCTTTCTCTGTAGCACAACTAAATAGTGACATCTAGCGGTAAAAGCCATGGCAAAAGAAGGGTACAGTCGATACTTAAAACAAGTTTCTTGCATAGCAGACAGCAGAGAAGCAGAAAGAAACAATAAAATAATATCAAGAATAAAAAAAAAAAAAAAAAAGAAGTAAACGTTCATATCATATGGCCTTTTGAAATGATAAATCTCTGTTAAATAAGGGATGCCTTACCAGCCAACGCTGTAGCTGTCAATCACAGGGAGGAAATTCTGGGGGTATGCGATGCCGTACGACAAGAAAGCAGCCAGCTCGCCCTCCCGGATCTTGGCGGGCTCTGATCCTAGAAGCTCACACACTCGACTCAGCCAGCCTTTGGTTAGGGAGATGACATCAATGGGACCAGCGTCCCCATTCGCTGCCACAAGGGTCTGAACGGAGACAGCGAATGGAGGGAATCACACAAATCCTTAACCATGTGACATTAGAGCTGCTGCAGCGCTAAATGAAATCAATCCAAAGAACTTTTCACTCATTTATTTATCTTTTTTTTTAAAGGCTTTTAACTTTACAAACCTTTCTGAATAGATTTTGATTTCAGATAAACTTTACACACTGAATTCTTTCTATTGCCCAGGATCTGTTTAGCCTCATCATTCTTTCTTTCTGTTACCATTTAATTCTCCATTAGCCCTCTGAGTGGAAACAGTCAGCGGATGCAGAGACAGAGAGCTGTGGGATGAACGGAATACACACCTGTGGACACACCTCCTCCAGGGAGGTGAAGGAGGTGACATACGAGTGCGCCATGGTGCCTGCGACGGGGATCCCAAACAGGAAGCCGGCCTGCACGTTACTGGTGAGATCAAACCCTGGAGGACAAATCCCAGCCGCCGTGAGCGCGTGTGAGCGGAAATTACCAGCGTTTGGTTTTAACGCGCTCTCAGCCCTCACCTCCTATGTGTGTGTATCGGGAGGCTGTCAGGCCCCCGTCTGGTCCCTGAGCTCTCCGGAGGCCCATCTCCAGCAGCTTCCTGCCCGGTCCGGCGGCCAGCCGGAAACGAGCGGCGTTACTGCAAACCAGACTGACAACAGGGAAGAAGCAGGCCATAACCGACAGGTCCGCTTCAGATATTCTGTTCTGTTATGCATAGAAAGCCCAGATTCAGTCCAAAACTGAATACTGATGAAACCAAAAACTTTCTGAATATTTATTCCATTTTTACTTAGTTGGAAACTTTATTTGAATCGTTCTAATTGCATTTATATTTACTTTTCTGCCCCCGGCATTTATTTAACTATCTTTTATATTTCCATGGCACTTTTTTCCTATCCATGTTGACTGTTGACATCCCTAAACAATTAAAAGGAAACCTCTTTTTCTCTACGCTCAGTTAAGTGTCTGGTAAGTCCCCTTTTTAGGTTCTTTCATTCGTGGATGGAATTAAACATTACAGTGCTGTCACACCACGTTATAGGAATGAACTCTTAGGAAAAAAGGGAACTTAATAATACTCAGAGCCAATCAATGCAGTTTTAACTCACAGAGAAAGTTTTCATGAAACAAAATATTTAAAATTGAGGTGAACACTTGCTTTGAGCTTGGATGATTATTGAAGGTTTGAGTAAATCAGGAACAAAAGGAGGCCAGTTGAACTTGCTCTGAAGTGTCAGTAACGGAGATGTGAGCTGTTACCTGGCGTAGTTCACCAGACACAGTAAGCTGGTCTCCAGCAGCTGAACCACAGCTAGCGGACCCTCCACCTCCATCAGAGGCACCTGTGAGACATCCCGCACCCGTTACTCCCTCTGACCCCTTCACCCCTGAGGCCCCACCCCACTCTCCCTCCCCCCGGGAGGACCCGCAGCTCACCCTGGCAAACACCACTGTGCCCTCGGGGACAGAGCGCAGCGTCACGCCCGAACAGTCCAGGCCCCGTAGGTACTGGAAGAAGGCGGGGTCGGTGGAGCAGGGCAGGACAGAGCGCAGGAACTCCACATCTGGATCCACCCACAAGCACAGTTAGCACAACGGCCCCAACGCCCACAGCGAAGGGCCACAACCAACCCAAGGCATCCTGGAACATGTGTCCTCCATGTGTCCCCGGCCTCACGTGCCCTCCATCACCACACACATACACACACACACACACACACACACACACACACACACACACACACAAACACGCGCCAACAATAACAGAAGCAAATCTGATGTACAGCTAATCCAATCCAGCAGCAGCGGGACTGGGATCAAAGCCACAGTTACATGTTTGTGGCTGCAGTACCATTGATGAAGCATGTTAGTGGACACGTCTTGTGTCCAGCTGGCCTTCTTCTTGGTCAGAACGAGTACATTTTTAAGTTACTCACAGGGTTGCATACACTGCAAGCACTGTCTACATTTAGTATAGTTTGAACCCTTATTACATATATAGGTCGAACGAAATTATTTTTGCCGACTTAATCCTCCTGTGTTTGTGTCAATTTGAACTGTGTCCAAGGCTGATGTGTCGTAACTTCAGTTTCCTTCCACGTAAGTGGCTGAAAAGGACATGGATGGATCCACACTATGATTTCATCCTCTGACATCCAAAAGGAGGGTGGAAGCTCATATGACACCTCACTGTTTATTTCTATTTTTATGAGAGTTCAGATGGTTAAACACAACTTTAAGGGTCTCCGATAACTGCCTGGATTCTGTTTCTCATCTTTATAGAATTTTCTTTTTACCTCAGAAGGTGAATCGTGGGCTCACATGAGCACACTACCCTGTGGACTGTCTCTGTCCATCTGAGATGGGCCCAAAGCAGTAAAGCAGAGATGGACTGTGAGGGTGAAAACAGTTCTCCAAATTGTCTTGACTTTTCCCTTTTAGGTTCCTCTTTATCATTTTAAGGTACTTACATTAACACTTTCACTACAATCAAGATACTTCTACTTTCACTTTGTCTATTAGATAAAAAGGTTCAAACACCCCCCAAGAGATTAGGTTCCATTTGACAGAATCACATATTTACTTTGATCCATCTAAGCTATCCTAATTAATAAACATTAAGGTTTTACTTTGTCTATAAAGCTGGAGTTGCTTCTCGGGGAAAGTTAGAAGTACGTGTGCACATTCAAATTGAATAAATCTGCGACGGCTCTAATGGATGACAGAAGACTTCCACTTTGTGCGGCCCTTTAGGTCCCAAACTAAACCTTTTCATTTATTTTTTTCCAGAGGTTTCACGCGCACAGGATAATCTGCTCCATTCCCCTGGCCCCAAGATCCCCGCAGCACGAAGTCCGCCAGGGATTATTTTCGGTGCTGAAGTTCAAAGTTAAAGGTCAAGGTTTGCAGAAATTCCGCTTTGGCACATGGCTCTCTCACTGGGAAGCCCTCCGGGGTCGCGGACCCGAACGTTACGCAACCGGCGGAGGAATAACAGACGAGACACGGTCCGTAATCACGATGCCATTATTCTGTTAGGGGGGGATTAGACAGCGAGGTTGGCATGGCCCTGGCCCCTCCTCCCCCCTTGCCCCCCGGTGTCCTCACCTTCCTCCGTGAGGCGAAAGCTGCGCAGGAACAGCAGGCAGTCGTGCTGCCCCGCGAACAGCGAGAAGCCGCCGCCGAACGGGTTGTCCCGGAAGAAGAGCTCGAACACGGCGGGCTCCCGGTGGCGGCCGGCCCGCCAGTAGGCGTAGGCCATGGTGAACTGGTAGAGGTCGGTGAGCAGCGGCGGGACCCGCTGCCGGACGGAGCGCTCCAGGAGCCCGCACGCCTCTCCGGACGGCGCTGCCATCTTTGCTGGTCCGCCCGCCGGCGCGGGGATCTCTGGGACTTGGAGTTCCTCAGAGCCCCGCCGAGTCCCGTCCGCCGCCTGCCGAACCCCGGGGTGGACCCGGTCCATCATTAACGCCTCTCACAGAGATTATGTGGGACGCCTTTCAACGTGTGGTTTTCCCAGGATTATCATTGGGTACTTTTTAAGAGTCAGTTCGCCTCATTTCTACTTTAGGTTGGTTTATTTAGAGTCATTTTCTGGCGTCCCTCCAGGCCAAATGAGAGAGAACTGAGAGATTGAGTGAAAAGCTACACAAAAAGGAAATGCATACTGAATCCACATCTCATTCCCTCCAGGTTTGAATTGGTCTTCACTAATAGTTCTCCAGCTTTCTTAAGCAATTTCAGTATTTCTCTGATTCTCTCATTTTCAGTCCAGCTGAAAAATGTCAGGAATGTGTTTTCCTTTGTTAAGCCACTTAACTGTGAGCTATGAATAATTCAAAATCCTTGGAAAAACACATTAGAAACTGTGCTCCTAACAATAAACAACACCTGACTCACAGATGACCTTGAATAACCCGTCTTGACCTTTGGCCGGGGTCAAGACGGCGCAGAATCCTGAAAATGAAATATTTTACCTGTCTGTGTTGTGACAAAACAAATGTGTTCCAAATAAAGACTGGCCTCTGGTGTGAACAAGCAAAAGAAAATACACAAATTCTAAAAGTATTTTCTTTCATTTTATAACAATAAATATTATCATTTCAATATTTCAATGGAAGATCACGGACATAGACTCATTCATAGAAAATTAGAAGATCTGTTCTGCTGTGATGTTGAAACCCTCTCATAATATTTAATTAATCTTTCTTTCCCATTATGAATAGTAATTTGTTTTAATACTTTATTTGACTCCCCTTTCTGAGAATACACAGTCTGAAGTCCCAAACCTGAGTTTTTTTTTTTTCAGTTTTCTTTTCTGCATCATTCACTAACAACAACAAAAGTCTGCCTTTACGTGTCACATCACTGTTTCTGGTTCCAGATACACGGCACCCGGTTTCTCTGAATCAGTCCTTAGAGTCACAGCATTTACGCGTTGGGTCCTTGATGTCGATCTTTCCAGACAAATTGGTTTGTATCTGTTTTTTAACCTTTTTTGTGATGAATCTACCTGTTTGTCACGTTATACATGCGACATGCTGACTCTGCTCTGAGCTAATGATGCGATTAAAGTCAACGCGTCTGGGATCCAAACATAAACGCCACAAAGACACAGACTAATTACTCATTTCTGTCCAGGACTGAGTCTTATCGGTGAAGAGCCGATGGGGTTTTGACGGCATTGCCCAGACACTTGAACTAACAGGCGGACGTGAGCCCTTCTGGACGTTAACCCGGCTCTCCCTGCTGCCCGCTGGCCTCCTCTGCTGTTGGGAAGCATCCAGCCAGCTCATTGGTCAGCGTGTGCTTCTGTCCTTCCCAGAGAAAGTGCGTCGGTTGCTCCGATTGGCCGCTCTCTGCTGGATACACAAAGAAGGGGCTGAGCTCGATGGCCAGGGCGGAGCGGACCAGGCCCACCCCCCCCCAGCGCTCGGGGCAGGGGTGGTAGACCCGCCCGCTGTCAGGGTGCATGTACAGCGCCTCTGGGCGGAAGGCCAGCGCCAGCTTCTCGGCGCCGCCGCAGTAGGACAGCAGCTCCGGGGGGGCGGCGGCGCCCCCCAGCAGGTGGGTGAAGACCACGGGGCGGTCGTCGCAGCGCAGGAAGTTCCTCTCCCGGCCACACAGAGACAGGAAGGGGAAGTCCTCTTCGTAGCGGCCGCTCTGGTTGGACCGCAGCCGGCTGAAGAAGAAGATGAGGAATTGTTTGTCTGGAACAAAAAAAACATGTTAGAGAGCTGCTGACCTCACAGCCACTCTGAAGAAAGCTCTGAGATTCACCTGTGGGGGATGATTCAACTTAAATGTGCAAAAAGCCAAACGTCTGTTTCCCAGAAACATGGAAGCAGACAGTTTGTTCAGAGGACGGCTTACCCACAGCAGTTTTTCATGTAACTCTGAAGGCTTATAAAGGTCATTCCTGCTCACAGCATGCACTCAAACTGTGCTGACTTTATTTAATACTTCAGCCGCACACAAAGAATTCTAACTTTTTAAGAAGTCTGCCCATCTCTAAGAATGTCACATAAAAAGGGCCATCTCTTAAGTTGGGGTACACAAAGAACAGGATATAGGTTTTCCACTGAAAAAGCAGCCGTGAAAAAGTCAAAGTCTGTTCATTTGTCAATTTTTTATCATGTACCAGACATTTTTAGGAATCGACATTTGGTAGATTCCTAAAACTTTAACTTAGGGTACCTCACAAAATAAATGAGATGCATTAACATGCAGACTAAGAAGCTAGGTAAACTACTCAACATAGAGACTAAACACACAAAGAGACATAGTAGTTCACAGTGTGGGTAATGTCAAGGGGAGTTGCATGACATTCAGTTAAGTGGCAGCAGATTCTATTTGATAAGGAAACTTTCTGTAAGTGACAACAATTTGGCAACAATTAGGGCAAAACATAGCTCATTAATGTAAATATTAATTTACATTTGTCAAATGTAACAAAGGCTTCATATAAAGCCTCTTTGTCGTTCATAATTTAAGTGTTTGTTTTTAGAAAGGGGCTGTGGTCTGCAGTAGAAGATAAGAACCTTACCTTTGAAGCAGGTGACAAAGTTTTTCACTTTCGTGTCATCGAGGAAAAGCTGCAAAAAGCACAGCGATCACTATCTGAGTAACTGTGAAACGTACAAGACTTTTTCTAAAAAACAACACGCTTTCTTTACCTGTCCTTGGTGGTCGATGTAGTAGAAGTACTCCCGGATTCGTGGTTCGGGGCTCTGGCCCTGGACGTAGGTAGCGGCGCTTCTGGAGGTGCTGCGGCCGGCGGGCAGACACCGTAAAGCGGACACAGCTCTGCCTCCGAGAGCCGCCCTCCGGAGGAGCAACATGCCAGCGGAGGGTGAGTCCGTTCCCGGTTCAACACGGAAAACAGAGGAAGTTCCGTCCAAATTAAAGCTGGGGTTTTAACTTGGTTGGAGGGCGTTACAAAACTCCACCTGTGTACCCCATGATTTTGTTTACAGAGGCAAAGCAATGACCCGTAAGGATTTCTACGTGACACGGACGTCCACTTTTACCTGCTGCCCCCTGCTGGACGGAGGACCCATGCAATTTTAATTTAATTAAACATTAAATGTATCAATTTGATTTATTTTAACAGTAAAAGGTCAATATAGTGTAAAATAGAGAGAAGTAAAAAGATTGCCACTAATTTAGACTTGAATTACTTTTGAAATTACTGTCCTTAAGACCATTTCCAATTACTATTACAGGTGGTTTAAAGTATTGGAGTTTCACCTTAAGTTTATGTCCATCCTCATTTGAAAACTACACACTATTAGAATTATTACAGGAAATAAAGCGGACAAACTTGTGAAAATATTGAAGTACAGGGCTATTCCAGACCATGTTTCTATTTTCCTTTAAGCTGGACATGGTCGGAGGACTGTGTTTTCCCCGTGCAGGCTGTCAAGAAGCCATTCTTAAGGAAGGGAAACAGGGAGAAAAGGGCTCTGCCCAGTGACACAAGAAGTGGACTGAAAATCAGTGGCAACAGGTCTGATGGAGGGATGAATCCTCCCCAGAGCCGGAGCTCCACATTATCAAAGCAGTGTGGATAATCTGACAGAGAACGGAACAAAAGACGGCCCACATCCAAAGAAGAGCTTTGGGATGTCCTTCAAGAAGCCTGGAGAACTATTCCTGAAGACTCCTTAAAGAAAGCACACAGAGCTGGTGGGAGAGGGTTCAGGCTGTGCTGGAGAATGAAGGAGCCCAGAGCAGAGATTCACTTTAAGCTGCAGAATCAGGCTGAATAGTTTTTTTCCTCCCTTATTCACAGTATTCATGTTAAGTGCAAATTACAATAAATATCTAAACAATTGAAAGGTTTCCAAGGTTTTCGTGCTTGCCGGAGACAAGTTATTAAAATGCATACATATCCATCTAAAAATGTGTTGCCTGCACACCAGAGGCGTTTGTGACTTAGAAAACATTAATTTGCACACATAAACACTGTGATGAACTTATGTAGTGTGGGCTGTCCCTTGTGGGAGAGCACAAAACGGCTCTTCAGCGGAGGGGAGCTCTAATAAAAGAAGCCCGTAAACAACCAGATGGCTCTGAGACACAGCAGCCCGTGTTTAAAGGTCAACACCCCCTAAATCTGAGTGGAAAACAGAGGCTTCTTTGGCCCCTCGACATGAACTGTCATGGCACAAAGCGGCTGATTCATAAAAGCTGGTAATGAATTGAACTCGATCCAGAAACCAGCGCAGGGAGGGTCCAGCTGCGTCCTGAGGCGCTGCGTACCTGTCCGCTTCTCTTCCGCCTTCCTCCCTCCACCTGCCCCGGGAAGGGCGGAGCTGCCTCAACCTGGACTCTGAAAAACATCGAAGACGGCGATTAAACGATTCAGAAATGACAGTGTAATCACTTTAGGCAGCGTTAATCGACCTTACAGTAAGTTTTTCTTGGATAATGCGGAATAATTGGATGTACCTAACGAGCTAACACTAATAAGTATCGTACGAAACGAAGCGTTCATTTTTGGTTTAGGCTTCAACCTTCCATTTTTTGGTCTAACGTAAAGGTCGGGGATATATTCTCCATCAGAAAATATGTTTGATTTAATAATTGTAGTGTTTTAAGAGCATAAAAACAAGTTTTCTAAAAAAATGTTTTCGGGGTTTTGACACAAGCGACGTAAACTGTTCTTGTGTGTGCGTCAACAGTCGATGGAAACGTTTGAAACCCCCACTTTTTGTTGAACAAATTAAACATATGTGTATTAGTTAACCGTAGAATACATTGATAAAATCCTTTTTTTTCATTCGTCACCTGGTTTATTTTTAATGGTGTTTTAATGTTGTTTCTGTGCCACTTTCGGTCGACAGGTATGAGCCAACCGCCTCGTTCAAACCGGGGTCACCGGGACAGAAACGAAGATTACCGAGAGAGGAACGAAGATTACCGAGAGAGAAACGGAGACCACCGAGAGAGGAGCGGAGACCACCGAGAGAGGAACGGAGATTACCGAGAGAGGAACGGAGATTACCGAGAGAGGAACGGAGATTACCGAGAGAGGAACGGAGATACCCGATCTCACCGAGATGACAGACCGTTGTCTTCCGACAGGTGTGCGCAGTGTAAATCCGGACCAAAACGATATTTTTTAGGATAAAGATTTGGTATAAAGTAGGTCACCGAATCAGTGATATACGTTACTGATCAATTATCAAAATATATGATTTAATACTTGTGAAAAAGGGTTCTAAATTATGTTAATCTAATAAAAAATAAATCCTTAGTCCTTTAACGGGAGGCATGGCATACCTGAAAATAATCTGTTCATCTTCAAACATAGTTTAATATACAGTATATCTGAAGTGTCAGTTTTTGGGCTGTTTCGTCTGGCTGTCATGTTTTTGTAAATGATATTTATTGAACAGAAACTCAATAATTTTCCATCCATCCATTAATCTCAACCACTTATTCCCAAATGGGCTCGCAGGGGGACTGGTGCCTATTCTAGTATTCAATGGGCGAGAGGAAGGGTACAACTGAACAATTGATTGATGAAATCAAAATTAATATCTCAATTTTTCCTGTTCTCTTTTAAGTACACATTAAAGATAAACAAATCCAATCTCATACAACCGTTTTATACCCTTTCAGTAGTATTGGTAGTAGTTCTTTATATTTTATCTATATAAATAATATATAATCTGCCAAAAATAACAACGTTACTTTGAGATGCACGTCTGAGTTGGGGTTTATTCTGAAATTATAAACCTAAGAAGGGGGTTTGAAGTCCAAATCAGGTCAAACTTGTTTACGTGAAAATCAGTGAGCTCTTCAGATGGTAAATTATGTCCTTCATACATGCTGGTCAGACCATTTGTGAGTAATCTAATCACAACTTCTATCCTCATGATGTTACATTTGCTGTTCCTCAAAATAGTGGGAAGTTTGAACTCCTGCTCAGTGCCAGAGATATAGTTCATAAATTGAACATGCTTTGTTTCTTTTCCAGGTCCTCCTCTCGACCCCCATACTACCCCAGGGAAGAGGAGCCCCCTCCCAAACGTGGCCGGGAAGCCCCTCAGACCGAGGACCATGGCTCCACGTGCACAAACATATGTTCCAGGAGAGGTAGGCCTGCTCCATACAGGGAAAATCTGGGTCAGACGAAGCGAAAGCCAGTCTTCATTCCTTCCTCCCTCTCAGAACTGGGTCGACCTGTTTTCTGCTGTTTGTTTGGCAGAGAAATAGCTTCATGGGGAGAAAGGAAGCTGATATCTAAATCTCAAAGGCTGATAACGCCTCAGTTTCTTTAAACCGAGTTCAGCTGTTGAAACACATTTGTCGAGCAAATTTGTTGACATCTGATAGCAGCTTAAACCTCTTAACTTTGGTTTTCTGCCATATAACTGGCTGAAAATTACATGGATAGTTCCATACTGTGTTTTTTTAAAACTAAACTTAAATTAGATGAATGCATTAAGCAATATCCAAACTACAATAAAAATATTTCAGAATTTCTGCTAATGTACCTCCAAAATGAGGAAACAAGTCGACTAAAAGGTGGAACACAGAACTGTGGGATCATTTTATACTTCATGCTTTATAAAACAGTCACTTTGACCCGGGAGGACAGTAGCTGGGACTAATTGCTGCCATTACAAAATACTGAAAAGCTTTCCAATCTGCGTCCCGACTAAGCTTGGCCATGTAGCAGTAAGTGGCTTTTCTACCTGTGGGCCTCTGTTCAGAACAAGAGTGAAAAGACTCCAGCTCCTGCCTCTTTTCCTCAAGTTCTTCTTGACCACGTGTTACAGAAATAAATGTAAAATATACGTTAACTTGTCGGAAACAGTCGGAGATTACTACTTTCTGCTTTGCACGCAGTCAAAGCGAGCTGGGAGGACGGGAAGTGGGTGTGAGTGGTTGAACGGGGAGTAAAATGGCCACCCGTGCTCCCTTTTGCAGGCATCGTGCTGATCTGCGCCGTCCTGACCAACGCGCTGGTGCTGATCTGCGTGGTCGCCGCTCAGATGGTCATGTCGGGCATGACCTCCATGGGGGGGCTGGGGGGCTTTGACATCAACAGCAACCTGAACCTGCAGGGTACGGAGCTGCAGCAGGCCCGGGACCTGGACATGCAGTACAGCCAGATGAGGGCGCCGGGCATCTACGGCGGCATCGCCTTCAGCCTGACCTTCGGCGTGCTGTCCCTGCTGTTCGTGGTGGCGGGGAACAAGCCCCCCCACCTGATGTCGCAGAAGCTGCTGCTGGGGGCGCTGGCGTTCCAGGGGCTGGGCGCGCCGGCCTACGTGGTGGCCGTGGGCCTCTACCTGCACTTCGTCATCAGCGTCAACGCCACCGACGTGTGCCAGCGCCGCCAGAGGATCTACGCCCGCAACGGCTACACCTGGATGAACTGTGACGTGGGCGGGGCCGACGCCGCCGTGGCCCTGTTCGGCCTCATAACCGCCATCCTGTACGCCGCCGGCGCGGTGCTCACCTTCCAGACCGTCAGGCGCGTGCGCCGCTACCTGCAGGACCGGAGGAGGCGCCACGCCGAGAAGCAGCGTGTGCGAAGCGCCCCGCAGAGCACCCCGCAGAGGGCCCCGCTCAGGCCCGATACCACCTCTGTGTGAGGGGGGGGGCGGGCTGGGCCGTGCTCTTCCATGCAGACTGTTAAAGAAAAGGTTACTCGAGGTCAGAGTGGATTCTCCACTCATAGAAACCAGGGTGCAATTGGACCAGCGACCATAAAGAGGACAGTTTTTACTGACACAGATGTAATTATGAGGCTCTTTTCCTTTATATTGACAAGAATGATCAAAGTTTCTGGTCAGAATTGAAAAGGAGACCCTGGGTTAGGGGAGGACTACGGCTGTCTGTCTGTCGATCCTGAGTTTCAGAAGGAATGAGCTCAGGAAGTCATTCCCCTTTGTGCAGATTTTACCTTTCTCTCTTTGGGGTAGAAACCCTGTTTTAATCAAGCTGAATGACACTTTAATTTTATTCCATTTCTCTCATGAATTATTGTAATTTTATGTTTTTAACATTGAAAACTGTTTTTATATCTGATGCCATAATAAAACTTTTTATCAGAATGAATAAAAACTCGGTAATTTAATTTCAATTGTCCTTTTTTATGCATTACTCTCCTCCACCCATCCACCAGGGGTTCCTGTCCCACAATGGACAAACTCAGTTGTGATGTAACGAACCGAAGTATTTCTCCATCCAGCGATGTTGTTACACGTCCTCTGAATTCACAGACAAGGCAGCGACTGTTTTCTTGGAAGCTCAAGAGGGCGAATCTGCTCCAGATGGCTTTAAACGGTGGGTAGAGACCCACTGTAGGAGCCACTGTGAGTGGCTGGTGTCCTCTGATGGACAGGGCTGCCTGCCGTCCACCTGTGAAATGTGTTTTTCTTTTACAGACACTATTCTTATTTTATTTAATCTTTTTTGTGTTAAAAAGGAACAAGCATATTAATCATATTTGATGGAGAATTTGTAATATTTTTACAGCTGTTTTAGATAAGCGGGCAGCTTAAAGGACCCCCTGTGGGGTTAACAATTAATTGAAGCCTCTGACGACCTGGTTCTGCCCCCTCTGAGGTCTTAAAACAGGCTTTCAAATTAATCGTTTCAGCTCAAAACAGCCTCATTAAAAAAAGTCCAGTTTGAAACAAAGTGGTTATCTGAAAACTTTAATTTATTACATAGCAAAAGTAGCTCTATTGTGCGGTTTTAACACTGTTCCGAGAACATTCAATGAGCTGGTAGTAACTACGATCAGCATTTACTCACCACTGCAGCACCGCTCTGGACTCGGCACACCCAGAGAACACACACCTGGAATATCAGCCTTCAGAAATATTCAACTTTTCTCTCAGAGAACATTAGTACGCCTCAGTGACTAGGTCACTTTAAAGTATTAAACTCCTAGGAGTTAGTTAAACAGTTACTAACTCCGACAACTGTAAGGCCGCCAGCCGTGACCAACTGGGGAGGAGTCAGGGAAACGGGGAGGTCAGACTCCTAAAGTACCAACTGGGCCTGAAAAGTGCCTCTCTGATCTGACCACGTGCTAAAAATCGACTCCATGGGATGATTCGAGCAACGAAAAGAATTATAAAAACTGTGCAGCGTTAACAGTAGAAAATACAGCCAGTAACAAAACCATAAGAAAGAAGTCCTGGTCCAAACCCCGGAGGCCCCCCTCCCCCCTCGGGAGGTTCTGGGACCCAGAGGTCAGAGGTGAGTGACGAAGTAATCTGCGGGTTTCTGGTAGCTGTGCGCCTGCAGCTGCTGCTGCTGCTGCTGCTGCTGGATGATCAGCCGGACCTCCTCCTCCAGCTCCGGCGGGATGACCAGCTGGTCGTCGGGGTCCGGCTGGGCGGGGGCGTTGAAGTAGCCCCCCTGCTTCCTGACGGGGGCGTCGGCCGCCTCCTCGATGAGGTCCTGGCTCCGGCCTTGGCAGGCGACCGAGCCGTTGGCCCGCGCCCGGCGGCCCAGAGTCCCCGACCGGCCGTCCCCCCCCAGGCAGGGCGATGAGGGTGGGACGGGGGACGGGGACAGTGAGGTCGCGGCCAGCGACAAGGGCTCGTTTCCGGGGGCGGCGGGCACATTGGCGTGGGCGCGGCCATGGCGAAGCAGGCAGTGGACATCGGCCTCCACCTCCACACGGCTGCCGTTGGAGAAGACGCCAGCGATGGGCTCCTCGTCCTCGCTGTCCAGCCCGTTGTCGGACAGCGCCCCGGAGAACTGCCTCTGGAAGCCGCCGTTCCCGCAGGCGGCCCGGCGCGCGCCCGCCCGGCCCTGCGGGTTGGGCTGAGAGCCCAGCTGCTCGGCGTGGGGTGCCGGCTCCTCGGAGGACGCCGTGGAGCCGACCTCGCTGCTCATCTCCGACGTGCTGAACTCACTGCTCAGCTCGCTGGTGGTGCCCGAGGAGGCGGGCGGCAGCGGGATCCCGCCCTCGCCGCCGGACGAGTAGGGCTGGGCGCCGGGGTGGGCGGTGGGGCCGGGGCTGGGCGGGGGCGGCGGCGGCTCGCAGAAGCAGCAGCAGTCCTCGGTGATGCTGAGCTGCACCACCACGGCGCTCAGGCTGTCGGAGCAGCCGTAGCCCTGCGCCAGCGTCACCAGCTTCTTAGCGGCGGCCAGCGCGTCCGGGACGTTCCTGACCGCCTCGATGGCCTCCCCGGGGGACAGCAGCTCCCACAATCCCCGGCTGCCCAGGAGGAAAAACTCATCCTGTGGCGTTAGTGTTACCGTGGAGACGTGGGGGCAGGGCGTGACGGAGGGACAGAGGAAGGAGTACCCCAAGATCCTGGTGGAGTCCGTCACACCGCTGACTTTGTTATCCTGCAGAGAAGAAGAAGAAGAAAAGGGAAGATGCTCCCGCTTATGACTTTGTTAAGTTTGAGATCTGTGACCCAAAAATCTAATACGTGAAGAGCTCATTTTCAGAAAACTTTGACCTAAATTAGAGTGAAGAACTAATTGAGGGCAGAGGCGGAGCCTTCAGGTATCAGGCCCCTCTCTGTGGACCCAGCTGCCAGTTTGGGTTCAGGAAGCAGAACCCCTTTCTACTGTAAAGATCAGGCTTCAGAGTTTCCTTTTTGATAAAGTTTATAGTTAAGAGGGCTGTGACCCTGACCATATTTCTGCTGCTATAGGCCCAGACTGCAGGGGGAGCTCCCAGCATGCACCTCTTCCCTCTCTGCTCCCTTTACTCCTTAGCTTAGAAACTTTTCTTATTTTTAACTGGCTACGAATGAATCTGCCTCATTTTGAATTTTGTGAAATGGAACTGTTTGGATTATAATTGTATTGAATTAATTGGTACCTAACTGTCTTAAATTGGACTGTATGCTTGATGACGTGTGATTTGGCGCTTTAGGAATAAAACTGAGGCTGCCGTTACCTCAGTGATGATGGCGTTGTGCCGTCGGACCCGCTGGTACTCGGACTCCTCCCTGACGGTGTGGACGCCCGACAGCAGCACAGGCCGGCCGTCCCTGCACAGCACGGCCTGGCATCTGCCCACGTTGGCGGCCGTCAGCGTGAAGCAGCCGGCGTGCTGGGCGCCGGGTGCCACCGGGTCGTGCCTGATGTGGCACAGAGCGGCCGAGCCGCCCATCCTCTGGCCCGCCGTGCCCAGCTTCCTGCAGCAGAGCAGCACAGGCCTGTGAGCCCTGGTCGCCCGGGGCTGGGTCGGCGGCGGGGGCCGGCGCTTACCGCTGCATGGTGAGGAAGGTGCTGCTCATGTAGTCCTCCTGCCTCTGGCCCCGCTGCAGCTCCTCCGCCAGCACGTCTCCCATGGTGCACTGCAGCAGGTAGGGCACCTCCACGTTCCTGTCCCCGTCAAACACCCCGTACAGAGCTTCGCGGACGCCGCAGAAGCTGTCCTGGGCCAGAGCTGCCACGCACAGCCTGAGAGCATCAGCCACAAGAGCAGGCAGAGTCATTCCTGCTCACAGTCGGCAGATCCGCCCCCCAAACCCAATGACAACACCACGCTTATCAGCAGAAAAAGCCCCTCTTTACTTAGAAAAACAACCATCTAACCCCAAATGATGGGAGAAGTGTGATGAAGGCGTGTCAGAAAATGAGAGCAGACTGACTTGTTCTTGAATCCGGACGCCTCGGTGTAGCCGTGCCTCCACACGGAGGGGGCGCCGTGGCCGTCGCTCGCACACGGAGCCGAGGGCGACGGATCCACCCGGAAGCAGCGGATGTTGCTGCAGAGAGGGAGGAAAACAGAGATCAGAGGGACGCCCTTTCCCCGCTGCACAGCGTTTATCCGTGCGGGTCCTACTTCAGGAGCTCCAGGCTCTTGTGGTCCAGGTTGAGTCGGGGATTTCCTGTGAGGTCCAGCTCCTGGAGTTTGGGAGGAAGCGACTCCGGAAGCGTCACCTCGGTCAGCTCGTTGCAGCTCAGGTCAACACACTGACGACACAGAGGACCACATATTTGGTCAGGATATAATACATTTCTATCAGAAGTAGCTTAAAACTGTCCCACTGAGAAGAAAGGTGTGTGGAGCCAGGTTAGTGAGCTCAGGCTAAAATGACACAAATAATGTTAGAACGTTGTCGAAGAGCACAGTTTAGGCACAAAGAAGCATAACAATAAATAAAAATAATAAATAGAACAAAAATAATCATAAAATCACAGGATACATTTTACAAAAACTAGATGAATCATGAATCATGACCTTCACCCCTATTGGAGCCCCCTCCTGTATATCATTACCCCCCCCCCCCCATGTAATATCTCTTATGTGTGGATGACTCTCTCTGCCTAACAGACCCAGACTCCCTGTCGGACTGAACTGAAATGATGCTTTCTAAAAACTGTCCTAACCATAACCCTAACTTTAACCCCTAACCCCTAACCCTTAACATTAAAAAAGAAACCACTAAGCGCCTCATACCAATCAATGCGTGGATGTTTTCCATTTTAAATAGAACAATGTAGCAAAAATGAGAGGAAGAAATCAGGCGAACCTTAATCTCGGGCAGCTGGAGGACCTCGGGAAAGGTGTTGATGCAGTTGGAGTGGGCGCACAGCGAATGGAGGCGCTGACAGCTGAGGATGGTGGTGGGCACGGCTCTCAGCCGGTTGCCGCTCAGGTCCAGCTCCTCCAGCAGCTCCAGCCGAGCCAGTTTGCTGAGGAATACACGGCCAAAAGAGCGGAGATTTAGTAAGGAAGGACACGAGAGGGCGTCTTCATCTGCCTGTAATAAACAGAGCTGTTGGTGTGCTCCACCTGGCGGTGAAGGTCTGCAGCTGGTTGTAGGCGAGGTGCAGCACTCTGAGGTGGCTGTGTCCAGTCAGCAGAGGCACCACCTTATCGGTCAGGCTGTTGTTGGTCACATAGAGCTCCTCCAGGCTGCTGAAGGCGTCCTCTGACAGGCTGGCTGCTGGGAGGTCCTCCAGCTTATTGGCCGACACATTCAGGTATTGTAAACTGTGAGGAAACCCAAACACACTTAAACTTCAAAAACCTGCGGGGGGAGTGGGGTCAGGGTACGCCGTCAGGCCGGCGGGCGGAGCACCTCTGAGCCGTGACGAACAGGTTGTGTGGCAGCTCCGTCAGGTGGTTGTGTTGGAGGTCCAGAACTTCGAGCTGAGATCTCTCCAGCCTCTCCGCCAGCCGGCTGACATCGTTCCAGCCTGCCAGCAGCTTCCTCAGACTCCCGCTGGACAACAGCCTGCACACAAACAAAGCCGGCTCAGACACACCTGCATCCTCCGAGAGTCAACGAGTTCACCCACAAGCTCAGAGAGAGGCTGTTTCCCCAGCTATTACACTACATAGAGGCCAGGGGCTCCGTCTGATCTCATTTGGAAAGTCACAGATAAAACTGGTCTTCTTTTTGGTGAGAAGCACCCCACCTCTGTAAGCTCAGCTTTCAGTTCAGGAACATGAGGAGCTCAGCAGCCAGAGGTGGTTCCCCTTCTACATTCTGTGTGATTGTTCATTTAATGGCTGTAACAGGCTTTTTTTTAGCTCCTGCCTCGGAGTGGGGGCTTTCCTGGCATGAGGAGAACTATATTGGAAACTGCTATGAAGGGACTATTCAGAGCAAATAAACTCCATGTCCCCTGTTCTAGAAAGAAATGAAACAATGACTGGAGGCCATTTAAATAAAGGAGTTGGCCATATAAGTATCTAAAGACCCAACTGAAGGTGTAGCAGAAGGTTGAGGGGGTATAGATGTGATGGGGAGTGGGATGCTGGCTGAAAGCCGTCCAGAACAAAGCGCTGCTCACCCTACAGGCAGCTCAGTCACACAGTTGTGGTTGATGTCCAGCACCTCCAGCCTGCTGCTCTCACACACCCAGTCTGGAATGGATCCCAGCTTGTTCCTTTAAGACAAACAGGCTCAGCGTGCAGCTGGGAAGAAGAAGCCGTCCTGCTCTTTGGGACATGGCCACAGCATTTTTCATACCTGGACAGATCCAGGGCAGTCAGATTCTCTGGGACAGGCTCCACGTCCAGATGCTTCAGCTCTGCAAACGCAAAGGCCAAACGTGTAAGTGTATGTGTGGTTTCACGTCTCGGCAGCATGTTGAGGGCGTTTGTACCGTTTCGAGCGGCGTGCAGAGCCTTCAGGGCGTGGCCGCTGACTCTGAGCAGGGACAGAGAGTTTCTGTCACAGCGGAGCAGCTCCAGCTTACAGAGAGAGCGGACGTCCAGCTCCTGAAGACCGGTATCCCTCAGGTCCAGCTGGACCACGTGGCACAGCTGCTCTGCGTCTGCCACCGTCGCCGTCTGAAGCCGGTTCAGTCTGAACGAGGAAGACGCCGAGGAGAGGAAGTCAGAAACAGGC
Organism: Menidia beryllina; assembly: GCA_013363375.1. Classification (NCBI taxonomy): domain Eukaryota; kingdom Metazoa; phylum Chordata; class Actinopteri; order Atheriniformes; family Atherinopsidae; genus Menidia; species Menidia beryllina. Next base: position 10,572,065 of record JABUIW010000023.1, on the reverse strand, counting down.
AGGAGAAAAGCTGAGGTAAAACATACACGTTACAGCTGCAAATATCAACAAAAAGCCCCTAAAATAGTCGAAGAGCAACAGACTTTTAGCCAACAGATGACTTGTATGATAAAAAAATAGCTTCACTTTTGAAGTAACAGGTGGAAACAGACCAAAATACACCTGGTATAAGAAAGATCATCTTGGGAAACGGTTCCAGGTCAGCATGAAAGAGCACCTCCCACTAGATTTCCTACCTGAGATCCACGTAGCGAGCGGGCAGCCACTGCAGCTCGGCCAGATCCAGGACAGAGAGCTGGTTCCCTGCCAAGCAGAGCCTCTCCACGCCCCTGAGCTTCTCCAGGACGGGGGGGACGCTGCTGAAGCAGTTGAAGGACAAACCAAGGTAGGTCAGACCCTCCAGGGAGCCCATCTCAGCAGGCAGCAGGCTCAGAAAGTTTCCATCCAGCAGGAGAGTCTGCAGGCTGGGCAGAAACACCGGGTCAGTTCCAGTAACCCCGCTCCAAACAGCAGAAACCACCACCATTCATTAGTCCACAGAAGCCCAACTCTGACTATTCTACATAAGAAAAACTCCTTTCACAGAACAAGCTGGCGCTGCTCATCATCAGCGGTCTCATAATTATCCCAAAAAAACACAATGCCATGATTCTTTTCACCAGAGTAGAGAATTTCTGAGAGGAAAACCTTCTAACAAAATGAATGAATGAATGGAAGTGTTGTGCTTAAATCATTTAAACGTGTAGAAAACAGATGTGCTCCTGGCTAATATCAGTCTCTTCGTGCATTCAACAAAATCAAATACAAGCTCGTGAATCAAATATGCGAAGAGTCTCAATATCCCACATGCTTTCAAACTGATCTGTGCACATCTTGTCATGCAAGCATATGCATCCGAAGAGCCATTTTTCAGATACAGTGATCACATCTGTGAAGCTAGAGGTAAAAATCACTTAAAGTGGAACATAATGTGTGTTAAACCCACATGAGGAACCTTTATTTTTTGTATGCAGTAATTAAACCTCAAGCACTACAAAATGAGCCATTCTTAACTTTTTACTAGGCTGTGTATATGAGTATAATACATATAAATGAAAAGCAATGGCATCATACTGAAGGTCAGATTTATGAGCTTAAACGTCTCCATCTTTTTTGGGTTTTCGTGGGTTTAGGGAGGACAGAAAATGTCTCTTGTGCATCCATCAGGCAGAGGTGGTGTCAGCATGGCTGCAATCTGGCCAAACAGCCTCTGCATTGTCAGGCCACGTGTCTGGTACACAGCCAGCTGTTCATTTAATACAGAGAGAATAATCTGCAGTGCCTCTGACTCCTGACTGAGGAGCGTACAGGTCAGCGAGGACACATTCGGCTCATTGTCATGTATCCTTGCTGCCCACCGAACTTACTTTTGCATAGTTCCCACTTCCACGGGCAGACTGGAGAGGCGGTTTCCTGAGAGGTTCAGCTCTGTGAGCGAGATGAAGTCGCACAGGGCCAGAGGAAACTCAGACAGACCGTTATTGGACAGGCTGAGGCTTCTCAGCTTACAAAACCTAAAGGGGATTGAAAGAGAACGAGTGAGAGTGGCAGAGGCCGGAGGGCAGACAAAGGCACGGGCTGATATTCAGCTCTGGACTATAATCAGATCCCGACCTTCTTCTAAATCAGGCACCGGCAAAAACAAAACTCCTAAACTACACGACAGCTCTCTGGTAAACAGCGGGAACAATGCGGGGGTGCATCAGGTGGGGGAGCAGCTCATCAAGTTCACGACCGCCCCGTGACCTGGACGGGCGGAGGGCCAAGCCGGACCCACGTCCTTCCAAGGGAAAGTCACAGGGAAAAAACCCCGGCTGGGAAGCGCCTGTTTATGCAGAAACAATGGCCGTGTGTACACTGCATATACACCAACGTTTCCATCATGTCATTGTCAGACTCTGACGTTAGGCTCTCTTAGCAAAACCAAAAGTAAATAGAGAGAAAAGCGTCTCGTCAGATGACAGCCGATCTGCTCAGCGTTCAGTCTTTGGACAACAGCTCTCTCTACCAGTCTGTGCAAAGGCCAAACAAGAGTCTGAGCACATTGCTGCCTCGGCTGACGTCAGCAGCGGCTCGGTTTGGAGAGCAGACCCACGTTTGTTTCGACTCCAAATAAGACGCGTGGATTTCAGCCTTAATGCCACAGCTAACTGCCGATGAGCTCGTCACCAACGAGCGATGAGTCAACGAAGTCAGAGCGCTTTCAAAGGTGGCGCCTGCCAAGTCTGAAACCCGATCAGGACCGCAGTGAAAGCCACAGCCGCCCTCCTCTGACATACAAACAGGGCAAGGAAGGAAACTTACCTCCACTTGATCTAAATATAGGTGGAAATTCTGTAAATTAAAGGTAGCAGGAGATTCTCTCAAAGACCCCTGAGGCCAGGCGACGTCTGCAGCTCTGGTTTAATCATTCAAAGCACACGGCCGCCCACAAACACACTTGAGCTGTAATTCGATAAGAGCTGCTTCCTCTTTTGACACTTAACAAAGGAGAAGGGGAGGGGGGGTCTGCAACCAGGAAAATGCAGCAAACTCCCAGGGACCGGGGGGCAGGGGCTCACCTGGTGAGAGCTGGAATGCCTCTGTGGGGGGACATGAAGTTGTTTTTGAGGTTGAGGTGGGTGAGGTCCTGGCTGTAAAACAGCTGAGCGGGCAGCTCCTCCAGGCTGCAGCAGGACAGGTCGACCGAGTTCACCCTCTGAGAGGCGATCTGAAACACAGGGGGGCACAGACGGGCGGGTTTTAACAGACAGGAACGCCAAGCTATGAAAATACCTTTACTATCAGAATATATCGATATAATAATTCATGAGCTGAAACAGGAGAAGCATTTGTCCCAATGGCAACTTTTAATAGCAGTAAAAACCTCGTAAAGGTCATTAAAGGTTAGTTTCGAAGTGCATTCTTCAGCAGAGTGGAAAATAAAGCAAACAGAGGCAAATTTCAGTATTACAGTCAGTCTTGTACCTCAGGACTGTCAATAGGAAACGTTAAAAGGACAGCACACGGAAACCACTTTCTTTTCTTTTTTAGACTGTGAGCCTAAAATCAGCACTCAGAAAACACCAGAAGAGAGACGGAGCGAGTGTGTGTTCACAGAGCGAATAGAGGCTGTTAATGCTGAATCTGTGCTGTCAGAGAGCAGCTCGCTTTACTCTCACCCTTTTAGTATCAATTCATTTAGCACAATATGAGATCTGGCAGGTTTTCCTGTGACCCAACAGACTCTAATATCTGATCAGCAATATCTGATCAGCAACAGAGACGAAGGCCACAACAACACTATTACCACTCTCAGTCTGGGTAAAAACTAGTTTGTGACCACAAAAGGAAAACGGGCTGAGATCTACACACCAGCCAGAGTGATGCCATTCACTGTCACAATAGGGAATACTTTCTTGACTTATGTGCCCTACATTGCTAATATCTTGATCAAAAAGCACATATTAGTACTTTCAAAGGCCCTTAAAGTTACACTTATGTTCCAAAGTAGTAAATGGACAAAGTACATGGACACAACTGCAGGACCTTTGGGGGCAGCAGCACAGAGACAAGTTTTTCGACCCCTGAAACCCCTAAAAAGGAAAATAATTTGAACGTGTTTAAGTTAAAATGGAGCACCGGGTGAGAAAGTTTGTGTTTAAAGTGGCAGCATTGAAAAGCATTCAAATGCTCTTCTGTAGCTGAGAAGGAGTTTTAAAGTTGGTGAGCCCCAGACTGGCTGTCTGTACCTTGGAGGCCATGCGGTGCCAGCGGAGGTGCTCGGGGTACGAGTCGTAGCTGATGTAGTAGGTCTGGCTCTGAGGGCCGGCCGAGCTTAGGGCCAGACAGTGGCTGTGCCTTTTCACCTCCTCCACCTGCAGACAGGAAGAAATCTGAGTCTCCAAACTATCCAGTCCGACTACCTTTCAAACGTGTCCTTTTTCTCCCTGATAGGGCCTCACTCACGTGGAGCCACTCAGGTGACGTGTGTGGGGTAAATCACGTACCTTTCCCCCGATCAGGGGCAGGATGTGCATCTTCCCCGTGTGGGCGTGCTTCACAGACGACACGATGAGGCAGGTCCCGCTCAGCGTGACCTGCCGCTTGGACCAGCGGTTGACGGGCAGCGCCAGCTTCCCCTTCCGCACGTTGAACACCCCGGAGAGCTGCACGCGCTCGGAGCCACCCACGCTCCGCGGCTTACCTGTGAGGGGGCAGGTGAGGGGGGCTTTAGCATTCCTCCACTCTTTCTGAAGGATCTGAGGACACGGGGCGGCTTTATTTTTCAATCTGTGGGGTTTCTCTTCAGGAAAGCGAGAGCCGCGGGGTTATGTAAGAGCGCGGTGGCCCATGTGCTGCCTAAGCGGCCGCTCACTCAGGCATGGCTTCTTACATTATTAACTCCCCGCTAACAAAAAGAAACAGACCGCAGTTCAGTTTGGGGGCCAGAAAACGCTCCTGCTGCGTCTGGCCCGTCCTCTCGGCCCCCCTGGCTTCAGATTACTCTGAAACTGGCTGTCAGACCACATCCACTAGTGACAAGAGAAAGGGAGACACATGAAGAGACTGAGGCGCAAAGAGGCCTGAAATCAGATTAGCTTGTTATGTAACGTCTTCCGACACCAGCGCCTCCCATCCTCTCTGCTCTTCGTCCGGACACCCCCCCCCCCTCAGGATGGGGAGGCCCCTTCTGAGGACCTTGGTGCTTTGTTTCCTCTGTTTAACACCAGAAATTCTAGGCTAAAAGTCCAGTTCGAAGCTCATTCGAAAGGCATAAGTTAAGGCTCTAGACACCTTTTGGGCTTTAGCTTCTTTTTGCATTTTCTTTTCTCAGAGTTAAGCAGAACTTAACTGCATGAAGTTAATTATATGCTTTATCATTTCATATCTAATCATACTCCACAATCAAAGATACTCACTACAGTTAGTTCAACTGAAGGTAATAAATCAATAGTTTATCAGTCAAAATCACAGATTTCCTTATTCACAAAATACTAAATCTGTGATTTCAAATAATTCTGCCACTTAAAACCTTCATTCTGTTAGCAATAAAGGCCCTAAAAATGCCCCAAACCAGACTATACATTCGGTGCTTTATCCTTTTCAGGATAGTTTCTGCCATTTCTTTTTACGAGATTAAAATCTTTAAAAGATTCTTTAAAAAAACCCATGACAAAATAGGATCAAGTACTATATAACAAAGAGAGACACTGATTGAAAACAGGTTAAAAATATTCCTGTCAATATGAGCTAATGTCTCATTTGGCTTCAAAGTCTCACAGGAGACACAAACCTCACCACTACCATCATCGCTTTAAATGACGTCCTTTTTCCTTCTGCTTAAAAATCACTTTAAGAGGCCTGCCATCCATAATTTGAAAGCTTTTTATAGCTCATTCAAAGGTCTGCCCACATGAAAGCGTCTTTTCTGAGCGCTCTGTCTTAACACCCAGCAGCTGAGAGTAACAGCTCTGAGGATGAAAATATCAGCAAAGACATCACTTTTAAACAGAGATTTGCTGGTTCGGGGAAACATTTAGTTGACGTTGGATTTTCCAGTCCTAAAATACAGAAGTGGATATTTTTGATTGGCTGTTTATTTTGAATACTAAATTAAAGAGTATGAACCATTCTCAGCTGATGATGTCTCTTCAAAGTTTTGTGTGGCTTTGTGATGGTTTTATGTCTTTTTGTAGACATGTTGTGTCCTTCTGTTGATTTCGTGTCAGTATTTCACCCTTATCAGCTAATCAGGATTTCAAAACCAATTTCCTCTTTTCTCCCCAAGCTTCAGACAACTGACTGGCGGAACACAAAACCACTCAAATAATCTTTTCAGTTCATAGAAAATTCGAGAATAGAATTTGACATCTTAATCACAAATAATAATGCTCTTGACTATTTTTTTTCTTTTCGTAAAACAGAATATTTGAAAATGCAGTGATAACAATTACAATTCTATATCAGTGTTAAAATATAATATGGGCTGAAAAGCTTCTACATACTGGAGTATTACCCATCACAGGAACATACATTCTGATGCTGGAATAATACATTTGTTCAGTTCTTATGTTTGATACAAGACTTTATCTGGTTTTATTTTACACCACTTTCAGCCGCCCTTCCTGGTGGAGCGGGCGAGATGCGGTGTGTTCATACTCAGGCCCTTCCCTTCCGTCAATTTGTAAGAATGGGGAACTTCCTGTCGCATCGAGCAGCTGACGGTGACGCCCTGTTCATTCTTAAACTAAACCTCACCGTGAATCATGTTCCAACAAGCACGCGCGTCCTTGAATGCGATGAGCAACTCCCACACCCCCCCGCCAGGCGCCACATCAGTGACACAGTTCCCACCAACAGAGAGGGACCAGCGTCCCACCTATTGACCTAAAGCAGTGACCTCTGGCTGAGGCGGAGCCTGCAACCACACCCGGACCACTGAGGAGGTGAAATCCGAGTTCCAGCTCTCTCTGCCTGTCAGCACACTGCGGGTCTGAGCGTGCATGTGGCAGTGTGCATGTTGCAGGTGGGGTTTCTGCTGGGTCAATCTCCTCTGGCACAGCCCCAACTACATCAAACCTTTTGCTTTATGGAGGAGGCCTGAATCCCTCAAGTCTGGAAACTTTCTCCAAACAGCCTCGAGGGAAAGGAGGCGATAAGCAGAGATAAATAGATGTCAAATTGTGTAATCGCAGCACTTCTCCTCACGCCAGTCACATGAACCGGCCTCTCATGGCTCGCTTCACGACTGGTTATGCGTCTGTTCTCAGCAGCCCTGCTCTCCTCTGCCTCGTGTTTCTATGCCACTCCAGCCTTCTAGGGCTATATCAGGCTTAACTATTAGTCCATAAAACAAATACTAACCCTAAAATAGTGTTTTGGATGCTTTTAAAAACAGACCAGAGAAGCTCAACTGGGTTGTTTTAAACTGGAGGGAGAATGTGTCGAAAATGCTATAATTTTAGCACAAATTTAAGCAAAGCTTTTAGCTCGGACTCTTTATCCCGTCTGTCTGTGATGATGGGGTGCAAAACAAGGTCAAAAACAATATCCAGTTGTGCTAATCCCACAAGAGATCATGGGTGATTTTTTTCCATCCTCTTAAACTGCTCGACGGCAAAACAGGATCATCGATGAGAGCAAAAACAAAAACATGGGTTTGAATCTGTGAGGGCTGAGGCTTCGGCCCGTGGCGAGCTGACACAGGTCACCTGTAACCTACTGATGTGTCGTCTTACTGGGCACCACACAGAGGGGCTGGAGAGGGTTTACGGGCACAACGCTGGCTATTGTTCATGCCGGACAATTGAAAACACTCGTTTAACACTCCAACTGACCAAACACAAAGGCAGCACTCACGGTACACTGAGAATGGGAGAACAATGGCTGAGCGGGGACAAACCGGACCCAGCAGAAGTGCCTCTCAGTCTCAACAGGTCGCCCCCCCCCAAAGAACTCACCAAAGTAGAAGCGAATCAGGCAGCCGATTTCTGGATTCATCCCCTCCTCCTGCACCCTCCAAGGGTCTTCAAACCCCAGATTGGTGAGGTACTCTTTTAAGATCTGTAGAGGCAATTCGTCATCTCCCAGCCTCCGTACGGCTCCCCCGTGCAGCTGGATGAAGAGAGCCGGGGTTGGGCTGGGATTGATGGGCTCGGGCCATCCTCTGCCATCCCCTTGGATCTCCAGGTCGGGCTGGGCAGGTGCTTGGCTGGTCAGGGGCCGAGCCTGGGAGCTGCTAGAGCATTTAGAGGGAGGTTTGATTGATGTGGGGTTGTCTGCATTATCTCCGGCTTCACCGCCATCATCTGGCCTCGGGTCTTGGCTAGAAGCCCTGCCGGTGTCCCACTGCTGGTCAGCAGAGTTGTCAGTTGAGTGAGTTGGAGAGGAGGTGAGCTCCACCTCATCGGAGGAGCTCTCAAACAGGTCAGGATCCTCTGTGGCGCTGTCAATGTTTGCACTCAAAACTGAGGAGTCGGTGCCCAAACCCAGCCCATCGTTGAGGGAGTCTCCGTCACGGTGCTCCGCGCCCCTGGGTCCACCGGGGCTGAAGTCCTCACAGGTGCTGCTCTCAATGTCCGAACCGGAGTACACCCCGTAACAATCTGCCACACCCAGGCTCAAATCCACCCCAATGTCGTTCAGATAGAGTTCAGATGAAGAGTTACTGGCTGTTTTGTCATGCAGCAGGTTGGATGGCAGGTTAACATCTGGGTAGCATTGTTTGCTGTGTTCCCCATCCTCAGAGCTGGCATTCTTTACATCCACATTGTCGGTGTCAACAGAAAGTCCGTTCATATCTTTACCAACACCGTTTAGGTCGGTTACAGAAGACGGTTTGCAGTTTATTCTCAGCACAGCCCCGGCTTTACTCCCCTCCAGCTTACTGACCAGCTCTTTGGCAGTGGTGTCCACCGTGCACAGCACAGGTCGCGGGTAGGAGGGCGTGAGCCAGTCGTGGACGTGAATGCACCCCCGCCGGAGGTCCGCTCTCACCCACGATTTATCAGAGGCCTGGAGCTGCTTCGACTGCTTCTGCCGGAGGAAGGTCTTCCTGTCCAGGCTGAGGGTGCTCAGCGGCGAGGCTGAGGGAGCGGGGCCGGCCGGCTCGGCGGAGGACGCCCCGGGGGAGCCGGTGCTCGGCGGAGCCCCCAGGGACAGGTTCCGCTTGTGTCTGTGCCGCCTCCTGCTCAGCAGAGAGTTGACCGAAGTGGTGCTGCTGACGGCAGGCATGCTCATGTTTTTCGCCGCGCCACCGATAGCATTGGCAACTTGGTTTTGGTAGATCCCGTTCCTTATCGCTATCTGGAGAAGGGAGGTGGCCGCCAGTCCCTTCCCGAAGAGTTTCGCCTCCGCGCCCCCGCCTTCATCGTCCCCGATGGAGGGTCTCTTAACCGGCGTTAATCCACTTGGCTTCGCGGGGTTACTGTCACCGTTCGGGTCATGAGTCCCCTGTTGAGACGGTGAAGCCGAAAGCGTTACAGAGTCGTATTCTTTCACACTTTCCATCCTGTTAGTAGGCAACGGCGACGCCGGGAACACCCGCAGGTGAACGCTAGCCTGCGTTAGCTTAGAGCCTTTAGCTCGGTCTAGTTACTGGTTAGTTTGTCTATGGTTCCAGGTTAGCTTAGCATGCTAAGGTACTGCGCAGTTCTTCCATGGAGTTATCCCGCTACATCATCCCATTGCACTGGAAGCTCATTAACCCTCAAATAGGAACTAACCGGTCAGTTGGGCGAGGGAGAACGGTTATAAACCTGGTCGCCATAGAAGCTAACGCGAGAAGGCGCGACTGTAATACCCGAACACACGAACGGTCAGCAGTACACTGTGGACAGGGCGGGGTCTCATTGGATATGAATTATGACACATTCATGACCTATCAGAATGCTCGGGTTTTTCTTGTTTTGTGACATGACCGACGTTTGCACGGTACTTTTCAGGGAATGCACCAATGAAGTTTACTCTGCTTGTTTAGCAAATCACGAAAACAACTCTTTATCCGTTAGAAAAATTATACCTCACGAACGGCAAGGACGTGTGCGTCTCTATCAGTCTTCACAACTTTAGCCTCTCAGTTATTGTGATCGATTTATTCAATATCCTGAATTGTATTAGACTAAATGTGGTTAAATATAAAATAACAATATCGAGATACATCTTAAATAGATCCATCAACTATTCTAACGCTTTTGGATTATACGAGTTTTAACAAGTCAGTGAAGGCAACATAACTCTCATTTACATTACAAGGTTGTAAACCAAACCAGTATACCCATCTTTTTTTATTTTATGATTGAAATTTACTATTAAAATATGCCCATATATACAATCGAATGAGTAATTATTTTCATTCATTAGAAGAAGCAAATTACGCCTAACTCGAGTGCTGGTGCCATCTGCTGGGATTTAGACCATATTACCATGTGTAACAACAACAAAAATAGTAATTTATTTTTCAAATTAACATGGTGTGGTTTTTTGAAAGGTTGATTTTTAATAATATATTAATCATTGCCAAAAATGGTATTTATCTAATAATTAAATGTTGGGTACGTTTTACTAAATGTTAGATAAATATTTGAAACTGTTTGGTTTTATTGCATTTGCATTTGTAGTTCAACATAATTCTGGCTGGCTGCATATTCAATTATAAGGATGATGTTTGTCACCTGATTACTTTGTTACATGTATTTTGTAGTTCTTAAAGAATAATTAAAATCTGATCTGCTTGAATAATAAAAGTTTACATGTAACACATTTTGAAAGACAGAAAATACAATTTTTGCAGACATTATCACGCTAATTTTCAAATAGCTATCAGTTGAAAAGGCATATCTCAGCCTGCTGTGCAGTGTACCCTTAAAACATTTGAGGAAAGTGGACAAGTGGAGGACAAAAGAATAAGTGTTGGGCCTAAAAAAATATCTACAGCAAAAGGAGAGGATCTGAAAGTGATGTCCTGAGGAAAGACGAAAAAATCCAGCAAACACCTGACACAGGAGCTGAGAGATGCATCTGGACCTTCAGCTGATCCATCTCCAGTTGGACCAAGGCTCATCAGAAATGCTCTCCATGAAGGGAGGCTGTCAAGAAGCCATTCTTAAGGAAGGGAAACAGGGAGAAAAGGCTGAGCTCTGCCCAGTGACACAAGAAGTTGACTGAAAACCAGTGGGAACAGGTTTGATGGAGGGATGAATCCTCCCCAGAGCCGGAGCTCCACATTATTGAAGCAGTGTGGATCATCTGACAGAGAACGGAACAAAAGGCAACCCACATCCAAAGAATAGCTTTGGGATGTCCTTCAAGAAGCCTGGAGAACTATTCCTAAAGCCAGATTTAATATGGAATGATCACTTAAGTTTTGTAAATCTTATCGACTTCTGGATCTTTTTCTAGTAACAAACTCAATGAGTTTATATTGTAGTTAGTCACATCTGGAGTGAATTTTAATGTCGTTGTAAGCCGCACAGAGGGCTGGGAGATAAAACAGTTTTATCACCTCATGTGTGTGTCTGTTGGATTATTCCAACTGTCTTTTACACAGACAGGGGTGGACTCTTGTCACATGGCAGTCTGACAGAGGGCAAAGTGCAAGCTGTGCTGTAACGTTACCATTCATCAAGCTATTTCTCTTGCTCTCCTTCCCCTTCCTGCCTCCTCCCACCTACGATGAAGTCTCCACCTTATTTTTTATACCAGTCACACAGACTTTCACTCTTCTTGCCTCAAGAGCTATGAATGTAAGTTCTGTTTTTGCAGCCAAGGTAAGCCTCTTTCTGTTGCATTTCTGAGATGCTAAAGAAAAGATTAGATTAATGTTGACCTGCTCTTTGTTGAAGTTAGCCTCTTCTTCAGCAGCCACTGCAGTAAAAGCCTGTGATGGCCGGTAAATCTCATGATGGAGGCTGGAGGGGGGATTACCAGAGAAAAATATCTCCCCCACAGATGCAGAGATTAGCCTGCTGACATATTAAGCAACTGAGTCCACACAGACGTGTTTACACTGGGATTCAGTCCATTTTAAGAGGTCCTTTAATCTTGTGTTAAGTTTTAAAAGCCTGCTTCCCTTTGAAGAAGAGGAAATCACACTTATTAACAATGCATATGATCCAGCTTCAGTTCTTATGACTATAACTGTGGTTTCCTGCATAAGGATTGTAAAAATACACTGAAAAACAACATGAAACGTCCTTTTAGAGATCAGTTAAGATAAATGGGATTAGTTTATGCCCCAATAAAAAGTGTTTGGGAAAGGAAAAAGAAACTATGGACAGCCTCTTCTTGGTGGGGAGGACAGGACTGGGTACTGGGGGCTAACGGCCACAACAATAGTGAATAATTTCACTTCTGGTATTTTTCACACTTTCATTTTCAAATGTTTTTTCAGTTGAATTAAAAACCAAACAGTCTCTGTCAGACTGCAGCATTGTAGAACGTAAAGCATGTTTTCCTGCCAACTTTGGATGGGAAAAGAAGGGCACACGCATGGATGGCTACGCTTTAAAATGAAGTATGGAGGTCATAATTAGATGTGGTCAGTTTCAGGGACTTGCAGAGCAGCATGTGTATATGCATTTGTGTGGTTAAGTTGCACACTTCCGTTTGTTTTGGTTCCTCAGAAGGAGCCCTGACAAATTTAGATGAGAAGCAGTTGAAAATGTTGGAAAAGCAGCCCAGAAACACACGATATGGAGAGAAGTCACTCATTAAGATGGTTTGCCCAACCCTGTCAACTTTCCCAGGAAGGGCTCCCTCAAAAACAGAGGTGCTGCGGAGAGCTCGTTCATACCCAGAAAAGATGATTTTAGATGTTGGATATGACTTTCTGTGTAGACTAAAGCCACTGAGAAAAGAGTATCTGTTTTGAAGATACAATTCTTTGTTAATTGCTTGGGTTGTTTCCATCTTTTTTGGAGACAGTTGATTCTGTCTCCATAACCTTTAAGTCTTTTAAAGTCTCTTTTCGGGCCTTTTATTTTCCTTTTTAGAATCTGTTTTCTTTTAATCATGCAGTGCCTTTCTTTTTAATTGTATGTCATCATTGGAGGTTGTTATCTATGTCTTTGTGGAGGTTTTGTGTCTAGATCTGTGTTTTCGTGTCTGGTTTTACTCCTTTTTGTTAGTTTGTTACTTTAAAAATAGAACCTAACACAAAGGAATAAAATTACCATGGAATAAAACTACATAAATAAATTGAAGATAGGAAAAATAGGGAATTTGAATTCACAGAAGTACATACAGAATATATTATTTTAAACATGATTATATGTGAACAATGTAACTTGAATCACTATAAAAAAGAATACATAGATATTGGACAGAATGGACAAATATAGTGAATTTATATTCGATGAGCATTGAATGAACAATGAACATCTTTCATGCCATCTTTCAAAGCCGTTTTTTGTCATTTTAATTGTGTAGTTGCTTTCTATTTTTATTGTTATGCTTCTTTGTTGTCATTGTTATTTCTTTGAAGGTATTATGTCTATTTTAGGCCACTGGTCCATCTTTGAAGTTTTTCTGGTGTGTTTTTGTGGTCACTGCTTGTCTGCTGCCTCTTTTAATTTATTCTAGGTGATCTATTGTCTTTTGTTTTTATGTAATTTTGTGTTTAGTTTAGATTAATTTCTGTCTCTGTAATCAGGGAAAAACTTTTATCACTTGTCTGTAATCAAATTTTGACCCTTTTCAGCTCAAGAGTCACTTAAAGTCTCTTTAAGTGCTCTGTTTGATCTCTGACCCCTTTTACCTATATGCTTGTTGGTAACGTCAATCAGTAATCCTTCCATATTCACAATGATGGCTGTGTTTTTCAGATTGAATTATAAAAACATACTGGTTCAACAGGATTTGGTGGAGGTGGTGGTACGTTTTAAAGATTAAAAACCTCCAGCTTCAGTCAACAGGTGCAACCTCTGGTTCATCCTCACTGATCATATAGGATGCCAGTGAGGGATTAATATATGTCATGAGACTATGACACAGATTTGGTGACCCTCTATCTGAAACTTTAAGATAGGGATGGAACTTTAGACCAAACAGATGTGAGGTACTGCATGAGTAACAGGCTTCCTTTGTGTAAAATTCACAAATCTTCTTTGTATGCTCTTTGCACAGTACCACTCAATGATCCAATCATTGGCAGAAACAAGCAATTAGAATGAGTGCTATTACCTTAAATCCCTTATGGGATTTATGTAGTCTGACTTGCACCCAAATGATGACACTTGATACACAATATAGCCACAGAAACTACAATTTTTCTAATCACATGTCAAGCCTGTTTAAACTTTAACTCTTATTTCACTGGGATAAATGCATCAGTTCAGCTATACATTGAATATATGATTTTTTCATGTTAAATTTTAGCATCATGGCGTCCTTTACAATGTCTGACAGATCTGTCTTTGTAATATATTTGTATTATTTATACTACTTTGGATCCCATCAAATTTGTTTCATGTCACACTTCTGTTTTAAGAGCAAATGTTTCTCAAACTGGAAAGAAACTACAACAGTTTCTGCAACCATATAGAGCAGTTTTTTGTTCAAAACACAATTGATCTATTTCACAGATAAACAATAATAAACCAATAATGTGATTCTCTTAAATGATTTTGATTCGGTTCTTGTAGCTAGGACATAATCTGCATCACCAGATTCAAAGTAAAACGGGCCAGTTCTTGGTCTGAGACCGAAATGGCAGTTTTCTGCAGAGCATCGTGTGTATTGCTCGTGAAAATGATTGGATCAATGTTGACTCTGCGGGGGTCACATGGTCAGGGTAAGGGCAGGGTAACCACTGCCCAGTGTGCGCCTCTCTGGCTCAACGTGTGTTTCACTCCCAAAAAATTCATGCAATTTCTCCGATCCACGCTGACATAAAGCACGTACCAGAGAGCTGATGGTTTACACAAGAATGTGGGAGGAATGCTCTTTCTTCAGGATCTCAGATTAGATTCTGAGAAACATTATCTTAAGAATTGTGAAAATTGTTGAAAAAGAGCAAATAGTAGAAAAGTGTTGAAGTAGATTAACAATCTTCCAGGTCAGATGGGAGATCCAAGAAGTCCACGTGCCTTGACCAAAACTTGTTTTTGCATCGACGAGTAAAAATAAAAACTAAAAGTACCAAATTGAATTTAATTACAGAGTGCAACATTTGATTTATACATACAGAACTGACTCTATTATTTCAGGCTCAAATTCACACAGGAAGGTTAATACTCTGGTGACTTTTTGGCTCCTTTTGGTCAGCGTCAAATCTGGACTTTATCATGATGATAGTCAAAAGTATGATCTCATCTGCTAATTAATGATAATCTCTAATCTATCATCTGCTCAATGCTAATTAATGTTTAGAAAACTTGCTATCTTTAGCACTGAAATAAAAGTAAACAGCTATTTCATGTACCCTTAGATGAAGTAGCATTAAACATTTAAAGAGTTTAATCTGTACGAACAGTGTGGTAGATGTTGTTTTACTAACTTACTACTTCATAGGGCTTACCTGTTCCTTTTTCAAGAGTTTCAAGAAAATCATAAACTTTCCAGAGAGAAAATAAATGTAGGACTTTGTCTTTAAACTTTTTCTGTGAACAAAATGAAGAACTCAGTGAGGTCAAATACTTGGTTATATTTGACATCCTTTGTCAGAATACGTACTCAGGTTTATGAGCTGATGGCTCATCATCATTTTCCAGTCACAAGCTCAGTGAGTTTCCAGTGACTAAGCTTTTATTTGAACTTGGCCCTACTTTGTTTAAAAATCATATCCACACTAACAGCATTTGAGCTGATTTGAAATCTGCCTCACGTGGCTGTGCAGCTCAGATAAATGCTGAGTTATTGGGAACAGTCTCACTTCCCCAAACCAAACGGAACATTTGTGGTCGCGCCCTGCATCCATCCCTGTCTCTTCACAGGCTCCCATGTGACTGACACCCATCATGGAAGAAATACGTCAAATCAATCTGACTTACATCACTGAGCGCATCATCACCATTCTCTGCCCTGCGGAGTGTCCAGAGGACGTGTACCAGCAGAACCTGGAGGTGATCCTTCCCATGCTGCAGTCCAAGCATGGCCACAACTACATGGTGAGTTCTGTGGGATAGTCATCCCTCAAGGTACTCCTCTGAATCTGGCTGAATTCACAAATACATGCACAAATCTAAATAACATGCTCTTAGCACCTCAGTAAAACACTGTGTATGTTTTTTCCTCACTCATTTATATGAATGGTCTATCCTGTACATACTGTAGGTTTTAGATGTAGATGTGATTTAGATATTTAGGTAATTCTGCTATTTTATTACATTTAACCAATATTCTCACTAAAGCATGAAGGATGCACAGTAATCCTTTATTGTATTGACAATAGTGATTTCTAAACATTTTGCTTCTTCTGTTCTCATGCAGCTCATCAACCTCTCCATGAAGCATGAAGCTCTAACCAAAATGAGCCACAACGTAATTTTGAACCTCTTAAAACCAAACAAAGGGACGTCTGATGCTACAAACCTGTATGGATGTCCTGTGTAAGCGCATGCTTTGTGTCTCAGGTTCTGGACACAGGCTGGTTGGATCTCCTGGCTCCTAGCTTGGATCAGATCTTCAGGGTGTGCTCCACGATGGAGAGCTGGCTGCAGAGTCATCCCAAGCACGTCCTGGTGTTACACTGCAGGGTAAGCCTGGCTGCTCTGTCTACTCCTCAGCACTGACAAGCCCTTTAAAAAATCACCTGATTGTGTGATCCTTCTCCGCAGGGGGGGAAAGGCCGGCTTGGCCTTCTGGTGGCATCATACATCCACTTCAGCAACATGTCAGCCAGGTAACACTGATGAACATCATGAGAAAAGTTCTGCAGATTTCCCCCAACAAGGAATCACAGCAAAAGCAAAACCTAAAAGACTTTTAAATGGGAAATCCTAATCTTTCTCAGTTAATTAGCTAAATGGGATATTTAGCAACACATTTGTCATTAAGAGCAAAATTATAAGGCCTTTTTTCAGAGATACTATTGATTCCATAAGTGGTCTTTTAAGACACACTCAAGGCTGTTCTTGTGTCATGTCTTTGGATGGACATTGCCGTCTTTTTTGAACTCCATATTTCCTCTTAGTGACTCTAAGGACACTCTCACTGATTAGGAGTGTGCAGCTCTCTCAGCTAAAAGCTGATCCTCCCCACAATGTAGTTCAGAACTGAAGAGGCCTTTAGGAAGAGAGGAGAAACACCTTCACAATCCAAGAAGAAGAAGTCCAGCTGCCTTTATCAAAGCTCTGAGGATCACTCTGACCTGGATGACTGACAATCTACAACAAACAGCTGCTACATCTGTACAATTAAACAAAAATGCGGCCTCTGTGGGGAAACTGGGAGGGGGGTCCGTCGCTAGCACCTGCAAAGAGGCTAAACAGAGGAAGAAAAAACCCCCTGCAAGAGTAAGAATGCGGGAAAAAAATGAGGATAGTGATGGACACAACTGCTACCGCATGAGCACATAATGTGTGCATGTGGTCCATACAGTAACCATACACTGATCATACACAAGTGATGGGTTTCAGAGGAGCCCCCAGAGGTCCCCAAGACAACAGGAAATGCAATGCATCCACGCAGAGGAAAGCCAGGGACGGCCCACCGACCCCGCCAGGCCCTGGCCACCCAAGCGGGAGCCAGCTGCAGAACCCAGGGCTCCATGCCCCCGAACACCAGCAGCAAGGAAGGGCGGAGATTTCCCCTCTGATGCACGCATGGGTGAAACGTGTGAGATTTCACCTCCTGGAGGGAAAGAAGTCCCACTGTGACCCTACCAGCTGGATGTGTTTGCGGATCAGAGAGCGCTGACTGGACAATAGACGGAGGCTGATCTCGTGCACGTCTTCACAAGCCAAAGGGCAGCAGGGCTGATTAAGGAGACTTTGAACTTCACGCTATTTGGCTTTCCCGTTGTCGTGCGTGCCAGGGTAAAAGATGGCCGCCTCCAGCCTAAAGTAAACACAACAGCTTGGAGCTTGAATACATACTCCGTGGGGCAAATGTCAGCTGTTTAAAGCACACACTTGTTTGCACTCATTATGTCATGAGATGCTGGAAAAGCTCAGCCTGCGAGCGCCTGTGTGTGTGTGTGTGTGTGTGTGTGTGCATGCCAGTCACCGCCGATCGGTTGACTCATAGTTGTGAAATATCTCATTGTGACCAAAATGCGTGCGTGCATGAGCGTCGGCACATTGGAAAATCCAATCAAACATCTGGAGTTATTTGCTTTGAGATACAACGCTCAGGAAGAAAAGCTAACATATTTTTCAAGAAATATTCAGTTCATAAAGTCTGTTTTACACGGTCCTCATCAAATGAAATCACATTTGCTTCATCTGAACTGGCCCTGAGGTAGAAACATGTCTAAAAGCTGCACAGACTGAACATGTTTCCGTCTCTCAGTGCAGACCTCTCTCTCGACCACTTTGCCATGAGGAGGTTCTACAACGACAAGGTGTCTGCTCTGATGACGCCCGCTCAGAAGCGGTGAGAACCTGACCCTCTGAGCTCAAAGACCCGCTCCGATACGGCCCTCTGATCTCAGCTGTCATGCTCCGTAGGTATGTGTGGATGCTGGAGTGCCTCATGAAGAGAGGACTGAGGATGAGTCCCTCTCCCTCTTTCCTCCTCTGTGTTGTTCTTCACGGTCTCCCCAAATTAAGACCAGACGGAGGTAAGCAGCAGGAGTCCGTCAGTCAGAGTTTATCCTCCTTTTCCTCCAAACTGATAAGACTTGACAATCTTTTGTGATATTTCTAGGATGCTGTCTTTTCCTGAGGGTCTACCAAAGCCTGCAAGCTGTCTGTACATCAGCGGTTTAGTAAGAAATTCCTCTTTTCTCCCATTAACATTTGTTAGATCGAGTACAGAGAGAAGTAATTTGTGTTTATCTCCATCTCAGCCATGTTAATGCTGCTCAGACAGACCGGCTCTACTTCGTGCTTCAGCCGGCTCAGCTGCTCAAAGGCGACATCATGGTGAGAAGGAAGTTTACAGCTTTTCATCATCAAATGGGTCTTTTGTTTGGTTTGGGTCACTGGAGCTACTGCTTCACAACATCTGTGGAGGCTAATTGTTCACTTTATGTGAATTTGTCACAAGGTAATTTTAAGTGTCCGAATATTTTTAATATTAGATGAAAAGAAAATGCAATTAAGGCTTTATTATTTATTATTTATCTATTCAAACTTTGCCCCATCAGCATCACTGACACCCCCAGTGAAAAAACAAGCCAGTTTTGTCCTGACTATCTATAACCAGAGCTGGCCAATACTCCGTGGCTTGCTCTGCCAATAACCCTAATTTTTGATAATTCACATGCCTACAGTTAGTCAAAGGCAAAGAAAAGAAGAGAGAAGAAAAAAATATATTTTAGTTGCTCAAAGGGGCCGTCTAGTGGCCATGAGGCTTACAGCAGATTTGGTTGGTGTGCTTTAGACGGAGCAGTTTGTTTCCTTAGAAGACTCTGGCCTGTCTTGGTTCACTTGTGGGTGAATTCAAACAGAACACCCCGCAAACCGAAGAGAAGTTATGTAAAGTTCAGTGCATTTTAGGAAGAAAAGGATATCTATTTACTTAGTAGAAAATCAATGTATTTAAATATGTTTTTTGGTGCCGCAATGCATGAAACGTACACATGCAATTGAAATGAGAAAACTGTCTAAACCATCCACAGGGGCTGCTGTCCTGCAGGTTTTAGATGTTTCCTGCTTCGACACACCTGATTCCCATCAATACAACATGGGCAGACTTTTGAAAAGCTTAATCTTTCGGAGAGATCTATTTAATTAAAATCAGGTTTTTAGGGACCATAGCTTTTGATCCCTGCTGTTAGCTGTTGTTTTCTGATTATTTTTCCGAGTTTAGGTAGTTTGCTATGATAAAGGCAGCCGGTCGGCCAGTCGTCAGGTCGTCTTCCGCCTCCAGTTTCACACGGGGGTCGTGGTCCAACACACCCTCTCTTTCTCCAAGGCGGACCTTGACTGTGCCAGCAGAGGTATTTATAACCTGCGGTCTGCTTGGTGCACAGTGCCAACTGTTGTTCCAGCTCCACCCCACCACTCTATCAGTATGTAATCTGTAACTGATAAATCTGTTGGTGTGTCCACTCTCCATGCACCTGAACTAACTGTGAAAGCCGTGCACGGAAACGTTTCCAGCTGCCTGATTTCTCTCTCCATGTTTCAGATCCTAGGTTCCCAGATGGTGGAAAAGTTGAGCTGCTCTTCTCTGAAAGCCCTGAAAAGATAGCAGGTAGATTCCCACCAAGTTGACCCTTTAAACCAAATGAACTTCAGAAATCAGAATCACTATTATATTTCCAAAGGGAAATTATTTAAAGAATGCGTTGGCCGGGAATCGAACCCAGGTCAACTGCTTGGAAGGCAGCTATGCTAACCACTATACCACCAACGCTATAATAATGTTAAAACTTCACATTTAAATCACTGATGTGACCATATTTTCCTTATCTGATGACCTCTTTAGCACTTTATAAAAATCCTAAAGACATTTCAGATTGGTATTTGCAGTATATCTGCAAATGCAGTTTAAGTGCACCATAGGTTCTTCAAAGGTCCATCTTTATGCAGGTTTAGAATAGTTGAGAAAAGCGTTGATGGCTGCGACTTAACTCCCAGTAAAGGTGCAATGAAGCTTTCTTTTATCAAACAAATGAAAATCGTCCCATTAAAAGTATGTGTTTGCTCACATGAAGCCATTCCAGGCGGTCGCTCTGCTCTAATAAGGTTATGATTGACCTATGTAAGCTCAAATTCATGCAGCTTTCACCTAAAATGCTACCAGGCGATATGCAGAAACAGTTTTCCACAAGTTTAGAAACAGATTTCTGAGCAGATTAAACTTTACAAGTATCTCTGACAGACCCTCCAAAAAGCTCAGTCATGTTTTTTCTTGTAAGCGGAACATTTTTGTGCAAATTTGTGATGCACAGGGTCAGTGTGTTTTTCTTTTGCTGAGGAGTGCTTATTAATTCAAACATCTGGAGGGATTAACAAAGGCAGAGCTTTGTGTGTGTGTGTGTGTGTGTGTGTGTGTGTGTGTGTGTTGTGGCGTCTCCTAATTGAACCAGAAGAGACACCTGTGACTCACACTGATACACCCACACAGTGTTCAGCTGCCAGGGGGGGGCAGTGTGGGACCCCATGCCATGTCTGCACAAACAATCCTGCTCCATGCTTCTCCACAGGAAGCAATACGAGGGGTTATCGCACACACATCTCACTGGAATTTAGATTGGAGATACTGTAGAAAATACACAAAGAAGTACGTTTACATGCGCACAGACTCAGGCTCAGACCAGAAATCAAAGAAAGATGAAAGCTCACATCCAGATTTTCCTCATTCTACAGAGAAAGGAGTGAGTGCTGAACAGTTTTTGAGTGTGTGTGTGTGCTGTTTCTAAGACTTTTGTCGCTTTTCCCGCGCAGGCAGAGAGCTGTGGCACAACGGCAGCTCTGTGGAGGTGGACTATGACACCTTGGATCCTTTGGTCAGACGAGATTCCTATCAGGACGTGTTCTGTCATGAAGCAGGTGAAGTTTTGGAATCCTTTTAATCCAGAATCAGCAGCAAACACAGACTCTTTCTGGCTCTCTTGCTCTTTTTTTCAAACCAAAAAATCTCATGGGTCTTAAAAAAGCATCCCTCTCTGAGACTGAAGTATCATTTCAGGTCATGTCTTGAAATGCGTTTCTACTTTTCAGTGTAAGTTTAGGGTGGAATAAATAATAATAATACTAAAAAAAAGCTTTGTAACCCATTTTGGAAAAATCCCTTACAAGAACATGATAGCCTGGATCGTGGATAGAAAGTCGTGTCTCATGACTAAAATAGCCAAAGTTTCAATGTTTTTAAAAAAAGTTTCCAGTGATATTTAGTGTTCTTCTTTTATTTTCAGTCTACAGGTGAGTCTCTCCATTTCCAGCCAGCAACTAAAGATTTGTGTTTCCCTATTCTGGGAGCTGGTGGCCTGTTAGTTATATCTTGCATAAATATATGTACATTCCTGGAACATACGTCATCTTTATGAGTATTAGCGGTATATCGTTTTGTCATCTTAAAACCCTTTCCAGTGGAAATTCAGTGACCCGAGGCTCCAAACCCACACCTGGCAGGTTTTATGAGAAGATCATGGTTTGGGATTAGATTCAAACGTAGCCCTTCAACAGCTTGGAGGCATAAACAGACTCCATAGCCGCTTACTTTGACCATCTCTGGGTGTTTCTTTCAAACTCTCATGTGGCAGCATCTGTGAGTCAAATCGATGAGGAAACAGTTTTCTGATGGTGCCTGTTCAGTCTTTTTCTACCATGACCTTTAACCTGCTAATGGAGGCCTGTAGGATCTGAGATGTAGCTTCTGGATTTCCCTGAAGGGATGTCCACTCCTGGGAAGACAGACAGTTGTCCTGAATGCTTTCCACTTGGAGAATGATGGACTCAAGATAGTTAGGAAATTGCCTGATTCATGCCCAGCACCTGCTTCTCTAACACTGTGTTTGTTAATCATCTAAATTGTATTTTTCATATACATATTTTTCCTCTTAATTTCTCATTTTTATTGTTTTTTTTTTGTTGGTCAATTTATTTTAAAAAAGGAAAATCTTTCTTGACAGTTACCTGAGCATGATTTCTCCTCTTTCTGGGAGTAATATCATCATTCATGTCCTTGAATGTGAATTTCTATAATCTTTATCTATCAGCAGCATTTTCAAATGAATGGAGAGCAATTGTTACCAGCTGACCTTTTGAAACAAAAGATCAAAAACTGCTACAAATGGTCAGTCATTTTCTCCTCCTGTCAAACAAAAGTAAGGTCAGGCCACCCCGGGTTAACCCTAGAAATGATTACTATGAAGCTAGCACTACGGCACAGTCTAAGAAGCACTCTCTAGCTCTATTTTCAGTCCTAGTGGTTTTGCTAAAGATGAGGAGATCAAACCAAAAAAGGGGCGCAGCCTTTCACACTTTGGGATGCTGGCTACATCTGTGGTCACAGAGGTGTTCCAGGGAATGGATGCAACAGCAGCCCTCTAAAGCAGCATCCTGAGCGCGCGTGGGCGTCTTTTCTTTTTCTTTTTTCTTTCCCTGAAGAAAAAAGTTTCCACCAGACGGCCGAAACAATCGCTTTAACCGGCGGTTGAGGTTTTCGGTTCCAGCTGTTTTATGCCTCTGCTAAATCTGCCCCTGCCAGCCATGTAATTTAGATTCAGAGACATGTGGAAAAGTGGCGCGTAAACACAAACACAAACACACACACACACATACACACACACAGACGGGTTCATGTGTGCGAGGGTAATGAAGGTGCCAGCCTGTTTGGAGCACCTCTGCCTGCAGGAATGTTGTTTTGGAGCACACGTGGTTCTACTTTACCCCCTCGCAGCCCTTCCCTCAGACACCTCTATCACTCCATCTTCTTTGACTGGCTACCTTTCTGCTCTCCTTCTGTCTCACTTTGCTTTCAGGTTCAAGTTGCATGTTGCAATTTGTCCAGTATGTCCCCATCCCCCTCCTGCACAGTCCCTCCAGAGCCCGCCTCCGTGTTTACATTCCCCGCTCCAAATTTGGGCAGCTCAAGGTCCCCCTTCTTTGAGTTTTTTCTTTTTTTTTAACTCCTTGAAAGTGCTTTATGTGCGCTGCACACCCTCTTCCACCGGTATGTGTGTGTGTGCATTTGAGCATGCAATTCTAGTGAATGATCCACCCTCCAGTTTCCTTCCCCCTGTGACATGAAAACGTATGAGCGCACACTCTTTCCCTACAGTTACCTGCCTGGGACAGGACGCAGGGGGGAGGGCAAAACAGAGGAAGGCGGGCAATCATAGTGCAGGGACGGAGGAGTGACATGAGAGAGGGAAAAGAGAGTGCAGGAGTGGGGGGGACAGCAGAGGGCTGTTAGCACCTTAAGAGAAAGAATGTTCTCTGCTCGTCTTCAGAGAGGACGACACAACAGGAGCAGAAAGAGGAGCTGGCCTGAATCTTGATCTGCTTTCACTCTCATCCTCCTCCTCGTCCTCCCTCTCTTTCCTTTCTGCTTATCATCTGTTTCTCTTTTCCTCTTCCTCTGACTCCAGAGGGAGACTTCAGCAAAGCGTTTGCATCCTGTTTCTAGTCTGCTGTGGGACAGTGAAAGTTTCCTCCTGGCTGCTGGTAAAGTAACCCGTTTTGTTTCCTCGTTTTAGCCGATGAGGTTCTGGTCTCTCCGAGCTGTTTGCAGACTCTGTGAGAGACCTATTAGACCAGCTGTGAAGTTTTACCCTGCGTGTCTGGTATTTGGCTTTTATTGCCTCCCTGGTCTTAAGAGGCTGTGCTCAAACAGCTTTGGTATGCACTGTACATATTGTTGTCCTCACTGGATGAGGCAGCCTTATCTTATTTCTTAACTTTAACAATATTTCTGAGCGACTTATTGATTTATTTCTGCCTATATTTGCATGTTTCAGGAGTAAAACTCACATCAATGTCAGTCTGATAAGTCTTCAAATAACAGAAAAACACAAAACCTTTCTATTTCCAGTGATATATGTCAGTTTCTGTGTCGTTTGATAGATTTCCTGTGGTCTGTGAGAGTCACAGATGTGATCGCATGTTGTGAAAACTGTGTGTGTGTGTGTGTGTGTGTGTGTGTATGTGTGTGTGTGTGTGTCAACACACAATCAGCACTATCTGACCTCAGGTAGACGCTGTGACAAGACACGTCCTTTCCGTGACACACAGACTCACACAGGCACCCGTCAGCCCACACAAAGGGGCTCTGTGTTATCTACATGGAGTGTGTCTGGAGTAATGAATCATGGACAGTAGTGATGCAGGTGTGCAGCCCCATGTCGCAGGAGCACCTTCAAAAGAGAACTTTAGGCTTTTGATGAAACTTTAAAACTGTAATAAAGCTGTAATAATACGAAGAAACTATAATGTAAAGAAAAACAGTTGTCTCTTAGGTTTTAAACCAATTTTTAACATGAAAATTTAATCAGCATTAGATGTAAAAAGTATTCCGAAAAAGCTTAAAACTAATTGATTTTTATTCTTTTAAAGCTAGAACAGTAAAATATTTGCTAGCTTTTCTGTCTTGAATTAACTATATTCTGATTCATTATTGAAAAATAAAGTTTTGCTCTGATGTTCTCCTGCAGTGAAGCAGCAACTTCTGAAGACAGAGAAAAATCAAACCAACATTTGAGGATTTTTAAAAATAGATTAATTACTGCTGTCTCAATTCACATGCTGGTGGCATATATCTAAAAATGTTAGCTCTTTTTTATTCAGTTAGATAAGAAATACCATTTGTTGCTAGTTTTAAAGGTTCTTGGTAAATTGAAAAAAAAAAGTATTATGAATAAATCATATGTTCAACAGTTTTTTCCAATAATTTAATTAGAGAAAAATGCCAGAATTGGTCATGTTTGGTCATCCCAATCAAGTTTTTTGTGCAGTGTAAACATCAAACCACTGGTTCTGTAATACATATAATTGTCTATACATAGTATAATGCAAATGAATAGTGTGCAATAAAAATCTGACATCATGAAACATCTGACTTGTTTTACATGTCAGCATGTGAAGTTTACTCTGCTTTTGTCTGCTTACAGCACCTCCCTACATTTTGGATCCTGGAAATGGAAGCTTTTTCTCCGGAGTGAGGAAGAAGAGCCGCGAGGAAGGAGCTTCGTTCCCTCTGACCACCAGCAGTCCCATCTGCAGTGAGCGTGCTCAGTCAGCCAGCAGTGACTCAGGTCTGTCTGTTGCCTCGCAGGGAAGGACGGGAACCAGACAGAGGAGGGGGGTCACACAGGACAAGTGTACCCAGGCGGGGAAGCTGATCTCTGGGCTGGACTTTGAGCCGGCTCAGCCTCTCCTGGAGGTCATGACTGAACTTGCTTCAGCCGCGGGAGGGCAGGGGCATATGGCTGGAGATGAGTCTGGGCTGGGTCACACCATCAATGGAGAGGCTTCATCAAGCGAGAGGGAGACTGATATCCTGGATGATGAAGATGACCTGGAAGCAGGCAGAGCCTCGAGTAGTGTTTGCTCCCTCTCTTCGGAAAATCTGCCCCAAACTCAGAGGCCGTCCCAAACCGACTACTCCACTCACTACTGGGTGCGTCAGCAGCAGATGGTGGAATCAGCCTCAGACAGTTTCCTTACAGTGGACGGGGACGAGAGGTCATGCGGGGTGAAAACGGAGAGGGCGCCGCCTCTGGCGGCCCCTAACACACCACTACGAGGACTCAGCAGCAGGGAGGCGGTGCAGAGGGGGCTGGTGGACGAGAACGACGGACACAATGCCACAAATAACACGCAAAGCACACCAGCCACCGACACCACTCCATCTATTCAGGATGAAGAGCTGGCCTTGTTGGCAACGGACATCGATGAGTCCATAGAGCAGCTGAACCAGCTGATTCTGGACCTGGACCCGACTTTTGTCCCTGTGCCTACCCGCTGCTCCCCACTGTCCCGCTCCGCCTCCCTACAAACCAATGGCCTCAGCCACAAAGGAAGCACCAGTCGCACAGGTAAGGCCAAATAAAGTACCCGAGATGGGACGTATGGGAGCAGTTTAAAGGGCCAGTTGCACGAGCAGTACCATTGGGGTGATTTTGTGTTTGCTGGTTTGACAGCTCATCTGTCACACAGACGTTTCATAAGCAACACCCCCCCTATGATGGTAAGCATCTGGACATTTATCATTTTGGGAGTGTAGTACCAGAAAAGGGAAATTACACTAATTATAGACATTAGAATCTGGCAATACATGTGCAAATGTAGAAAAAACACACACACACACACCACAAACAGCCCTTCCCTCTGCTATATTGGTGCGAGAGCGCTAAATAGTTCAATTATCCCTGTTGCTAAATGTGCAGCATGTTGGATAAACTGACCATATGACATGCATCATGAGAAAAACACACCTGTGTCCACATGCTTGTGGGCAGAAGAGGCTTTTTATCACGCAGGGCTCAGTTCGGTGGAATTAAAGAGTGATTAAGTTGGTTTAAGACAGGGAGCATTTCTAAATGTGAATGGTGTTTATCAAAAGGGTGGAAGTGTTTGATTATAGAGGAAGTGGAGAACCTCGTTACATAGGCCTTCCAAAACCAGGACATCGAAATGTGTTTACCCCACCGTCTGTCTTGCTATGGATGGAAATATACAGAGCTGGAGGAAAAGGTTACACAAGTGTGCAAGGACAGAGGCAGTCAGGTCAAACTTTTATCTCCTTATGCAAAAATAATTCAATTAGCAACGGCTGAGACTGATTTTATGCAAATACAGTTCCACAGTGGGTTAAAAGACATGACAAAGAACATTTAATAATTTCAAACGGAAGATGGTCAAACAAAGGGAGCCACAAGGTTTGCGCGACGTGCTGCCAACTTTCTGGTGCCAGACACCACAGGACAGCCCCAAAGGTCCTGCGTCCCTGCCCCGACAGGTCAGAGCTGACAGCATGGGGGGGACCTGCACAGCATGGCCCAGCTGGTTCTAATGCTCTGGCTCTCCGTGTTGCTGTGATGTATTTATGTCTATGAATATCAAGTTTAAAGCTCTGAACATTCAAATAAATCATCCCATAAATAAAACAGCAGGTGAACACCTGAATTAGCTGAATGTTGCCTTAGATTAAAAAAACTAAGGGCATATTATCTGACTTTGAAAAATCAATGGGATTACTTTAAAAGTAAAGGACTTGTTAAGAGTTAAATAGACCAGGATGAACATTTCCAGCACTCTCACTCTCACTGTCAGTTTTCAATGCACAGGGGATCCCCAAAGTGTAATTTTTAAATGTTATGGGATGCAGCTATAAAAATCTGCAAAACCTTTTGCAACAAAAAGCATTTTATAGGATACAGAATATATGACAGAAACTGAGACACTTTCCACAACTTAGCACAGCACATTTGACAGCTGACTTCAATAGTGAAGTGGAGGGCTGCAGCAGTAGAACAGAGACAGTTTAATTAGAAACCAGATGATAAAAAAACTACAAAACAGTAGCATATAGGTGTTGGGTTGGGAATCCATAAAAATATTTAGTTTTTTGGCCAAAAAAGGCAAAAATGTATCCTGTACTGGATAAAGATGCAAAGCCAGGAGCCACCATATTTGGAATGGCAGGGTTTACAGATATTTAAGGTGATACAATAAACTCTAGTTGGTTTTGTATTTTATGCCTAACTGTTATGTTTTTACCACCTTAACCAAGTACTCTGAGTGCTAAGATAAGTTGTAGCAGGTTATAGGAAGTGAAATTAAAGAGAAGTAAATACATAGGAGGGGGAAAGAGTACAGGCCATCCTGCACACTAAGAAATGACACAAAAGGCTTTTGAACAAACATCAGGTTTATGAAGGGTCTGGAAGGATCAAATGAAGATACAAGCCAAGACTTCAACAAAAAAGCTTTTTTGCTTTCAGCTGACCGAAGGTCACCAACGCTGGTTAATACAGACAGTTCAAGTTAAACATATCCAGGTTAAGTGCACTTAAACAGCACTCAAAGTCGTGTTTAGATCGGAATTTGAAATAAAATTGCAATCATTCCCAACAGCCAGCCGGGCGCATGCAAGCCTGACTCCTCTTCTAGGTTCTTCAGCCTGAATACTGAAACTAGTCATGTCTGTTTTCCTGCATCTTCTCTGTTGTGTCTCTTTAACCTGCCGGTATATGGGATGGATTTATCCCCCGTCGTCTCCACTGGGACAATGCCTGGAGGAGGAAGCCCATTTCTGCTGTGACCTCCATCACTGATTTATTTTCTGTTTGTGGAGTGTGGGTCATAGGTGTATGAGTGATGTCAGGAGCAGGTGCTCCATCAAAGCTGACCTCAGAGCGGCTGATGGTTCATACGGGAGGGGGTCCTTCACAGAGTCCTGCCTGTTTGTGTTCCTGATGTGGTTGTCGGGAAAAACAGGATTATGTGCTGCGCAGAGTTGTGTTACTTTTGACATTTGACCTCTCACCCTTAAGTGTAGCTCACTGTCAGGTCCAGTGGTCCTGAGTTCTCCTTCAAATGAAACATTTGTGTGCAGGAAATGGAACCGGAATGTTTGTACATATATAGCTTAGGTGTGTCAGAGGGTTGGAGGCCTCTATTTCCCTGGGGTACATTTCCAGCAGTAACTAACACTTGACTTGCTTCGTTACTGTGCGTGGACGTGTTTTCTTAGGGGAGGTTCGAAGGCAGGAACTTGTAAGCTATCAGGAATGTGTTTGAAGCTTTGACACAACAATTTGTCCCTCTTTACCCTCTCATCATCTTCTTCAAAAGAGAATGGCCAACTTACAAATACGGTGGGCATGAAGCGATGCTTGACACTTCCCAGACCTCTGTGGAAGCCCCCTCAGCTGGGCCAAACTGTGGGACAGTAACTGGATTAGTTTCAGATGGCTCTCTCCACTGATTCCAGATGATAGAAGCTCACATTGAAAGCTAAACTCTGAATGTCACACACTGTTGTTTATGCTTCTCGTGAGTTTGAGCCCATGTATATTCAATCTAAATAATCCCAAGAGAGTCGATGAAGTATCTGAAAAGCTTGGTTGATTAAAGAGAAAGGGTTGCCCCCTAAATTCGGCCAATGAGGTGAATGTGAGGTCTGTTCATCCATATTAAATCAAGGTTTGTTTAATATTAACATAAATGATCATACATGGCCCAACTAGCAGTGAAAAGCGTCTATGACTGCTAAGAGATTTTTAAAATATTTAAAATGTGAATAGTATAAATTATATGAAAAAATAAGATAAGTTTAGATTTTATTAATGAACAAATATCTTTGTACAGATACCATGGTGTGTTAGTTGAAGCTAACACACCATGCTGAAAGAAAAATGCAGCATGCAAAATAAATAGTTACAGCCAGTTAAAACATTTTCTCCTTCTTGTTTTGTAGCTGATATTTTTCTTCCTGAGTTGAGGCTTTTCAGTATTTCTGTGGGTGGATGAAATCCAGCTCATGGGGTGATATCTAAAAAGAGAATGGCTGATTGTTCCAGCAGATGTTTTTCTGACAGGATACGGGGATGTTCCACTATCTGTTGGCAGTGAGGCCCTGCTTAGTCACACAGGCCGTGCCTGAACGATAGCAGCTCCGCTCTGTGGATAAACACAGTGATAGAGGCTTTTGTCAGAGACGAGCACGCAGAGCACTGATCACTGTCATCACCTTTTATTGCCGAGCTGGCATCTGGCCACGGCAAAATGTCCAAACTGTTTACTGTTATGACTCTTTCAAAGATTAGACAAAACAATTTGTGAGCATTAAATTTAGCAGTGGGACACATGACTGCGTTTCATTCTCAAGATGACAGTTTAGATCCTAATCTGACTGTGAGTCTGCCTCCCACTCTCATCCCGCTTTACTCTCCTGCTTTATCAGGATGGAAACAGCAGAAGCAGATCACTGATGTCACAGACTATGCTGGACCCCAAAGTCCTGGATGGAGAGGTGGTGGACCTCAGAGTGTCAGTGGCACCACAGCCAACAGTCCTTCCCAGGTACACACAGATTCTATGTTTTTCCCTGTTCAGATAAATATATAATCTGAATCCCTCAAGTCTTGTAGGGAATTTTTTAATTTTATTGCTTTTGAATCAGTTAGGATTTGATGCTGTCCATTTGAATAGTTAAAGCATGGCTGAAAACTCAATTTATTTGGCAGGATGGGGGTGTCTCATAATACATAGAGTGAACCATTCATGTACCTTCTCAGTGTATCTAAAACAGCCTTGGCTGTTTTGACATGTTTGTGAAATACCTAGACAACCTCTGGCAGATAAAATGTAACAGATATGTTGGATATTTCTTGAAGAGCCTAAATATGCTGTTGTTTTTTTACTCTAAAAAGATCCCTAAGATTATGATTGTGTAACTGCATCTGCATCTTCATCTCTTTTATTTTTTTGAAAGCTATCTTTTCTTGCCCCTGGTCTTTCGGCTGCCTTGCATAGCATAATAGCGCGGCTGTTTACACCCAAACACAAGCTGACAGATCACAAGACCAATGTCTGCTGGTGTGTGTACGAGCAGGGTTGTCGCCTCCGAAAACTTTTTCAATCAAGTTGTGTTTGTGAGTTTCCTCTTTTGTGTTCTCACTCTGTGCTGGTCTTTTTTTTTTAAAGCGTGGGCATCTCTACAAAGCCAACAGCCTGGACTATCACGGCCAAATGGACACCTCTGACATTGTACCTCCAACTCCGGCCTTCCCAGTGTCTCCTCCGACGCCCTATGGTGAGAGATAACGTCAAAGTAAGCGCCTGAGGCCGTGGGTGTTGCTGCATTTGGATATCTTATCGGGTCTCCCTCCTCCCTTCCCAGTGAAACATTTCTCCGAGTTTTCCCAGCTCAGGACGGGCGGGCAGTGGGACCAGCACAGCTGGACACAAGGTACACTTTCTGTCACAATGCGTGTGGGTGTGTGAGAGCAGCAGCAGCAGAACAACCCTAAATATTTGCGCTCCTGATTTCTGCTGGAAAAGGTTCAGGAGTCGGCTGGAATGTCCTGCCAGCCTTATGTACTGAAAACACACTCACACACCTGGACGTCGCTTTGTTGGCTAAACATGTGGGCATGGGTTTTGCTTTTGGCAGACGGAGGGCTTGTTTCTCCATATCTGTCATTTTTAGGTTTGGCATTAAATTAATTTTAAAAAATGGACCTGGACATCCTGTCAGGACCGTGCAGGACAGCTGATGCAGCTAATAATAGTCAGTGGTAACAGAGGAAAAGGCCACTGCTGGCAGGATGTCCACTCACGTCCTGTTCTGGGAGGGGACACGGGAAGAGGGGAGGGTCTTTTGTTGGGACATCCTGCCTGTGGAGATATGCACCACACAGCTGCAGCAGGAATTTACTGTAGTATCAAAAATCGTAAAAGTCTTTCAGCTGGTCTGTGCTGCTGACCGGCTTCCGTCTTAACCTTAAGGTAAAACAACAAAGTTAGCTAAAGTATAAAGAACCTGTGGGGTACTTTACACCTTATCAAGGGACGATGATTCAAAATAATTGTATGTACAAGTTAACTTAAAACTTAACCCTTAAACCCATTCCCCCTAGGTGAAGGGTGCGTAAAATTAGTACAGTTGACTCTGCAGTGTCTTTAAAATGGAATAAAAGTCTCTAAGACTTTTTTTGTCTTATCAAGAGTAAGAGGGTGGGGGGGGCACATCCTATATCCATCTGTGGCTGATGAAAATAATATCTTAAAGCAAACAAGTCAAAGAATTAGGCATTCTCATTAAATGTAGGGGGTATTGTCACTGCAGATGGAAAGATTAGTCCAAATGACACAGCTACAGTTTCAGATGATAAAACATTGTCCATCAAAAAACAACAAACTGAGCTGCAATTAGAATAAAGCAATCCGGATTTGCTAATTTTAATTTAGTAGTTAATTATTTGAATATGTTGGCCATGGGCAGTGTTTAATTCCTTAATGGTTCAGCTCAGATCTAAAATTATCATGGTTATTAGTAGTATTATGATGCTGGAGGTGCGTACTCAATTAAATATTGTCTAAAGTTTTTTCTAAAGTCAAGTTTGTTTCTAATCAAATAATTATATCTGATGGGATTATTGTTTTGGCTTTAAAAGATCTTTAGAGGAAGATTGAATCCTTCTGCAGTAAACATAGTCAGAGGTATTTATGGTGGCATTTGTCTTTAGTAGACTGACTAGATTGTTTGTTTTAAGGTATCGTGAAGACAATCATCAGAACAGGATAAAGAAAGAGCTGAAAAAACACACCTGATTCTGTCTGCCTGCAGGATCGACAGAAGAATTAACAAAAGATACCAAATGTCTTTGCTTGCCTCCATAATTTAGGGGCAGACAACGGTTTCCTGTTTCCCACGTTAGTTACAGACAATGGTCTGCTCATAACAATGAGTCCCCGCAGTTTTAGTAATCTTCATTTATTTTGAACATTCATAAATGTCATAATTTGACCCAAAGCAAAATGCTTATGTGCGCAGGGGTCTGTAACAGAAATCCAATGGAAGCTTCAGTTCTGAATGCCAGGCTGATCACACTCAGTGTGAAGGGATTTCCACAAAGTTCTCATGATTAAAGCATTACACTGAGGTTGAGTGAGTTTGAGCAGACAGCCAACCCATCCAGACTTATTTATTCACCAAGTAACAGCTAATCTGCATTGTTTAGGAGCCAGTTTATTAAAAACACAAGTTAATATTACATAAATTATTTTGAAAATACTGTCAGTTTAATCAAAGAACAATTTAAATTATAGGAAAACTGAAGCCAAATTCGATTTAAGTAGTATGCAAATCCTGTTTTGATATTTAAATACTAATATGGATTAAAATACCAGATATTCCAAATCTTTATCTTATATTTATCTAGATATCTGCACATTTTTGAGATTTTTATCACATTTTAAAGGAAATTCATTTAAAACAACAATGGAAATGTACCTCAAAATGAAAAAAGTAAAACTTGACTATATTTGCATAAAATACTAAAAGAATTTCTACTTTTTAAAAATATGGAGACAGTTATACCCTCAGCCCACATTAGGTCTAAGAACTCATGCTGCTTTTATCTGATGCTCTTTCGATTGGTTTGCGTTAACAGAAAGTTTGCAAAAACCTAAAAAAATGAGTTAGTTTGACAAAATTGGCCACAGAATAACTTCATCTTGTGTAAAAATGATATTTAGACCAAAGATGAACCCTGCAACTGTCTCCAGGGTTCTTACATAACGTTTCCTCTGTCTACTTATGGCCAGATGAAAATAAGCAGCGATGCACAAAAGCCCTCCGCCAGCGGAAACGGGGCTCAGTAGCAGGAATGTTGCTGCTAGCTTGGGTTTAGCAAAGGCAGATGGTTTGCTCAGACAACACTCGACCGCCTCAGTCCTCAGAGGTCAGAGGTCAGGGGTAGGTCCAAGAGAAAGGCACAGTCCTCTTCAGATGGCTGGAACATAATGAAACTGAAGCAGTTGAGAGGGAGTCTGAAAAGCTTCATGTGTCCACAGTGAGCTGCTATTTCAGATCCAAGAATCAGCTTTAAGACAGGCAGAGGGGATGGCTGCATGCTGTATTCTGTTGATTTCATGAAAAGGGTAGATTTTAGCACAAAGATAATTTTTTTAATCAGAAATATTGTGTCCAATGCCATCATGAAAAAAACAATGCAGACTGTTACAAATTCCTGAATTCTTACTTTCCATTTTAGAGCATACTTTCCATTTTAGAGCATAAATTGAACAACTCCATTTGACCTCCCCCCCTCTTCCCCTTTTCAGAGATCTGAAGCCTCATATTATGAAAAATAAATGCCTAACCATGTCATTTTTAAAAGAAGTTACTGAATTAAGTCTCAGGGATCTAGAACATAATTGATTGTTTGTAAGTCTTTTTGTTTTTTACATTTACATTTAAAGTTAAATCTGGCTATTTGCCCTGTTTGATGAGCAGATACCTGGCATGAATGAAAGGGAGTGAAAATGACTGCAAAACAAGCAGAACATCGGAATGAATGAGGTGTAAAGTTGCAGGAATTCGTCAGCTCTTTGCTCTCAAAAATCTCAGCATGAGGAGGAATTTCTTTGGCATTTTTCTGACTATCTTAAAGGCAAAACAACACAGTGTTTGCGCATTTTTCCCAAACTTTAAACAGATAAACAAGCAGCTCATTTCCTGTGACCCGGAGGTCAAAGTGAGGCACGGAACCAAAGCAAACTCCTCATTACTCAGTACATCAGGAGCTTTACAGTGTTATTTTATGACGGACTGAGACGAGACACATGGCAGGAGACTGTCGGTGTGTCTGCGTGCCTTTGTCCCTGTTTGTGATGAGCAGATGGTGGGAGTGGACACACAGGCCCTGACAGAGAGGCTCCTCGAAGCCCACCACCTCCTATCGCTCTCCCTGGTCCATGAAAGGCCACATGTCACCTCTGACCCCACTGGAATCTGCTCTGATTGGGGGAAAGTGCTGGCAGCCACTCGGCAGGAACAATGCTCACTGGTCAGTAAGGAGGAGGAGGAGGAGGAGGAGGAGGGAGAGAGGGGGAAGAAATTCCAAACACCTCCTCCTTCCCTCCCTGTCCCTCCCTCCATACAAACCCAGAAGTTGAGCGGTGTCACAACAAGCCAAGAACAAACGGGGAGCTTATTTTCGCATCTGGGGCATGGCGGCGAAACTCCCCAGCCTCTGAAGACAGAAGAGAGGAGTCCTCCTGAGCAGATAGAGGTGAAAGAGGGAGCGAGGAGGAGCTTCCTGGGAGCGGGGAGGGATTCATTCAGGCTGGAAATCAGCAGAAAGTGTTACAGAATTTACAGCAGGAAGGTGAGAGACCGGGAGGTCAGAGGAAACAGGAAATAACCGACAAGTTAACGGGACAAGTGTCACCATCATGACCGCCTCTCTGGGTATGTGACCGAGTGCTTTTCCTCACATGAGAGGCTGTGATTCATCTCTGAGCTTTTTGGATTCCCTGTTTCCTTTCTCTCCTTTATCTATCTGCTGTTTATGCTGCGTTATCTGTCCTTCTGCCCTGCTGGGAGCTTTAAACGCAGAGAAACTCAGGCCCCTGGAATTTTTCCCTTTTCCAAACACCACCTCCTTAAAATAAAAAATAAAAACGTTGTTTTTCTGTGCTTTTTGTGCATTGAAAAGAAAAAGAACCCCACTTTTAGTGCTGCTCAGCGGCGTCTGGAGCCCGTCTGACATCTCGCACTCGCTGGGATGGTGAGGTGGTTTGTTCCACTGCTCTGTTCATGATCTCATCCTGTTAAAGGTTTTCTTTGGCCTCCGTCGGGCCGTCATGGAGGACTGATGTATTGGTGGTTAACCGAGGGAGGCTGCCTGAAAGGTCCTTCTTGTTTGTGTGGGCTCTTCTTGCTGTACAGGCTCCCTCTGAAATGGGTAAACCATTTCAAACAAATACAATGTTTTTCCTTTTCCACCAAAACTTGAGTTTGCGTAGCATTTCAGCTCTCAGTTTGGAGAAAACATGTGAAATATGAGTTTATTTGGGACATTATTTACAAAAAATGTTCAAATAAAAAAAGTAATTTCAGTTGAGGTGTTTGGCTAAAAATGTGTTGTTTTCGCCTCCAAAGCATGAGCACTTAGAAAAAGTGGACATCTATCAAAGACTCAAGGTCTTATATCCAGTCAAAGAGTCTTTTGGATCTTTTCTTGAGGATTTTCATTACAAAATTTGTGACACACTCTAAATCTTGAGCACAATAAATTAAGTGTCTTAATGAAGTGTTTCTAACATATTTAAAGCCGAGATTTATGTCCTTATTTCAAACAATCTTAGGCAGGTTATTTAACTTGATTATAGCCCAATTTCATAAATTAAGTTATTTCCTTACATTTAGACAGTTAATGTTTACAGTAAACAAACAGGTTGCTTTTTATATGAACTCTGTAGATTCTGCAGGGTTTTGTGGACGTTATTTAGCAGAATCAGCTGAGAGAAGACCTGCCTCCTCCTCCTTGACAGGAACCTAAGGAGCAGATGATTATCTTGTTGTCTCGACTATCAGAGATCCCTTCGTGGCGATAACGAGTAATTCATGGGTTTTGTTGTCATTAACAAAGGTTTTTGGCTGCTGTCTCGAGATAACCAGTTAATATGTTAGTTTAAGTGGCTCAGTAATTAAAAAATGATAAAAGGTCAGTTGTAACTTTTGCAGAGGTCTTTAGAGATGCCTGGTCAGGGCGTGTCTAGAATCTGTTTGGTGTGGGGTCAGCCAGAGGCACTGACTGGGTGGCACAGGTAAATACCTGGAATAGCAGGAGTCACACTGGACCATCAGCTGGGAACTATCTGCTTCTCTGCTCTGTTACAATGAAGCACATGTTAAAGGTCTCTATTAAAAGTCTCCGTTTTCCTGCATCAGCTGGCTGGCCCTGAAGAAATAAAACAATGTTTTTTTTGTCATAAAGAGCTTGTCAGACGATGTTTAAATTCATACATGGGATTTTTAATGGAGAACCACCAAAACTGAGTCAAGTAGATAGTAATGGACGCAGCCCCATAAGTGGTCCAGATTTAGATAAAGCCAGTTCATTTGTGCTGCACTTTTCATTTGGCAACTCAAAGAGCTTTACAGAAGCATCAAGATTAAATGAATCCAAAAGAAAACAGAGATTTAACAGAGTTTCAGTTTGGCTTTAGATAAAGTCCAGAGTTAGAGGAAGTTTGTTCCATCTCCATCTCCAAATGTATTCTCAACCTGTTTGGTCCAAAGTCAGGCTTCTACCAGCTGAATGCTAAAGATCTCAGAGCTCTGCTGGTTCATATTATACAAGAAGATCAGTGATATGCTATTGCTCTGTCATTTAGTGATGTGTAAAGTCTGTTGTATGGACAACTGGTAGCCAGTGTGAGGGGCTCAGAACAAGAGCGATGAGCTCAGGTTTTCTTCTTTTAGGACTCTGGCAGCAGCGTTCTGGATGAGCTGAGGCTGTCTAACAGTCGTTTTGGGAAAACCAGATAATAGAATAGATGAAGTCATGAATTAGCTTGTATTTCCTCTTGCCCCGTTGGCCCCACCCTCGCTCCTGATCGAGGAAAATCACTAACACCCAGAAGACCCTCATTTTAGAGCTCAGCTTAATGACGAGTTCATTTTAGAAGCAGAGCTTGTTTTCTTGTCAAAAAGGAAGTGTATGTTGTTTTCTCGAGAAAAGTAAAGAATGGTTTCCCAAGATAACAGAAAACACAATAAGCATGTGAGCTTTGTTGTCTGGAGATAAAAGGATTATAAATCCATGGTGATAAGATTATGGGACCAGATTTAAGATCTCTGAACATAGAAACCAGTTTAGGTCGTGTGGAAGGAATTTGTCTGAGATTTTGGCTTTTCTTTAGGGAGGTGATGCACTTAAGAGGCAGTGTCGGCTAGTATCTGTACAGATGTTTGATCTCCATCATCTCTTTTGGGTTCTTGGCTCCAGGAAGCCACATCACTTCTAAAATAATGTTGATGCCCCCATTCGTTATCCTGCTGACAAAGCTGTGAGACAATCGGTTTGAAGTTTGAACCAACATGAGTGAGTGGGGCATGATTTTGCTGCTCTAACACTGTGAGCATGATCTATACCTTATCCCTTTATGGTTGTCTTATTAATATCTAACATTACAAACCTGCTGCCACTTGTTTTCTCATCATTAGAAGAAATATTTGCTTGACATTTCACTCTAAAAACCATTGCATGTTAGTTTGTGACACGGGTTTACCCATACGGAAAAAAAATGCAACTTTCAGTTACTGTTTCATGTAAAGAATAATATAAAGAATATATGATTTTCTTTATTCATAAATTCTTCTAATAAATATCCAAATCATAGTAGTTTAATTTTGTTAAGATTTACTATGGATCTTATATCTGGTTTCACTGTTTTATGCTTTACATACAAGTTTCAGACAAAAGAGACACAAAGAGACACAAGATTTATCTTTATCTTTTCCGTATGCGTAGCTTTTGTTTAAGTTTATTTAAAATTTTGATATGGATTACCCCAAATTTTCATGAGGATTTTTTATCAGGAATTAGGGCCAGCTGTTATGCTAAAAACTGCCAAATGGATGAGAGCATGAAAAGTGAAAGGGGAAAATCTCCTGAAGCACAGTGACATGTTAAACCAACAACAGGGAGTAAATCCATGGTATTTATTACCATTATTGACCTCCCACCAGAATTATTCAGGCTCAGCGATGGCAGCTTTGTTTACTGTTGCTCTCACTGTGTTATCCTTCACTCCCGCTCCTCTGAGCACCAGCACAGGACAGAATCTGATATACACCTCCAAACATCTCCTCCCTGCAGAAAAATGCTCAGACCCGCTGAGCTAATGAAAGTTTTTATTGTGGGAAAAGCAGCACCACATTCTGATGAAGGGCCGACTGATACAAAGGAAAGACATTATGCTGTCTGATGTCATCAATTACCTACTGTTTGCTTCAGACATGTTAAATACACATAAATAAAGTGGATTTTTTTCATTTAATGTACTTTAATCATCCCTTTGCCCAGCATTTACGACAGCACGCTCAAATGTGATAAACAGATCAGTTCTGTGATGATAACTAGCTTTTCCCAGTTATCGCTGTTGGCCATACTCATCTTATAATGATTTATAAACAGTTATACATGCTTTTAACTACATCACGGGATTATTACGATCAACTGCTTGTTTCTTCTCTGGGAACAGAAAACAAACCCTGTCTCTGCAGTCATGTCCGTATTGGAAGATATTTTAAACATTTTATTACTAATTTTTTACGTTTCAAATGGCTTTGAACAGTTATATTTTTGATGAAAAAAATGGTTCTTCAAGCTTTCTCCTCAAGGCTAAGAAATAATGGAGGTTAGGCTCTTTTGTTAGCTGTATTTCATGAATCTATATTGTGGTCTTGTGGGAGCTGTGATGTTTTAGACCACACTTAAGCAGACTTTATTAGCACAGGTTTCAAGCTGCAGTCTGTAAACAGGAAACCGGTGCTCAAATCATCCAAAGTGATCTAAAAATATATCAAATCTAAGTCCAGTACTGACCCCTATGGTGATGACTGTTACTCAGTAACATCAGCATGTTTTGGGGTGGTAGCAGGTGTCTTCCTCTGCTTTTGTTCTCCTGAGTGGCTGCAGCATGTGACCGCCATGACAGCTGTAACATACCACACAAGTTCAGTGTCGGCCTCGGCCTGAATGCGTGTGCTCACGCTCACATTCCTGTGGTCCGCAGGGTGTTTGGCTGCACATGCACATGCATGGGCATATTTATGCATGTGTGTAGGAGCAGCTTTCTGACCTGATGCTGAACAAGACAAGGCCTTCTTTGTTGGATAAAAACATGTGACTTCTGCATATTTTTCTGGTTTTCTGATCTTTTTTTTTCTTCCTGTTTTTGTTCATAAACCCAATCTGTGGAAAAGAATAGTTCCAGATAACCTTGGTGCGCTTTTATTGATTCACGAGATTTATCTTTATACAAAGCATGAAGGTATGCACACAGACACAAAGTCTGAGCAATATAATGAAAGCGTGTGTGTGTTGGGGTGGGGGAGAAAGGTGGTTGGCAGGCGTGCCCTCGTTGGTGTCTGCCATCTGGAAAAGGTTTGGCATGGTCTGACCACAAATTGAAGAGGCTTTGTGCTCTCAAAGAATGAAAATAACACAAAAAAGCCTTAAGTATAGAAATATCCTGCATATTTCATGTTGGTCGAGACCAAAAAAGCAAAACAAATATTGAGAGGAAACAACAAGAGGAGCAGTTAATTAGCAACTGATTGATTTCGTAACTGGGTTTAAAGAGAACACCTGATAGATTCAGAGTCTCTCAGAAGTAAAGACAGACTGAGGCTCAAACTAGGGTGCTGGTTCTGTGTTATATTGTGAAGACTGTAGACAGCAGGCATCTCTGCATTAAAAACAGACCTAGTTTTCTCCTGGAAATCATTACATGGGATTAATTAAACTTCCATGAATCAAAAGATATAGATTAAGATACAAGAGAAAAAAGTGATTCAACTTGTTCAATGTGCTTAACATGTCAAACAGCTGCATGACAGCCAACATTCCCTGTTGTTGTTGTTGCTTTCTATGTTGATTACTTTTGAACCACAAGAGATGTTGAAAAATCTGATTGAAGCAACTGATTTGAGACAGTTCTGGTCTTCTTTGATATGTTATATGACCACATTTCCATTGGAAAAACTCGCCATGAATTCGCTCTGAAGATGATGGCCATCTTTTCGACACAGCCTAAGAGATATATACTACTTCTCTAGATCTTTATCAGACAGGAACGGACAGCATTCCTCTCAGACTAATGTTACAGACTGATGTTAACACCTTAAAATAATTGCAGTTACCCCATTGAACACCTGAAATAGGCAAACATTCATGCAAACTCAGGATCTGTGTTAAATCTGCACATCTGGTGTACATTTCTACAGTCTCAGTATGGATTTTGTGTCTTTCTGGAGGTCAGACTTGTTGTGGACTGACTATTTTACTGGAGTACACTAACTGGACCCTTGCCAACGTAACAGGAGCATTTTGTTGGAGTTGTATCTGTTCCTGGAATACTGTGAGACTTCATAGGAGAGTTCCATAAACTTATCTGATTTGGAATGCTTTGACATCAGTGTTTACTGTGTCTGCAGCTATGATTGGATCCTGAAATTATTAAAATGATGACATCATTCAATCTGAAAAGCTTTAGCTTTCAACGGTTGTAATTAAGGGACAGAGAAAGGGGGTCTGAGGAGAACCCAGATTTGTTGTTAAATCTGCAGGCACTGTTACAAGAAGTAGGGCGGGGAGACATGGTCCTGTCCCAGTATTTATGAAACAATGTCTCAACTTTTTCATTTTTAAAATATCTCCTACGTTTTATTGTGAGGGAAACATCGATTTATGAGACCTGCAATGACCGTATATTTTACTTTGGCTCTGGTTTCTGAGGACAGATGTGAACATTTTGGACACAGATGACACCAGTCTGTCAAAGACCAGTGGAGGGATGTGCTGCCTCTCTTCACACACAAGTCTTTACAGCTGCTCTCTGCTGGTTTTGTTCCACATCCTGTCAAGCTTTTCTCTTTTTTTTAGGGGGTGGGGGGGTTCTCTTCTTATTTTTAGTTTTTTGGGGGTAAAGTCATCTGGAACCGGCTTTTCTATGCATCTGTGCTGCTTTTCGGACTAGTAATTTACTCATTGACGAGTCCAATATTGTTAATTAATAAATTAACTCACACAGGGGTAATTATCATAGAAAGCTGACTCCTTCTTGTCTGAATGATTGGGAAAATGCATATCTGTGGAGGCCTGGTAACATGGATACAGAGTAAAGGGTGTAATGACAACCTGCGGAGCCTCACAGAGGAGTTTTGTCTGAGGTCAAAGGTCAGGCGTAGGTCTATGAGTGAGGCAAATGTGACGGACTGCAGTGGTTGTGATCATCCGTGGGAATTTGGAGAAGGAAACGAGGATCAGCTGCTTTCTGGGAATCGTCCCTGGAGAGAAAAATGACAGAGACTGTGGGAATGTTTGAGGAATCCCAAGGATGTGAACTTCAGTTTGCATCCTGTA
>JABUIW010000023.1:10474375-10530369 GCA_013363375.1 Menidia beryllina | reverse complement strand
CAACAACAACAACAACAACAACAACAACAACAACAACAACAACAACAGAAACCAAGTGTGTGAGCTGAAAGTGATGAAATCTAAAGGCTGACCACAGCCAATCCTGCTCTGCACCTCTGAACATTAACTTAACCAATCTGAGAGCTAAATGGGGTTTTAATGTACCAGATCCTCTCTTAAATTGCAAACACACCAACACATGTCAGGAGTTTTCTCCTCCACGAAATGCAGCAAAGAAGACCTGCTGGGCAGCTAAAATGCTCTATCAGACAGGGGTGGGGCAACATTCCTCTACGGTTGATCATTTTAACCCTTTAAGATTAATTTAATTTAGAATATGTCAGAAATATGCACATATATGCAAATATCCACACTCACAGGCAGTCGCTCTGCTCTGATAAGGTCATTTTTTATTTCAACTGAAGCATTATCTGACAAAGTCACCATTAAAGTAAATTAATCTCTTAAAGTTCTTGCTATTTTACCCTAAAACCTCATGAAATAGCAGATTTTCATGCAAACTAAACTTAGAAATTTGGAGAATTAGGAAAATATGCTCATCTGAAGACATTCCTGCAACCTCAGCTTCTCAGCAAGACATCAGTCTTTCTGGAGGTCAGACTTGTTGTGGACTAATTATTTTACCGGAGTGCACCAACTGGACCCTTGCCAATGTAACAGGAGCATTTTTGTTGGAGTTGTGTCTGTTCTTGGAATACCTCAGAATACATAGAAAGAAATGCTCTCTCTTGGAAGTTTGGAAATATTCTCCTGAAAAGCCTCCAACGCAAAGTATTTAGCAACAGCCTGGCACCAAACACGTGAAACTTATGGCATGTTTATGTGAGTCCTGCTCAGAGCAGCTGGCAGTGTGTTCACTCTACTGGACATTTGATA
This sequence comes from Menidia beryllina, assembly GCA_013363375.1. Lineage (NCBI taxonomy): Eukaryota > Metazoa > Chordata > Actinopteri > Atheriniformes > Atherinopsidae > Menidia > Menidia beryllina. Next base: position 10,529,472 of record JABUIW010000023.1, on the reverse strand, counting down.
CACAGAACAAAATGTTGGCTCTTTAGAAATGTGGTGGAAACCTAAAGCTGTGGGAAAGTAATCTAATTACACCAAAAACATGTCGGCAAATGTTCACTTTCTTTGTCCACTTTGGTTAATAAATGTACAATGATAATAAACAACAAGTCAGTTTAGAAATTACTCTCATGCTTTAGTAGCTCAAAATAAATTATAAATGTTCAATAAGCGTAAAGGTTTATATTGAATTAAATAATCTAAAAGATAATCAACTGGAACATTGGTTCTTATTGTTGACAGTAGATGTATTTGGTCTTGAAATCCATCAGTAAATACATTTAAAGATTAGGGGTGGGTTATATTTTATATTTGAGTTGGGTTAATAAACTTTGTATGTGTGGTCTAAAAGAGAAACCTTACTATCTGAGTTTTCCTGTTTTCTACTGTAAAATGTATTATATGTTCACTGGCTCTGCAAATAAAGAGAAAAATGAATGATGTATTTAGACAGTATTGAAAGGGAAAAAGTGTGATTATCACTTCATAAATATGCTGAAATAGAAACATTTTTGCTTCTGAAGGGTGGATGATGATTATATAATCCATAAAACATGGTGTCCACCGCCCAGCATGATGGCCAACAAAGCTGGTGGCTTCAAATTCCTCCACCTCCGATCAAATGAATGGAGGGGAGGAGGAGGGACGAGACTCAGCAGGCCGAACAACGAGCCCTTTATAGCGACCGGCTGCCTTCCTGGTGACTCACCGTACTCCAGGGAGCCATCTCGGGCCCGGGGAGGCCCATGCTTGTGTTTGCTGAGTTTCGCAGGCATCAGGGACACCTGTTGCAGTTTTCTACCGTTAAATGTGTTTTTTGCTAATACGATAAGAACAAAAAAAAGTTTCATTTGATGAGAAAAAATCCTAAAGTCTGCTCCTGGAAAAGGAGCGGAGTAGCTGTTAAACATGACACGCGAGTTTCACCCCTCTGAGTCTGCAGTCCAAACAAAGGTAGGGTCCCAACGAAAGCAAACAAGAGCAGGCTACAGTTAGTCCTGGTTATGTTGGCCGTTATTATGTGTCACATCCTGGGAGTTTTTACTGTACACCTGTTTGGATTTTTATTTGGACAGAGTGCATGTCATTGACTTTATTTCCTCTCTTCCTCTTTTTTTTTTTGGCAGAATCTTGGAGTTTCCTGGACGGCATGAACCACACCGGCGGCTCCACCGATGGAGAGCTGTTCAGATCAGACGTGCCCGTCACCCCCGCCTCCTGTCAGAGGATCTTTGGCTCCATGTGCTCTGTGTCATCAGGCAGCCCCCTCCCACACACAGACAGGTACCCACAAAGACACGTCTCAGTTTCTGAGGCCAAAGGATGCTGGAAGTTGTTATTTGAAGGCCTAACTTAAATTTGTTCTATGGAAACAATTAAAAAATACTTTTCTCATCCAAAGACAAGTTATTTTGCTATCATTTCAGATATGATCTAAAAATATGGGCAAAATGGAAGTAATTTCATATATCCTGATGTCCTTTCTCCACTTATATACCTCATATGGCAAATAGCTGGATGCCACAGGAACATGTTTGTACTTTTAGAGGCCTTAAAAGGTAAACTTATGTTCCCGAGTGATAAATGAACAAACTACAAGCGCACAGTTGGACCCCAAAGGTTCAGTCAGGTGGTAAAAGAAAGAATCCTCCAAGTTAGGTTATACCTTTTATTTGAAAATACAGAATTAATATGAATGAGGTAAAAAAAAATCTGTCATAAACCATAAATTGATATTGATCATTGATAACTCCTAACGCTGCTGCAGCCAGCATAATACAGAAATCTATGATCCACTCTGTTGTTCTATCTTTATCTTAAGAAAATCATCTTTGCAGATCTGATGGGAATCTGTTTTCTGCAGTTTCTGGTCTGGAAATGAAAACAATATCTCACATTTTTCGTTTTCTTAATGCACGTGATAAACAGAACACATGGGTTATGATGATCCAACACGTTTTACACAGCTTTGAAAAACAAAAGATGAATCAGAGAGACCTTCTTTTGATTTTTTCCAACAGAAAACACTGTTTGTTCTCTCTTATCCATTTCATTAAGCTGTAGGAGAAAAAAATGAAAGAAAAGATTTTTTCTCTGGTTTACATTTGAATGAACAAATGGCAAACAGATCTGCTTTGCCCCTCAGAGGTTGTACATCTGCTTCCTCAAAAGCTGAGCCGTGCTTTTATGCTTTGATTTGTCTGAAAATATTACTCCTATGATTTAATTTCCCCCTCCTGTCCTCATTCTCCTTCCTCTGCAGCTTCACTCCTTTGTGGCATGACCAGACATCAAACTCCCTGAACTCCTCATATCCTTCACAACCGTCTCCCCCCCCTCCCCTCAGCTCTCCCGGTGCTCACAGTTCTCCCCGGGAGGCTCTAAAAGGCCCGGGAAGGAGTGCAGGGGTCCGCACGGGCGCCGACAACGCGGACTTGTCCTCGCTGTTGATGCTGAGAAACAGCGGCCTCGAGCACAGCCTGCTGGAAGCCGTGGAGGGCCTCGGAGCCCTAGACTTCAGGGGAGACCAGAGGCTGGCCCCGCTGCTGCCTGAGAAGAGACGGGGGGGCGAGGCGGGGGAGATGAGCTCACGCTCGCCCTCTCTGAGCGGCTTCTCCAGCCCTCACAGCGGCAGCAGCATAAGCATCCCCTTCTCCTCTTCACTGACCCCTGACCCCCTCAGAGGACACAGCGGGGCCCCGTCACCTGGAGCAGGTTCGAGTTTCTGCTTTTTAGCAGGCAAATCAGTCATAAATACATGTTGTTTTCCCTCATCCAGATTAATTTGATTATGGCCATACACCTTGGACCAAACCTCTTGTACTATGGCAGCTGAGCAAATCTAAAATATAATGTATTTAGGCATGATAGGCAATCCTTCACTTCCTGCTTCACTTCCTGTTCCATTGCTACGAAGTTCAATCTCTCTGGTCCCTATCAAACTGAAGCCTTTTTCTTATGGCTGCACGGCTGTTCAGTCTCAATCCCTCACCTCCTTCTCATTGTGTTTGGAAATGCTCTCTCTGTCGCTATGAAACGGCTCTGAGTTCTGGTTTTTCTTCAGTCTGATTCCAACGTTTCAGGATCATTCATTTCTTTCCCCTTCCGCACTTCATCTTGGAAGGCGATGGTTTGCCACTTTCCCTGCAGTTATGGTCAAAGAACTGGACAGTTTTAACCCAATTTCAGAAGGTTCCACATCCCCTCTTGTCCTTAAACAGACTAACATCTTTTCCACAAACACTGGATTTTTCCACATTTTTATGAAATGAGACAGGGTTGGGGTTAAATAACACGCAGACATAATCCAACAGGATGCTCATACTTATTTGCTTAATCAAATCTGAATATTGGTTTGTGTGTTTTATTACTCATGGAAACAGAGATCCGACCCAAACTGCACCAGTCTGTGCACCAGCAGGGCTTCCAAAACCCACCATCTGCTAAGCAACAAAATGAAGAACAAATCCTTTTACACTGAAACCGTGTAATATTCCAGAATAAATAGTGTAAAGTTAAAAACTAGGACGGAAACACAGCAAGTTTGTCCAACTCTAAATCATTTGCTCTGATTGTTTGTGTGTTCAAACCATCCTGAGCCCTAACAGACAGCTTAACTCTGTGTCTCACAGACTTTGGCAGTAAGCATGACACTGTGAAGTTTGTTCAAGACACTTCCAAGTTCTGGTACAAGCCTGACATTTCCAGAGACCAAGGTAAATATTGGCCTTGGAACAGAGAGCCTAACTGCCTCTTGTGACTGGATAATACCCCCTTATGCAAAGATTTCCCTCCCAAATAGAGTCTGAACATGCTTCTAACTGTAGCCTATCTCCACTTCCTCCATCTGCTCACCCACTGGGCAGCCATCGCCGTGTTAAAGGATAAAGAGCCGGGCTCGTTCATCGTCAGGGACAGCCACTCTTTCCGCGGCGCCTACGGATTGGCGATGAAGGTGGCCACCCCCCCTCCATCCGTGTTACAACAGAGCAAAAAAGGTGGGTTGAAAAAGTCAGACGCCTCTGTGAGGAGCCTGCATTGGTGATTTTCATTGGGTTTGCTTCCTGTGATTGATCATTTCTTTTTTCCTGGCTTTTCTGCAGTAGACCTGTCCAATGAGCTGGTGCGACACTTCCTGATAGAGTGCACGCAGAAGGGGGTCCGCTTAAAAGGCTGTCCCAACGAGCCCTACTTTGGTGAGAGAAGAGTTTGTTTGCTTTATGGGGGGCTTTAGAAGACTTCAAAATGTTGATGAACCCATTTGTTGATGGGTGCTTTAAAAATAAGTTCCCTCTGCTGCCCTCTGCTGGACGGTAAAACACGTGCAGCTGTCCTTACCGAGGCTCTCTGTCTCCTGCAGGAAGCCTCACAGCTCTGGTGTGCCAGCATTCCATCACCCCCCTGGCTCTGCCCTGCAAGCTCATCCTGCCTGACAGAGGTAAGCAGACACAGTTTGTTGGCTGATGCCTCTGAATCTCTGACGGCGTTCGTCATGTGTGTTTCTGTGAGATACACAGGGTGGGTCAAAAGTCACAGGACACGCTTTGGTTTCAGAAACTAACATAAAAATAACATATCTTGATATCCCGGTGAGTACTGGGTGAGGGGGCCGGTTTTGTAGGATATGCAGTCGTTCCCCTTTGATACCACATCACCACTTTCCCATTGGAAAAACTTGTGTTTGGTCCAATATGGCAGACAACTTCCAGACTCTACTGCTGTTTCTGTTTTTTTTTTAAGGTCACATTTGTCACTGTTTTTGTGCACAGACCCACTGGAGGAGGTGAATGATTCATCACCACAGACGGCAACAAACTCGGCTGCTGAACTCCTCAAACAGGGAGCAGGTAAAACGTTCTAATCTTTCAAGTTTGGGTACATCTGGGTGACCGATGAACAGGTGCTGAGCAACCGCTCCTTTTACTCCTCATCCCTCTTAGTTTCTGCTTTAAGGTGCATTTAAATCAGGTAACTGGCTCAGCCACCAGGATGTGGCTTAACAGGGATTTCTTTCTTGTCAATCATACCAGAGGGCTCTCTTTTAGGAACAGGTGATGTCTTTACTGGCTCTTAATGTCATCTGTTTTTCCCATTTTTTGGTGAACCGCTGCTTTAATCCGTGTGTGAGCAGCGTGCAACGTGTGGTACCTGGGCTCCGTGGAGCTGGAGTCTCTGACCGGACTTCAGGCGGTCCAGAAGGCGACCACCTCGACCCTCTCCATGGACCCTCCGCCGGCCTGCACCGTTGTCCACTTCAAGGTTTCAGCTCAGGGAATCACACTCACAGACAACCAGAGGAAGTGAGTGTTGGTGCAGCCTCACGCAGACACACACACATAGGCACACACATCATTTCACATGTTTTCTGTTTGACTCTGCAGGTTGTTCTTCAGGAGGCACTACGCTGTCAACACAGTTATTTTTTGTTCTCTGGACCCACAGGGGAGGAAGTCAGTAAAACCACTAAAGTTACACCTTAAATTAACAAAACGGTTGAGACATCTAACATTTCTGGAGTTAATCAGTGACTTTATCTTGCTAACGCCACCAAAACATTAACAAAAATGACCTGGAAATAAGTCTGAAAAATCATGCATTCCAGTTGTCGATTTACAAATGTATTAATTAATTTTCTGGACAATAATTTCTTAAAGCTTTAGTACCAGAAATCTGTGGAGATAAAGTTTTAACTGACATTTACATACATTAAAGAGTGATATTTGGTCCAGATCTTTCCACATGAGCTACTTTCTCAGTTGTGATTCAATGTGAATAATCTAAATGTTTCAAAAGAATAATAGAGTTGAATTAACCTGTCTGGTTCCTGTTAAACTGAGACAATACCAACATTTTCTTTTCCTAACAGGTGGACAAGAGACAGTGGCTCCACAGCAAAGTAAGTCCACTGCAGAAAAATCTTCCTCCAAATCAGATCAACCTGGTTTCATTTATTCAAAAGCTCATTCAACCTGAGCATGCAGTGTTCATTTGACAAATGACAGATTCAGAAGCAAGATTTCCATTGTGTGTTGTCACATGGCCTGAGAGTATTGTATATATCTCCTTTAATTATGTTAATCTATTTTTAAAATTTTTTTTTATGTTTGATGTGTGATTAGACTTATTGTGGCTAAAACTACAGCTGAAAAAGTCTAATTTTAGGTTCTGAAGCATCAACATCTGTAGATTTAGCCTATAATTTAGGATAATTGGAAAAAAAAACAATTTCACACAAATGTACTCAAATAAAGTTTAATCAAACTTCTCTCTGTTTCTCTGTCTTCCAGGATCTTTGGATTTGTGGCCAGGAAATCTCAGAGTGAGACTGAAAATATTTGCCACCTGTTTGCAGAGCATGACCCGGAGCAGCCGGCGAGCGCCATTGTAAACTTTGTCTCAAAGGTCATGATTGGCTCTCACAAAAAGTGAAGGGATAAGATCAGGAGTTGAGTAATAATAATAAAAAAAGGACCAGGGACCAACCCCCTATTCCTTAAATATTTTAAAAATACGAAGAGCTCCAAACTTTCCAGCCTCTGATCCGGAGAGTCCTGCTGCACTGCAGGATACGGCCACCAGAGGGAGCCAGCGCTCTGACCAACGCCGATCAACAGCTGGGAACCAGAACTGCTAAAGTTTTGTCTCTAGAACTTTTTTTGGAAGAAAAGGAAAGAAAAAGGAAGTTTCTAGAAAGTTCAACACCAAACTGAGGTTAGTTGTTGCTCTTCACATCACGTAAACTTGGACTGTGAGATATTCTTCACACCAACGTGTTTTTTAATAACATTTTGAGAAAATTCCTCCCCTTTAATTATGTTTAAATCAGCTTTGAGCAATAGTGGCCACAGGCAGAAACCAACAGCAATAATGTGGGCGTACATCAGATGGATTTATTGTGTACTGTGATATTTATCCCATAATACAGATGTGTAAAATCTTTTCTTGCCATATATATTTTTTTATATCAACACACATTGTACATTAGGATAAAAGGAAATTATCTTGCATATTGTTTTGAAAGAAAATGAGATATTTAGCATAAGAGACCCTCTGTAATCTACCTATGTGTACTTGTATTACTAATATAGTTGTCAATATGTTCTTCTACCATCAATACAAAAGATGTACAGCTCTTCTTTGTCCATTTTCGAGTTACTGCCTCTTTTTACGTCTAAATATGAGATGCAAATACGTCTTAAGCTGATCCTCTGTGGTTTTCTTCACAGCTCTGCCAATAGGTGGCAGTAATCAGACACGGATCCTTTTTCTAATCCAAAACTTTAGTGTATTTAAGTAAAGAAAAAAACAGCTTCTAGTTTGCTTTTGAGCCTCTTTGAGTCTTTTTGTCTGAGCATTCTTTGATCAGAACAGGAGACTGTAGCAGAGGAATCAGAGCGGGCCCACACATGCACAAAGAACCCCCCTCCTCCTCCTGAATAAACTTGTCAAAGTGTGTTGAGGTTTGTGTGTCTGAGCTTGTGTTTGTGTGCCTGGGAGAGACAAAGACTATCTCCTGGTGCACACATGGGTCTCCAGGTGCCTCGCAGACTGACTGACGGCCGTCTGTCCTCGCCGGCCGAATCATCAGATAGCGGCTTTAAATGAGACGCTATTCAGGGTCTGGGTCTCTGCGGGGAGCGCTGACAAACTGAAAGTGGGACAGAGACATGGGGACGCATTGCCATCCAGCAGTCCTGCCTGGCTTGGGGGGACAGCATGGGGGGGGGGGGGGGGGGGGGGGGGGGGGGGGTGGTGTGCAGAGATGGTGTGTGCATGTCTGTGTGAGGGGTGGGGGTGGTTGTCGGTGGTGGATGACCTCACCATTACGGGAAACTTTCCCACAGCCTGCACACAAAGAAGGCCGTCAAAAGGTAAAAAGGATGAGAAAGAATAGAAATTTAACACAGTGTGTAAAAAAGAAGGAGGCAAAGTGTTGGAAGAGCGGTTAGCGGATGAGAAAGAGCTTGTCTTAGAGGGGGAGTCGTGTTGCCCTTTCAGAGATCCACAGGGATGATAGCAGCTCCCTGCCCTCAGCGCTCCTTCTGCTGAGTCACCAGCCGCCATTTTCTCCCCCAGCTGGACCTCTGCTCCCACTTCCTGCTGCACTTCCTGTCAGGCAGTGCCCCAGCACCTGGCGGCAAGGTGGTTTCACAGCCGCACGCTGCCGCCGCTGCTGCTGGACGACATGACATTCCTGGCATTGCTCGCTCCGAATGGTGTTTGGAAATCCAAAAGCCAGCTTCCGTTCGGGAATGCCTCCCTCACAGGGTCCCTCTCAGCCTCTGATCCCCGGCCTCCTCTCACTTTATTTGAGTTAGCTATTTAAAGCCCGTGCTAAGTGCACTGCTGGCTGAATGGGGGGGAAAAAACACACACTGCGTCTCACACCCTAAAGCCACAACGACCCACAAATAATCCCACTTCTATTTTTAAACTGGTTTGCTGAGGGTACAGAGCCTGCAGGGTTACATTAAAGAACCTTATCAGAGGATAACAAATATTATCTGGACTTTACATGACTTTACCCGGCAGCTTGAATGGAAGATAAACATTTCTGTGTGTGAACAACTGTATTTAATGAGCTGCTTTGATCAGTTTCTTTCAGACTCCAATTGATGAGTTCTTCTTTTCTCACTTTATAGGTGCCGTGACATTTCTTTTCTTTTTTTTTACTACCTTTAATGTTAATTTGGGGAGGAGTTTTGTCCAACTCCCCCAAAAACTGATTTAGATTATTTAATTCAATGACTGAATCGCTTTCCTTTTTACTGATGGAACACTTTGCATTATCAAGGTTTATTGTCAGAGGAAGCAGAGTAGGAGAAACACCTGGATGGACTCAGTATGAGTTCCACCTTTTTGGGTGATTTTTACCATAAGAGACTCTTCAGATGGACAGAAAACAACCAAGATCATCATCCCTCCCATCTGACAGCTGCTATGAGCTTTTTGGGTTTAGCTTTGGTGCATTCTGACCCAACAGCTCCACTTTGCTCTGCTCTTTGTTCCCAAAGTCTTAGTTCAGATCCAGCTTTGTGAGCCTGAGCGGTGCTGCCATGATCTTTTTTCCGGTGCAGAGTGTGCAAAGTCTGTTTCTTACTGATTATCTGAGCTACAGACTGACAGATGTGCTAATCAATAGTTTGTTTCCGCAACTGTGGGACAGCCATTTTGGATCCTCTGATGCTCCGAGTCACAAATCCAGTGGTTTGGGGGGTGTTCTGCTCCATTTTCCCAGGAACTCTGAAATTCCGCCCTCTGAGTTCAAATGACTCCCAGTCACAAATGAACTCCTGATCAAGACCCCACTGTGTGTACAGAGGTCACCCCCAAAAGTTAGACTTTGTAAAGCTTTTGTTAAAGCAGTCAATAATATTCCCGCTTTTTAAGCCTCACAGATTTAAACTTTTCAAGCCTCTGCAGAATGATGGACTTCAGTTTTAAATGGCCCTACATTTTCAGATTGATGGTGCTGCTGATGTCTTTCCTCCCTTGAATCGTGTGGATGCACACCTGAATGCTGAAAACTTATCAGACTCCTGCCTTTACAGAGCTTCTCTTACTTTGAGGATCAATTGATCAGCAGCTGCTTGATGATACTTTTACCTTTGATACTGAACAATTGAATAGGATTTCCTAAACAAGAATCACTTGCTATGTTGTTTTTACGTAGAAAATAAGCTCTTCCCAGTCATAGTACAGAAGTCTATTGTTAAAATTGTGAATAAAGACAAACTTAATCGGTGACAACCACATAAGACTAAACAGCTCTGAGGAAAAGTGGACTCCCCCACGTGAAGTATTACAGTACACTGTGGAAATCTCCTCCAATCTGGGAACATAAACATGTCAGTGATCATAATGAAAAAATCTGAGTTGTCATATTACTTGGCATCCAAAGTAACAGAGGGTTATTCAGTCTTCATTTTAGCATTTTATCTCTGCTCAACAAAATACCTGAATACAAGGGTCATCCTTTGTGAATCTTTTTTACACCTCTTGGAAACTCAAACACCAAAATGTTCAGCTCATTCACGAGACGAGCACCCTCAACTTCTCGTATTTCCACTTTCCGAAGTAGGTGCACAATAGGAGTGCATTTGTGTCTCCTGATGTACTTTCTACTTTGGTATGTACTGCATATGGCTAAAAACTCGACCTTAAGAAATATTTTTCTACTTTTAGAGGCTCTGAAAGGTGCACATATGTTCCCAGTTAGTAAATGGACAAACTACAAAGGAACAACACCAAGATCTTTGAGAGAACCACATCACAATACCTAAAAAAATGATAACATATTATCTGTCACCAGGGTGTAACCTGGCCCTCGCCCACAGTCAGACTCCCAACCCTAAAACACTTCTAGGAATAAGCGATATTATTTATCAATGTAACCACATTATTTACACAATAGGTATAATTTTACCTCAAATTAAAATGCAAAATGAGTCTTTTCTTTACACTATGTTGGGTGTGTTTGAACAAGGCCTTTTAGTCAATTATCAGGCTATTTTTTGGGAACAAACCAGTTTGAATTAGGGACTTCCTTTCAGTTTTGAAGGGGATTGGCCTTCATCAATCTAAAAACAAAGATATGAATGATCTCACAACTTCATTCATGAGCATGCAAACCACACAGAGAAAGGATTCAAACCAGAAACCCTCTTACTCCATCTACTAATTCATGCTCTCAGTTTTTATTCAGCTTTGGGTTTAAGCAGCTTAAACTTTTACCACAATTAATCATGCAGGACTTTCAGCCCATTAACGCAATCCAAGTGCAGCCTAAATCAATTCAACAAAGAAATGCTCTTTCTGGTTTATTGGTGGATTTCTGCTGTAGCAGACACTGAACACAATTTAAAAGAAAGGCACAAGTTTGCCTCTTTTTTTATAATAAAGCACAAATAATTGCTTCGGGGAGGCAAAATCTATGCAAAGATATGCGTTTCTCCATCTGTGTCAGCGTCAGCTGAACCCAAACTGAATCAGCAAAAGTGATTCATTGCACTTAATTAGTGATGCAATGCCATGAGAGCAAACACACACTCAAACACTCACACATACCCACATAATCCCCCCCTCATTAGGTGTATTGTAGGAATGCTGATGTAATGCAAGTTAATCTGTTGGCCTCTGGTTGGCTCTGTGGCCCATCGGGGGCTCTTTGTGTGGGACATTACCCCAGCCCCGCCCCCTGGAGACAGGTTCATTAAGACTGACGCTGATACCCAAGTCCCCGGACCCTTTGTGAGTGTGTATACCTAAAACAGTGTGTTGTCAGTCGGTTATAGCGGAGACAATGCAAAGAGGAGGGCGGCCATAAAGACGCTGTTTTCCCAGGCATGTGCCTGAGCGCACGTAGGCCTGAAATTTTGATTGGCGTGCCAGGGTGAGTGTGTGCGAAGGAGCCTGTGTGTGTGTGTTTCACGAGGGATATCAGTGAAAGTGTGCCACTCACGCACACGAAATGTGAGTTTTTAATTCCTCTTTACACCGGAGCGGGGTTTCTCCTCTTGGCCGGGTCGGGCCATGCCGCCTTCCTGCCCGTACAAGTTTTCTAACAAGAGCGTTTGTGTGTTCAGGGAAAAGACTGATGGTATTTCTGAGGGGGAGTGGGAAAACCACAAGATTTGTTTGTTGCCTGATCGCTCAAGTTTCAAGGTTTCCAGTGAGATCTCAGAGGCTTTTCATTGTTTTTGATAAATCTTTTGCTTGTATTGAGTGAAATATTCTGTGCTTTTGCTCAGTGGTCTGTCATGTGTGCATTTTAGACCTTTATTATTTATGGCTGACTTGGATATTTACATGATTTTACTTGTGCAACAAGATGTGGTGGAAACATGATGTTGCAACGTGAACATATTATTTGACAAAATGTGGTCACAAGGTAGCATTTTCTGCAATTTGAGCTGTTACAGTAGGTGGTAACTCACTTTATCTGCCCCCCCTCCCCATTAAATCCTCCCATATTTTGACCCGGGAGCCCTCGGACTGAAGTCTACAGAAGGCACACCACAAATTACTTGTGAATACTTCACAAAGCAACAAATGTAATCTCTTTCTTACCAGTTTGAGATGCTACTGTTGCATGCTGTCACCATAACCGATGACCGAAAAACCGAAAAAGTGGAAAACAGCACAAGCAGATACAAGAGGCTGTAATTTTCCTCTACAACGACACAGTTTGCATGTTTGTGAGCCGTCTCAGTTTTCTTTGTGTGAAAACAGCATGTGTGGCTGTGTTTTTGTGTGTCTCTTTGTGCCTTTTCCTGCTTCCTTCCACAGTACTTTTATTAGAGCCAACGTACTGCGGGTTCATGTTTCAACAATGTTTTTCCATCTTCAGGTTCAGTCTCTTTCTCTCTCCTCTCCTCTTTTATTTCATGCCTTTTATTTGGCTTCTCCTGCACGAGTAAAAACTTTACAGAATGTGGGAACAAAATGATGAGTTTCCTCTGGAGAAAGAAGCACTCTGGCTGGCCTGTCTGCCTCTCTGCATCCATATTTATTTTCCTAATCCCATCTTTCTTCTGCTTTTGACTATCAGCAGTCTCATTTGGCTATTCTATATCATGAGTTTTTGATCGCCCTGACCCAGATTCTCTCTAAAAGAAAAAAGCAGAGCGTGAAAAGGAGGACAGGACTAAAAGTCCAATTAACTATTAGAAATCAATGAATCACTAAACGGGAGGATGTATGAGCAAGAAAAAAATGGAGGGATAGTGAGAAACATTAACAGAGAAGGGCAGACAGAAATAGAAACGGGGTCTTCAGGGATAGCTGAACAATGAGTGCCAGTGTGGAGAGGCTCCAGTGTCTGTGCTCTCTGCCCCATATCTTTCCCGTCACTCCCCTCAAACTCAGCCCGGGGTCATCCGGGGTAACCACTGATAAAGGGATGGCGAGCACGCAGAGCTGCCGCCTGGCCGCCGCCTTACACGACGAAGGGTGCGATTCATGTGGGAGAACAATGTTCCTCTCCTCAGTGCGAACAGCAGAGTTATGATGTGATAAGACTACATGACACGAAGCCCATAATCACATCCCACAGCAGCAGAAGCCGATCGGCCGAGCCGAAATGACTGGGAGCAGAAATCCCTGACCTGAAGAAAAAAATCTTCATTTGTGCCCAATTTGTTGAAAGTGATCCGTGAGACCTGAATCTCCTCAGATGGCTTCTGAATGGAAAATGACCTCTTTTTGGACCACTTTCATCCAGCTGCCAACATTCAACTGCAGCCAGAAAATCTTAAGCCTTTCAAGCCGTCATTGTCATATTTGATGGGTAGAGTCCTCAGACCTGTTGCATCATTATGTAGTCAAAGAATCAATATTTCCTCGTTCCTGATGCCAAACTTCTGTTTCAGCCAGTTTTGTGACATTGGACTTTTTGTTTCATGTTCACGATAAGAAGTAAAAACAAAATGTTCTTCCATTTTTTGTAATTGGTGAGTAAGAAAACAGTGAATGGACACAGTATGTAATTATTAAAACACTTTATTCATGCACCTGCATGATTTCTTTATCTTGATTTCTAGCCACAAAGATAGAAAAAATATCATCTAATAGGATTGCAACTTTAATTTGTCCAATAAATGAAAGTTGTGTGAAGCCTAATAAACAGTTTAATTGTATTTTTAAAGGCTTAAACTAGCTTTGGTCCACTAAATAGTTTAATGCATCCTTACATTAGAGCCATTTAGCCCACTTGGGCTAAAATAGATCCAAAAAAAAATGTTGGAGCCCTAAAGCACAGATAAAGTATCTGTTTCCTCTTTATCTGTAAGGTGAGGTACTGACTGTGCATAACAAGCGTCTACGACCCACTTTTATTGGCAAATTTACGTAGTTGACAGTTTTTCATGCATGCAGGCAAAAAACAAACAGCTTATGGGAAAGCAGATGTTTGTTCCAAAGTCAAGGTTTGTTAGGTGTTAATATTCACTTGGTTAAGAACAAGCAAACATTTTTTCCTTAAAACAGACACTCCAAACATCTAGCTGACTCAAAGAGGCCTGTCTCTTTTGAGAAAGACAAAATGTGGCATATTAACTGTTCAGAAAAAGGTCCTGCTGAAATCAGGAAATATAAAGTAATTACACACATTAAAGTTGTCTTTTAACTCATAAAAAACAAAACAAATCAACATATCAAAAAGGCCTCTGTGCATCAGTTCTGCAGGCCAAGTCGTGTCCCAGCTGATGCCGTCCTTTTGGTGTCTCCTCAAGTCACCCCGTACAGAAATTAAATTTACAGCGTCGTGTAGTGGAGTTTGTTATCTCATTTAAGCCATCTAGTGTTACAGGATGTTCGTAACCAGAACACTCTGCTTAGATAATCAAGTGATTGGCCACTTGTAAGTCCTCATGACCCAGCTTTTGAAGCCCTGCTGTAAACTGAGGCTTATATCACATGGGTTAAAAGAATAATTCAACAAAACCCTCTGATGTGAAGACATAGCTAACTTAATAACCCAGCCTAAAGGCATGACTCAGATCAAAGAAAACAAACAGGGATGAGTGTGTCCTTATCCGGCTGTCAGCTGAGGTTTTCCGTGATAATTACCAGATGTGCAGCTGAAGTGGCTCGTCTGTGTCACAAAGTCCAACACCGTGCCCGTGTGGATCAGAGCCCCCGCTCCTGCCTTCTACCTGGCACAGTTAATGGCGGCTCCCTCCAGGCTGGGCCCGGTGTGGGCTGTCGGCCGCTCCGCGCTGCAGTGACGTCACGCCACAGCTGGGGATGACAATGATGGCTGAACCCTTGACCCTCTGGTCACGACCTCCCGGCCCAGCCTCACGGGCCTGGAGGAGCCTCTTTACAGCGGAGCCCTCGAGTGGCAGCGAGCCTGCTCTTAGCATTAGCATGGGCTAATACGGTGACCTCGGGGCGGGAGGGTCAAGAGAACCCCCCGAGCCAACGCCTCCTTTTCTGAGCGCCCATATATCTGCATACAAAGCCCAATCAACTGTATTTCCGCAGAAAAAAAAAATAACGAAGAAAAACCAAAACTGGTAACATGATGCACGCTCATACACTCATTCAGCCAAAAATGCAGCAGCGGATGCATCCACACACAATCCCATCCAGGTAGGGTTACCTTTAACATAAACATCTCCACCCAGAGAAAACAACACACACTCTTGGGGACACATTCCTGTATCCTGTATCCTGGGCCCAGCCACTGATAAACGTCTTGTGTGACTGGAACACATGGGCCAAGCTGGGCTAATTCAGCACCTGGGAACCCCTTTGCGCTCTTCCTCCACCCCGTCTAACTCCCTCTTTGGGAACAAACCCACCCTTGTGCAACTCCCAACAATGTCAGTGACACTCTACACTGCCCCATCTCCACTAATTGTTGGCTCACAATGCTTCCTGGTATTGTGTTCAACAATGCCCACTCTGAATAGAGAGTCTAACCTACTTGTATTGTCACTAATTGGTTTCTTGAGAGGAGAAGAAAATGGGGAGTGAAAAGGAGAGTGGAGATGTTGGTAATGGACAGCAGTTTCATTGGAGTCGCCAGTAAATAGAGTTCACAAAGGGCTTTGTAGGGTCGAGGGCCGAGGGTCGGAGGTGAAAAAAAAGAGGTGCACCTGCACTCTCTACTGGCCAACAATGAGCTTATTCAGCTGGTCTGCCCAGCAGGACGATGGAGGACGGAGGCAGTGGCTGCCCCACAGCCACAGAGTGACAGCCAGGCGTTCACAGTCAGGAGAAACCAACAGACTGCCACGGGAAAAGCATGGAAACCTTTTAGCACTTACATAATCAATCAATGAAAAATTTTGAACATAGTGTGGAATAATCTGCAAACTACCCCAAAGAGAAGATCATGGACAGATCCAAAGATCAGCTCCAGTCGGACTTACAGGAGGAAAACAGCGTGAAAAGGGCTGGAACAGCTCTCGACACTGAGCTACAACATGATGAGCAAAACACATGGAGGCGGTGTGGCGTCACACGTCTCCCTGAATCTGGACTGTTTTAATTGTTTCAATCAAAGATTCAACCAAATACAATAGCAGGCTGACAGATTCTGAAAGATAAGGGAATAAACTAAGGACAAAAATAGGGGAAAAGGATAAAGAAAGAGAGAAAAAAGCAGAAGGAAGAAAGAAAGATGAGTTAACGGAAAAGAAAGAGGACCAGAAAGTAGGTTGGATCAGGAAGAAAGCACTGAAGAATGTATGAGAATTGGAGAAGAGGATTGGAGGAAGTGTCTTCCTGGTTTCCTTGGCATTTTTAACTTTAAGGCTCTGTTTCCTCTTCTCTCCTCCACTCTGATGAGTTGGGCGCTGAAAAGAGTCTCAAAATGAAACCTTGCAAGCTGGTTTGTGTCCTTCAGGCAATGCGTGTGCACATTTTAAGGAGCTTTTTAAGCAGAACATTACATTTGTGAACTTGGAGGTACAAATCTGTGGAAAATGTTTAGGTTTGTGTTCATATTACACACAACGTTGTTAACATTCATATGCAGCTACACTGAGTCGAAAAAGAGAAAACCTTTGAACTTAAATACAGTCATTTTCTAAATCCATGTGAGCAAAGCAGAGCTAATGCTGTACATTTTGTCCATCTATACATAATCTAATCTATTTATACTGAGTCATTCTACAGTCTGAACACCGCCATTCAATCCCTGAGCACCAGACAAGAGTCTTCCTCTTTAAGCCCTTGAAATACATCACATCTTCGGAGTCATGAGACCCGTGTCCGAGTACAGTCATGGGTCATTAAGACTTATTTTGAATTGGAGGTTTGAAGTCATCAAATTCATGACTCGAGTCAGATGTAGACAGTTTTTTGCCAGAAACTGAAGTACAAGCCGTTAAATCGTGCCACACCCCTTCACAGTTTGGCACCGTCCACTCTGAACCTTATAAGGATGCAGTGTTCATAAAGCCTGTTTGTTGAAAGATTTAAGTGAACTCTCTGCAAGCTTATTTGGCATTTTCACCCTACATTTCAAACCCGGGGGACTAATAACACAGCAATAACCATCATGCAGTCATTCCCTGCTGGTTTATGTTGTTAACCTTGTCTCTTTTTTTACTCCAGAAACCTCTGTTTCTCCTTTTCTCTGTTGTTTTCTTTGTCCATTTTTGGTATCTCCTCTCATTCGGTGTCCTACTTTTCTCACTCCAAGGAATCTAACTTTTATAAATAACAGATAACTCTTACGCTGTCTTTTTCATTTAGACTCCCAAAGGCACACACCAAGAAACATGCATGAGGAGAAGGCAAACACCAGTGGAGACAGTCAGCCGTGTGCGTTATATATTGCCATGGAGTCCCAAGGCCATGTTTTTGTTTCCGTTGTAAATGCAACAGGGTAAATTCAGCGGCTGCTGATAGGGGAGTCCAGGCACTGGAAACACTCCTAGAATGTAAAGCCTGCAGGATTGCATGGTTGCACCGAGAGGGGTATGTGTTACAGTGTGTGTTATATCTATATCCACGCGTGTGCTTGTGTGTGTGTTGAATAAATAGCATCCCTTTCTCACAGAAACGTAACTAAGGCATCAGAAAAATACTTTTTAGCATAATTTGGCTTTTCAAACCAATTATAATTGGAGAAACTTCACACATTCAGATAGTGAAAACCTCCTCTGATACCCACATTTCTCCCACTGATTTGAATTAGGTAGATTTTTCTTTTTTTCCGCTAAACTAAATGTTCCAGTTGCTGCGTCCAACATTTGAACATCTCTCTGTGCTGCGGAGGTGATAAAAAAGTGTAAACTGGATGCAGAACAAAGGCCGGTAATGTGCGACAGACCCGAGCTGCGCTGCAGAGGCAACACATTTCAAACAACTTCTGTTTACCTTTTCCTGACATGCAACATCTTGTGCTCATGCAATGGATTAAAACCCTTACGGTAACAAAGGGGGAAATAATTTAGAATTCTTGCGAGCATGGCAGATCAGCATTAAGACCGTCCTTGTGAGGGCATGCTGCCACAAGTACAGATGCGGAGATTTCTGCAAATATGATTGAAGACGTGAGGAACAAAGCCAGCTTGTGGTGGAGGAAATGTGGGAAGCTCATTTTTCTTTGCTCCTCAGCATTTGAAAGCACTGAAAATGAACTCAATCACCTGAAAAGAAAAAACCGAGAAATGCCTCTTTGTGGCTTTTAAAAACAACAGATTGTCTTAATGACTTAAAAGTGTAAAAAAAAGAAATGAAGGCCTACTGGAGGATCAGGGGAATGTAGGGAAATGTAAATATAATCTGCTGTTTCTTCTAAGTACAGGAGATCGCCCTGGATGTTTTTGCCCTGGATGGGAATGGGGTCATGTAATATATATTAAAGACCACAATGGTCACAGAAATCGATCCCCACCATCATTCTTTACGTCAACACAGAAGGTGGCAACAACAACTGGCAACATCGCCTGTGACGCATAGCTGTTTGACATGTCCACTGTGCTGTCCCTGGTGCTGAACACGTCACATAGACGTGCATGCAGAGACATGGCTACAGGAGCAGCCCTGACAGCTCTCTCCAGGCAGACAGAGCCTGCAGACGGAGCGGGAACAGGACAGGAGGAGGAGCTCAGCTTAACAACAGATGCTTATTCCTGGAGAACATCTGCAGCCCAGATGCTAAACTGCTGCTCATATTGTTTTAGAGAGCTCACCTGAGAGACCTGCTGATGTTGGTGGACATCGTCAAATGAAAAAAACACCCCAATATCTAATATACGGTGCTAGTGTTTTCTCAGTGTGCTACTCAAAAGCTGGCCACCATTCCATTCATGACAACAGCAGCCAACCACCACTCACCGTCAAGAAAGCGTCCACTCTAACGTTTTGATGGTCCACTAGTGGCAGGTTAGTTCTTCCAAGACAAATCTGGGGTTCTCCTATGCCCCTTTTCTTTTTTATACCCATATACATGTTAGGAAGACTCCCAACAACAGATACAGCTCCAACAAAAATGCTCCTGTCACATTGGCAAGAGTCTAGGTCATGTCCTCTCGTAAAATAGTTTATCCACAAGTCTGACAGCCAGAAAGACGCAAAGTCCGTGCATCAGATGCGCAGAATTGAGAAATTACTGATCCTAACTTCAGCTGGCAACAGAGTTGTTTGGAACCTTTACCCTCTGTTCATCAGCAAAAATGAAACCACGGATCTGATCATCTTTTCATCCAGAAAGTCAGAAGTCAGAAAGTGCCCATATGAGCAAATATATCTACCTATCTGTCATCTCTACAGCTGCATAGGCAGTAGAACTTCCTTTGCTTCGTACTTAGCTTATATTTCAATATGCGAACACTGGGCAACAGCAGGGAAAATAAAAACCAGTGATAGATGTCAAAGCCGGAGGGAGCAGGAGAAAAAGAGGATCAAAAAGAGGGGGGATGGGAGCTCAGAGAGCAATAAAGCGGGAATGGGTGAGGGGTATGTTATGAGGCTGTAAGAGAAGCAGTGCATGAGACAGTGAAAAAGTAAAGGAGTGGAAAGGATAGAGGGAGAGAACGAAAAAAGGTGTTGGTGCCTTTTAAAATAGCCTACGTGGAACACCAAATCCCCTCAGCAGCACAAATCAGCTGACTAACTGCCACTTGCCAAGGAGAGGGTGAGGGTGGGGGAGGAGGGCTTATAACTCTCCCCACTGACACATTCACCATGCAGAGATGGGAGAGAGCTTTATCCATGTTGGCCCAGGAGAACTCTATCCTGTCTAAACATAGACCTCCTGGTGCACCGAGGCAAAGGCTGGAGGAATGAGAGCGGGAAGAGAAAGAACAAGGAGACATGTCAGCTGTCTTTCTCTTTCCCTGCTGTGCCGCCGTTATTCACACATTCATGTCGGTTTCAGCCGGCGACAGCAAAACCTTCCCCCTCTCCAGAAGTTTCCCAAATATTTCCCCATGCACACCTGTTTCAAAGTCTTTTCTGAAACCAGGTGTAGTGAGTCCAGCAAGGTTTAATATTAAACACGACTTTGAATACACTACTTTGAATTTTGGGGTGGTAAAGTGCTCATTTTCCAGACTTAAATCCAGAGGTTCATGGCTGGGGAAAACACTGAGCCCTGCATTCCTCCAGATAGATTCGTAGAGCCAAAACGAGGTAGAAATACTAAAGAGTGAACAATTTAATCTAACGAGCCAGTAGAATCTAAGAAGTTACTGCTGACGGAAGTCCTCTGAACATTCCAGAGTAGTGCTCCAACCTGGACACAAAGCAGCAATGCAGTCGCAAGTCTTCCAACTGGTACATAAGCCATGTCTCTTAAAATGACACGTACACTGGAGTTCTGAGAAGTTCAAGAGATTTTCGGAGAAGTTTTTCAGTCATCCCCCTCTGGAAAACAATAGGTTTGGATAGAGTGACAGCGTGCACAGTTTTTCTTCCCGTGCAGTGTGTTACTGGGAGTCAAATTAGTTTAACCCACTTTGTCCATGCACGAGGCATCGCTGTAAAGACACGACTCCCTTTTAAAAACGGAGAAACCTCCATCAGACACCAGATCCAGGAGAAACCTGATTCAAGGTGACGGCCATCAGCTGAAGCCCAGCTGACGGCGACCAGCTGGGCTTCGAGAGGCATGCCCCATAAACATGGAGAAAAAAGAAAAACGGTGGAACCAGAGAGAGGAGTGGTGCTTCGGGGTCAGCTATCCATATTACAGGGACTTTTACAATGACATCTCTGCATGTCTTTCTGCCTCTTGCACCCAGGTCATTAGTTTCAAATGATCTGTGAGTGTGTTTAAGGCATGTTAGATAAAAATGGCTAGAAATTTTTCATTGTTTTTTTCCCTCTTTGAGTGCGTTTATTCTTTGTCACGGTGCATTAAATACATGCTGTCTAACATCCCCTGAACTTGCCTTTTGGCATGTTGGGGTAAGTTCTTAGTCAGCTCAGATCCCCAAACATCTGCTCTGGGGTCCAGTGCATTGATGGGGGGACCTCTTAGGACCCTCTCTGAAGGGGCATCAAAGATGGGAGGTAGGCCAAAGACTGAAAAGGGAACAAACAGAAATGAGAGTGTATATTTTTCTGTTACTTTGTCTCCAACTCTCCTGAAGCCCAGCTGGTTTCCTGCTTTCCCAGAATAATGTACGGTTTATGAGGCAGGCAGAGGGCCATGCTTTATAAATGGCACCGTCTAAACCCTGATGCTTGGTGGCTCTCTTTAAGTCAACCGCCTCCACTCTGCCCTACAGTTCATGGCATTTGTGCAGGAGTACCAGATGAGCCTGGAAATATCTATTGCAGACATTTAGTTTTGTAGCCTTTGATTTAATACCTTATAGGCATCTCTCTTTTCCTCTTATATTCAAACCTAATTCAATTTGTAGTGAAAAATTCGGCTCCTGAGATGCGTGTTTGTCTCACTATAATATCTGGGGAGATATTGAATGTTCAAATCGCTTCCATCTCATCTCACACAGGGATATTTCGCCATTCTCCTCTTTTTTCTGCCTTTCTCGGTTGAGTGACTAACATCTTGGAGGACAAGGGTGGAAAAAATGCTAAATCATTCTTAATGAATATCAGAGACGGGTGTGTCCCCTGTTTGTGATTCATATCTGCCGTTATCTACAAGTCCTCATAGCTGTAACAATAGTTTTGCACAGGATGAAGAAAAATGGGAGAAAGATGGACCGAGCTTTGGCCAAATCATTTTATTTCCAGTAAAAACAGGCAGCAAATGATCCAGTTCGATGAAGTTGATTCTGCCTGGAAGCAAAGGGGATAATTAATATCATCTGTGCTGACATAAAGCACACTCAGACCTTCATCCCAAAGGACCGTCAATACTTTTTCACATTGTACTTAATTTATAGCCTCACTCTTTCTCATCATTACTGCAAATCATTCTGCACGTAAATAACTTTGCTGCTGGTTTTTAGTTATCACTGTTTTGGATTGGTTCCTTTTTTCTTATAAAATAATCGTGGATGTGGAATTTGTGCTGAGGGTACATCATCACACTTTGTAAATCAGTCAGGATGAAAACTGCATTGCAAAAATGCGGAAAAGTAAGCCTAACAAAGATAATCGAAGTGTGTCCTGTTGGTCTAAATAAGCAGAGGGAAAGCTTCCATTATTGTTTTTAAAATTAAAGATTATTTCAAATGGGATAACTTCTCAGTGGGAAGCTCCTCTATCTTTGTGATGTCTGAATGAAAGAAATGTTTCGTTGTCTTTCACATGTGTGAAAGACTTCTGTTTCCATTCTATACACAAATATTAAAGTCAGTCTAATAAGCTTATTGGTTGTACATAGCTGTTTTTTCCCCACTCACTGGATGTCAAACACCTGCTGTTCTCTGAGCTGGTTGTGTGGTTAAAAACCACCCAAACACACACACAGTTTCTGTAATCACAGTTTTAAACATCTGAGAAGCCCCTGTTGTGGGTAGATCTTTGTCACACAGTGAAACACGGTTTCTTCTGTAGACTTTAATATTCTCAGCTTGTTTCCAGCTCCTGACCATCAGGAATGAGATCAGATCTGTGATTCATCAGACTATCTGATTGGCAGGAGGCTTCAAAAGCTGAAATATAGTCAACACTTCACTGGATTTGTGACTCTGAATATCCAAACTTGTACTGGTTGTCCCATAGCTGCAGAAATAAACTGTTCATCAGCACTTCTGTCAGTCTGTAGCTCAGAGAATCAGTTATAAACAGACTTTGGGCTGCAGAGAAATCCTCATTTCTTTGAATAAAAATGCACAGGAATATACCATCTCACACAGATGGTGATGCCATCCTTCTTTAGATTTAAGTTGTGCTTTTCTCTTTAGAGAGAAAGGAAGTGTTCCTGCATATTCACGACTTCAGAGTCGTTATTTTGACCACAGGCTGAAATTCTGCCTGAGCAATCAGTGGTTTTCATGTCATAGTTTATAACTGGCTGACTAAACAGTCACTATTATCAATGGAAAGAACAGAAAAAAGCAAAGAGCTTTTACCACGTAATGGAAAATAGCCTCTGCAGGACCTTTGCTTGAGGATGCCAAATAGAGACCCACAGTCCAAATTATGTATTTGGAAAATGATTTAACCAACGTAAGCGCTTGCTAGGTGTGACCTTTTTCTAAAAAAAAGAAGGGTTCATTTACAAAAATTTTCCATAACAAGAGATGTCGTGTCTGATAAGGTCTGGGGGGAATTTGAGATTCTCATTTTTCATGTCAGATGGATTATTTGCCTAATCAAGCATTTGGCCCTGCTGTGGAAACACAAGGCGAGTAAAAATGGACGTCATTTGCCAAAAAAAAGGGAGAATAATTTCCACCCGGAGCGAGAGTGTTTTTAAATTGACCACTGATGCAATTTTGTGTAGCATTAGGAAACACAAACTGAAGTCAACTTCCCTCTGTTTTTTAGGCTAGTGGGGCATTTAAAGAGTTAAAAACAAACTTCTGGACAAACTGGTATGTTCATATTAGTATGACAAATGCTAGAGAGGGCAGTCCAGGCATTCTCCCACTGAAAAACAGCCAAAAGTATGCAGCTGTGCATCACACACACAAGCAGTGAGAGGAATGCGCTCGCACTCAAAATCAAAGCCGGCACGGGTCTCTCATACAGTAAGCGCCTGGGCTGACGTCAGAGGCAGTGGCCTCAGTGTCCTGCGGCCCTGCTGCAGAGCATAATAAAACCTACTTTGATTACATTCCTCTGTGACTGGTCGTTTCCCACTTTCCAATCTCCTCACCGCCAATGAGCATTTTATGCCCAGCCGCTCGGTTTTCATGATGCAGGACAATGATCCGGAGCCTGTGGGGGGGTGACTCAGTCACGATGCATCCGTTTGATGTCCTGATCTTGAGACCTCCCAGCATTTTATGTCCCACCTGCCATTTCGCTCAGAGGAATGGGGGAGAGGTGGGGTGGGGTGGAGCAGAGGGCAGAGAAGAGGTGGCTGCTGAAATAAAGAGGGCTGCATCTTTAGAATGCGAGCATTGCTAACATTAATGATCTGTTTATTACTGTGTGCCCAGGCTGTGAGGCCAGGGCTCAGGGAGGAACTGTGTTTGGGGAAAGAGCAGCAGCAAGAAATCCAAAAGTAGATGCAAAATCTATTGTTTCAAACATTTCAAGTGTCCGGCATCACTGGCCTTGTTTTTTTCTAGACTTTGTGTACAATCATGGTGTAAGAAACAGGGCAGACCTTCTGCAAGCTCACAGACAGAAAACTTAAAATAAATATAGAACAGGTATCTACTCAAAGGCTTCATTGTACATCCCTGTTGACAGATATTCAAACATTCAAGATTAAAAAAGCTGTATTAAGCCCAAGTGAAATTGCATTTGATTGGATAAAAGTATCCATCCTTTTGTAGATTTGCTTAATGCAATTCAGGGTTGTGGGAGGGCCAGCTGCCATTGGATGAGAGGTTTGGTCCAAATGCAAATCAATTCAAGCTGAGAAGGATTCTGAACTTTACATAACGAAGGCAAACAAACCACCAAAAAAATTCAAAGACCAGCCCCGTTTCTTGACTTTACCTCCACCCCCTGGAGTGTCCCTTTGTTCCTTGAGACCAAGTTAAAGCAATGTTTGAAAGAGCCTTGACCTCTTTACCTTCTGCTTATCCAAAGGTCGGGTGTGGTGTTGACAGGTCCAGGGAGGTCCAGACATCCCGAGATGTTCCCAGGCCAGAGAAGACATTTATTCTCTCTAATCTTTTTGGTTATAGTCCTGGATGGCCAGAAAACCGGGAGCTTAACAGGTTCTCCATTAACCCCTAAATCACACGTGGCAAACGGTCCATTTTAGGGTGTCCCTTATTGGCATCTGTAGTTCATGGTTTCTTACTTATAAAGTTTCACAAGAGAGCTTAGAAATATATGGCAATTACAAAATCTTAAATGCCACTATTGATTTGTCGCAGCCTTATTTTCCCCTCTAAAGTTATTTGCACCAACAGCTCAGAGATGTTTTTGTGCATTTTTAGTTTAAACGTTAAGGTTGGATCAAATGAGGTCATTTAAACACGTCTTTTATCCCTCACACTAAGCAACCCTTCACTGCACTCATTTTCACTTATAAGTCCTACCTCACCTCTCCTTCCCTTAGCTGTTTGCTTTGGTTTGTGAAAAATTAACCAGATCCTTTACAGAAAGAGATCCAGTGCGTCTCAGCGTGAGCCTGCCAAGTGTTTCAAGGTCAAGCACAGTTAAATGAACATGATAGCTGAGATTAGATCAGATAATCAGATATAGACAGCGACAGTGTCTGTGGTCCATCCTCAGTGAGGACTTTGAAGAGCAGCCAGGGTGCTCTCTGTGGATTCAATCAACACAAATTTCTTTTTAACCCTTTGACTGCACCGCTCGGGGGGGAGGTTGCCAGCCCTGCTGCGGGGTAAGTCATTGGTTGTGGCGAGGTGACTGACAGGCTGCGCAGCTGAGCCGTGATTGGCTGCTGAAACCTCCTGATCTGTCTCCACCAGTCTTTGCCAGTCAGGTGACGTGCGTACACAATCAATGTTATCAATCTGTCCTAATAATCGCAGGAGCGGCGCTAATGGGAGTCAATGCAGGAAACCATTCCTCTCTTTCTCATTTAATTTCACCTCCTCTGCTTGTTTCTGGTTTGTTGGAGATCAGGTTCATTATGAGGCTTTTGGGACATCAGTTGTGAAATGAGCTCTGTTCTCTGGCAAAATGTGATAATGATAAAAAAGCATGACCTCAATCGGTTCACTGACTCATTCTTTTCCTCTGCCTTGCCCTTTTCAGCAATTAAATTTGGCCAGATGAAGAAACAAGTGGCTGATAAATGCTGCCTGACCTACCTTTAAGTCAAGTGAACAATGCAATTACTTGCCAACCGTTTCAGGCGAGTTTGTGCATATGACAGCAATTCATTCTGGGTGGTGCCAGAAATTTATGACAGCCTTGTTTTTCATAATGTGTGGTTTCTTGCACAATATAGGTACTGTTTTATCATACTGAGATATCAGCGTTAGCCAAACAGTGCATATGCCCAATCTAACCCCGCACCAAAAGCTGAACACATCACTATGTTTTCAACAATGCTTAGTCATCAATGCAAATTGTGGAACTTGGGAATGTTTTTATAGAGAAAAACTGTTTACAGTGCCTGTTATGTTTGATTAAAACAAGCCAAACAGTCAAAGCAGTGCCAGCTTTTAGGTTTTGTTCTTATGGTTTTTGCTCACTCTCAGGACACACACATATTCAGTGGAACTGGGGTTCAACATTTTAAAAGCCCCAATGACCCCAAAGCCTGATAACAACAGCTTTATGTGAACTCCACTTTTTGAGGTGGCCTGCATGGCTTGAGCAAAATCTCTGAACAACTTCTGGATTTGACCATAAAAGAAACTTCTACACACACTGGTAATGGATTTTCTACTTAAGAGAAAATCGGTGAACACAAGCATTGTTTACAGTAACTAAAAAGTTCCTTTAGAATACTTACAAATCTTCATTATTGTAGTTATGCTAATTTAATCCCATGTGATTAACTGGTAAAACTTTAAAAAAAAGGAAGGGAGATTTTCTTTGGTTTCATGCAATATTATAATCTTATAACTTTGTTTTTATCAACAACCTCAAATATCACAGTGTGTATGGTGTTTTCTGTTCAGTGTACAATAGTCAGCTGTACACTGTACAGTTGTACATTTCTATAGTTAAACTGTCAATACTCCATTAAAAGGTGAATACTTTTTTGGATTGCTTTTTATCTGCTGCTGTAACACGTGAATTTCCCCCTTGTGGGATTATTGAAGGAACATCTTATCTTTTCTTATCTTATTGGAATTCAGAACAATACTTACAGTACTTTTGCAAAACAGCAAAAACTAAAACATTCTGTGAAAGCGTAAAAATGCGTCTTGTGCTGTCAACTATTTGAGTTGCACCATAAACGGGACACTTTTGCTTTGTTTTTTACTGTTATCGTCATACAGCGAACAGTTTGTTTACGGAAAACAAAACGATGATGTGGATAATACAAAACACGCAGAGGGAGAAAATCAGCCGATCAGTCGTCGCCTCCTCCGCAGCATCATCAGGCATTAGTGGTCAGAACAGCTCCACCAGAGGAGTGCTTTGTATTTGGCTGGACGACATCAAAAAGCCAAAAAAGGAAAACAGTTTGTGCAACTTTTCCATGTCTGCGGACAGCTGCGTGGATTGGCATGCACATCTATACATACTAAAACCGTATATAGGCACACTAAACACATGTGCAGCAGTAAACATAATGTCAACAGCAGAGGAAGAGCTGTTTGGCTGGACGGGGTTTAAAAATAGTGTGTAACCACTTCACAGCTCCAGGACTGCGTGCAGAAGACAGCACAGACCATCATGGGACGCATATGAAGCATGAAAGCATCTGGATTTCTTTTCTAGCACATACACTAAGTGGCGTATAGGTTTGCTTGCAGATGGTCAAGAAGACAAATGGACATGGAAACCATAGGTTTAAGATCCCCAATGTGACCGATCCCTGTGTTAAAATTAGATTTCATGCCTGCTTAAACACTTTTACACAACTAGAACCTTCTGAATTCTGCTACTGTCAATCTATTGATGGTAAAACTTGCATTCGGTGTATTTAGATGGTCAGCCAAACAGATAATTCAGGGGCGGATTGACCAACTGAAACAACTGTCACCCTTTTCTAAATTGATTCATGCCCCCGCCAAACCAGAGCCTCGTTTTCTAATATCTTTTTAGATTCTTTTGGCTTTCCAAGTGGAATATTTTGTCATTTTGGTCTTCATATTTTCACACCTTTTCTAAAATTGATTTATATATGTCAGTACTTGTATTTACCTTTGGCCTATTAGATTATAAATTAGCAAAAAGACATCAACCCTGTTGCTGTTTTCACATTAGCAGTTAATCTCTTTGACCCTCCACTGTTCCTCTGTGATAGTTAAAGTTGATCAAATAGTGGGTGCTCCGCACCGCACCCGTGTGTGCTGAAAGACAAACCAAAACAGAATTAGGGAGTCATTTGGGATATAAGTAGCGAGTTCTCCCTCAGATATCTGTTGCCAGCCCAAAAAACATTGTTAGTATTGGTATTTTTCTTGATTTGAGTTTATCTTTCGTAGTGCCCGAAGCTTCCAACACTTTGATGCATATCATTTGAACCAACTCCTGAATAAACTCCATCTTCAGGCAAACTATTCGTTTGCTAGCATCAGATTTGGCTGTTTCTTTGTCTTTTGGCTTCAGTAAAGATGGTGACTGATGTCCCACCTAGTGGTATAAAGTGGTATTACATCTAAATCCATAATCAAAAGCATGTCGGTTCTAATTATGTTGTATACAATGGAACTTTTGAGCTACATTAACTTTGTAAGATCTTTTAGAAGATTTCATCTGACTCTGATCGGGACTATACAAGATTATCCGTTCAATCAATTTTCTTTCTAAAAGTATAGTTTTCATCAATATTCATCCAGGAGACTTTTTCATCCACTTTTGATAGATATAGAAATCTCATTAACTAAGTAATGACTGGTCTCACTATTAGGAAATAGAGCATTATTAAATTATCTCCTGGCATTGTTGGCGAATGAATGAAAAGCTAACCTTTGTAATTATTTCACTTATCTTACCAGCTTAAATTAATCAGCCAAAACAGTAAAGAGTCATAGGACGTATCGTTTTCCCTTTAGTTTATGAAATGACAAAAAAATTTTCAAGTACAACTGGGAACACTGTCTGTGATGCACAGCTGAATGATGTGTTCAGTGTGGTTTTACTGGTGCTGAAAAAGTCATGATGATGAGTGAACCACGAGAGATATTGAAAATCTGATTCTGGCAATAAGTTTCTAAGACAATTCTGGTCTTATCTGGTATGCTACATGACTCCCTTCCCATTGGAAAAAAAATTCCCTTTAACCAGTATGGTGGCTTTCAAGATGGCGGCCACCTTCCAGACACAGCCCACTCACCAATTAATGCTGGGGTATTCAGAAGTCATTTTCCTTTTAAGTTTCTGTAATAAAACAGTATCCTGTCTCTTTTGCCGTACCCTGTTCTTTTCCAGTCAGAGGCTTGCTTAAATAAAACCAGGTGAGTCTTTTAAAGCACTGAGTGCATGTGAAAATAGATGGATAAATGAGAGTTGAAAAGCAAATCCTATTAATGGGCAGGGTGGGACTTTTACATCAGCTTTTTAGTTGTTACTGGAGTAAAGTTGAAAAGCCTGTTTATTATCACACAGTTTATTAACCCATCTGTTCAAATTGCTCTAGAAGCTGGCAGAGAGTTTCTTTTGTTATATCAGGCAGAAAAAGACAAACAAACAACTGAGTTATGTGTGAGATCATTCCTTCATTGATGATACGCTGTTACAACCTGATGGGCCAAACACAGATCGTCAAGGTTTATGTTGTCATCCGGCAGAAAACTTATGTCCAAAACAGCCTTCAGCATCTTCGTATCAATATAAAAAGCTTTTTATAGAATTCCACTTTAAATCCTACTCAGAACCAGAGGGGAAAAATGTGGGAGACATTTCTGGAGAAGGTGCCAGTGAGGTTTATGGACACTCACACCTTCACTGGTTTGGTTGTTTTGTGTGTTGTTTGTGCAGTAATACACACACGGGGGCTTCAGCTCAATGCTAGGTGTGAGTGTCCTCCCCGAAGTTGTCCAAACTCCCGTCTATGAGGTCAGAGGATGGTGGAGGAAGGGGCCTCCGACCCCACCTGACCATCCATGGACATGCTTGACCCTGACGCCACCAAACACAAACAGCCATTAGCCGTGCCCGCCTCTTGGTGTGAATTCAGAGCGTATACTTTCCAGGCAGACGGCGGCTCTTTCAACTTAATGAGGCCATGTTCTGCCTGATTCATCTACTCTAAAATACATGTTGTGGGGACGACGGCAGCGTGTCATTAGGAATCACTTGACGAGAACCCAAAACAGAAACAGAAACTCCGCAATGACCGACACGGGGAGGCGGACAAAGGCGAAGAAACAGGAAGGAGGGGGGGGGGGGGGGGGGGGGGGGGGGGGGAGGTTTAAAAAAGTGTGAACTGCGACTCCTTTGTGACCTGTTAAAATCACTCTGTGAGCATTCAGGGTCACTGAGGACGAAGGAGGGAGGGGAATCGGCTCTTTCTCTGCTCGGTTGGGAACAGCTCATGCTTGACTAACTCTTTGGATCCCCACTGAGCCAATCTATATGCTCTTTCTTCTCCCCTTGTATCCGATTCTGAAAGTGTGTCAATGCCAATCATTATGTTTGTTTCACATATCATGGACCGGTGTGTGTGTGAGTTTGGAAGGGAGCCCTCCAGGCGTTTTTTCTCATGCGCTGACTGCTCAGCATCATGCCTAAACCACACAACAGAGGCTCTTTGGGAAGCGCAGTGTCTTCGCCACAATGTGTTCTGCGATGCACGCCGCTCCAGAGGTCTAATTATCCTCGGTTTGAAAGTACAGACACCCTCATGTCAAAGGCAGACTCTATAAATCACACACAGTCATTAGTGGGAAAATATGCCTCTTTCTCTTTTCTTTTAAGGGGTTGGCAATACAACATAAAGCTATGACAAATAAAAGCTATAAAGTATTTATTGTTTCAGGGCTAGGAATGGTTGCATCTCTCCACACAGACAGAAATGGCATTTACGCAAACGAATTTGCTACAAACGCTTTTTATTTGAAACCCAGGATATAATTAGAAACTTGTGGCTTTGCAAGAAAGGATATGTATGGATGTGTGTGCATGTGTGTGAGAGCCCCGACAAGCCCAAGAGACTGCATGACGGTGTGTTTTTTTTTCTCCCTCGCTCACTTTTTCTTCTTCATTATGTCAAGTAGCTCCCAAATATTTTGTGTCAGAAATAAAGTTCACATGAGGAATTTCACGGGAGGCCGTGGCAAAAATACATTAGACTATATAGTCAGGAAATATGAATCTGACATGAGCAAGTTGTTCAGAGAGAGCAGAAAGTAAGCAAATTCTGGACTGAACACCCTCCATAAGTATCTTCAACCTGCACTTTTATAGAAAAGGATGTTTATTCATCTTCACTATCCAGGGATCTACTTTAAAATGACCACATTTGGAGCTGTATTCGTAAAGTATTTCCTCAAACAGCTGTTCATGATTTTTCCTGGAGCTTTTTCCTGCATTTCGGTGGTCTTCTTTAAAGAACGAGCGAGGACACACTGGACACAAACACAACAATAAATAAACTAATCAGCACGTCCTGCCATGGTAAAAAAGGGGGACATAATTCTGACTGGATGCAGTTTTCTGTTAGTGTTGTCACATGCAGGGTGTGTGCTTGGCCCTGTGTACTTTTTCCCCCCTAAACTGGTTTTGGTTTCTATTCTGAGAAAGAAGTTAGTTGCACCACAGAAGGGCCCGGGGTAACTTCAGGTGCCTCCATGATCATGTTACCTCATTGAACTGGATTAATGATTAAACAGACTTTGATCTGAGCTCTTATTTCCCCCAGATAACTTCTGTTATGAAGTTACATCTGATTAAAACTAATTTGATATGTTTTACCAACATGTGACACATTTAAGCATGTGTGAGCACCTCGGTCGATTTGAGTCCAGATGCTCTGTCTTGTCTATTATATATCAGAGACTTTATTTCCACACAGAGTCCAGACCTGAACCCCTCTCAGAGTCTCTGGATGGAGAGGGCTTTGAGCGGAGGTCAGACTCTCTGCATTCAACAAATAATAATAATAAATCTGTGACTTTGCAGAAGCTTCTTGAAAGAAAACCACAGAGCAAGTGGCTCTAATCAAAGCTGAAGGAGGTCCAACCAGATATTAAAGGGTGTCACCTTGTTTTGGCCAGACTGTGTATTTATACAGCTTGATTAAAGGCAACTGGATTCCAGAGTCCTACCCCTCCAAATGCCAAGAAGAAGCCCAGCTGCCATTCCTCGGGTTCTGAGCATGGCCAGGAACTGGATGACTGAGAATCTAATCCAGCACATGCAGAACAACCTGAACCCAAATCACATTATTTAGGTGCATCATTCCAGTTTTGAGGGCTTCATTTTGATTTGATTTAGGTTAAACTAATATGTTTAAGTTCATTCTGAAGGTTCAGTTCAGGTCAAATTAACATCGTTAAGTTTTTCTTTGGTCCTGTAAAGGATCTGAAAGAAACCCAACTGAGTGAGTTTTGGCCTAAAGCAAAACAAGTGCTGTGAGTTGTTCTAGTTCAGGGCCATCCCTGCTTCCTCCTATTAAATAGGTAAATGGAAACTTAGAAGGAGTGACCCCTAAAATATGAAAGAGCGACGCTAAACCTCTTAAACATCTATTTCAACTCTCATGAGGTGACAAACTGTTTGTTTTTGGATGCAACATCACTCTTTTCTGCATAAATTTGACAAATCTGACGATTTATTTACAGGTTTATTTCACGTTATTGTATGTTTTTAAGTAAAGATGAATCATTTAAAAGTTTTTGTGAACTTTGAAAGCTTCGTAACTATGAGCAGGTGGCAGGAAGATGCCGAACTATAGGAGGCTGCAGACAGCATTAGTGACACATCTTTATTATTGGTCCCCCCCACAATCCCAGAAATCAGATGATGTGATGTGTGCACTCTTCCTGACTCCCACACAAGCTTCCCAGCACTGCAAGTGGATCGGCATGTGACCGCGTAGAGTTACACGAGATTAAGCCGCCATTTGATGGGAAATGTGTCGTCTTCAAGGCCTCCCGATGAAGACAGATTTAAAAGCAAGGCTGAGATTACATTTTCCTTCTCTCTTCTGCCACTGTTGACAGACAAGGGGTGTTTATTTACTTTACCAGCCTTTCAATGCCATCCCAAACCCTGTCACTGAGTTTCTATGCCAAGTGATAAGCTTGGAGGACAGACCATTAATTTCTCTCCTCACACACCATCACTCTGTGTTCACTTGAACAGCCTGCAGAACTCAACATGCCCTTTACAGAGTCACTGATGTGAGGAGCATGGTTACATGTGTTTGAGTCGGTTTCTATAGTAATAATATACACACACACAAGCACCTGAAGTTTGAAATGTTCTCGATTTCTGCAAGTTTTTCACCTGGAAAGGTTCATTTTGAAAACCCAGAGAAGAAAATAGGAAAATACTCATTATTATGCTCTCACAGATGGTAAAAGTAGGCAAACAGATCCTCAGATAGAATGAGAACTGACATGAGATGCAGAAACTGTATTAAAAACTAAGGTCTTCATTGTTCCAGCAGCTGGTG
Source organism: Menidia beryllina (assembly GCA_013363375.1). Lineage (NCBI taxonomy): Eukaryota > Metazoa > Chordata > Actinopteri > Atheriniformes > Atherinopsidae > Menidia > Menidia beryllina. The sequence continues at coordinate 10,496,216 of JABUIW010000023.1, read as the reverse complement.
GAAGCTCCTTCAGCAGCAGGAAGTTGAAATAATAGTTATGAGTCTCTCAGATGGCTGTGAAGGAATTGGGATTCACTTTTCTTTTTTATAACTGCTTTGGTTAAATTCAGGTTTGCAGTTCGGCTCCTTCACGCCCTTTTCTCTGCTGGAACCAAGTCAGTGTGACTCCTGGTTTCAGTTGCACTGTGTTTTAGAGCACAGAGATGTCAGCTTTTAACTCATAAACCTGCTTTCTCCACAACCCAACCTCTGATAAAAACAGACAGCCGGAAAAAGCGTTTACATGCAGACAGTGGTCCCAATAAGAAGGCCAAATTCATGTACCACTAAATCTACCTAAACATTTTCTCTTTTAGATTTGATCACATTTGTCTAAATGGTCTTTAGAGTTTTGTAGGATCCAAAGAGAAATAAGTTGTCCCAGATATTTCTAGAAGTAGCAAATTATTTACATGAAGAATCTGTGTTGAGGGCTCAATGTAGTAATGATACATTTAAAAAAATCGTCCCCTGTTGCTGTAAACTGCATTAACACCAGCGGTATGAGCAGGAGCTCCATCCATCACCCCAAATGATGAACATCGAGGCCATTTCCACACTTTTCCATGCAGCCTTTGCAGCCTCTCCACACATACAAAGCGGAAACCATCCATTAGAAGACGGCTACGTGCTGCACAGAGCAGCTGTTAGCCGCCAGCATGTTGCAGCCAAGAGGCGCTGCGGTGGAAGGGCTCCACATCACGACCTCATCAGTCACCCACAATCCAAACAGCACGTCAGGCCAACAGGTTTAGCCGGCAGCAGGGTTCAGCCAGAGCCGCTCTGCAGCTGGTGTGCAGAACATGCCACCTTATTTGCTCCGTTCTGGTGCACACCTGCTCAGTGTCAGGTCAGGCTGCAGCATGTGTCAAAAATATACAAGGCACAGGAGCGTAAAGATCGTACGTGATAGGCTGAATCCTTGCCTTTCTGGCAGAGCTCAGCAGAACCAACACCTGTCCCTCTCAGGTTTTTCTACCATAAAGCGCCTTCCTCAGTTCGTCCCGATTGTGCAGCGTCAGATAAGTGCTTGTTTGGAGCCCAACAGAGGGAATGGAACTCAAGAATTTTCAAGCTGGTTTTCTGTGCTCATGTTAATTTATTTAAAGCTTTATAGCCTCAGAGGCCTGTTCCATGCTGTCTTTGTAACTCTCCTTGCTTAGAACTTCAGTGTGAGTCCTGTTTTCATCTTAATTCATTAGAATGGTTTGGCTCAAGTTATGAATCCTTATACTCAAAGTACTAAAAGGAAGCTTGTTTGCAGTTACAGGAGAACATTATAATTCATTTGATGTCAGGTTTCTGGCCAACTTTAACTCAAGCATTCATCTCTTCCAGCTCAGCTTTTGATTCTTCATTTCAACGCCTGAGGGAAATTTTTGGGGTGTTTTGCTACTAAATGCTCAGCTATGTCCACCAGTTGGTCCTAAAATGTGTCTCTGTGCAGATTGGCTCTGGGAAGGGAGTGTACCTTTGGTTAATTTGAGCCTGAACACAGACAAACCAAAGTGGTTTAGAGTTAAAACTCTAAACTGGAAACAGAGTTAGAGCACTCTGAAATCTTCCTCTGAGCAAGATACAGAATGAATAAAGCTTTGTTTATTAATAAATGAGCAAATGAATGTGAGATAGGCAGCACACATCATCTCCACAATTTAGAAATCCACTGTATGCCTTCAGTCTTACTAAAAATCTCACAGAAAAATTAAATATTAATGACTAACTCATGAGTTTTACATAACATTTAAAACAGAGTGAAGGTCTGTGTCTTCCCCTGGAAACATTCTTTGATCTAATCCCTACCCATTTATTCACATAACTAAATCCCAGTCCCATTGCCCTTAATTAGGCCCATAGAAAGTCCATCCATCCATTTAAATCCAGAAAAAAGGTGAAAAAGATGTCACATCAAGAAAAAAATTAACAAATAAATGCATGCAAACAGTAAAATTCTCTTCCTATAAGATACGAATTATGGTTTTCCTGTAAAAATACATGTTTGTTTCTGGAAAAGATGTGGTCCTGAAGGCAGCATATATAAAGCCTTAAAGTCTCAGTCAACTTTTCTGCATTAATGCTTCATCACATAAGTGGAAATGTCGGGCCCTGATACACCCCCCATCCCACACCAGTCTGGCTTTGGGACTGGCTGCTGAGAACTGTCTGGATGCTCCTTTTGGTCCATTGCTTCCTACAATTATTTGGAATACTTATTGGTCTGGGCTTAATCCGCATTTTATTCCATCCCAGATCCTCCTAGCCCAGAGGAGGGGACCAGGTTACCATGAGACTTCTTTTCTGCAGTCTGAAGTGGCGTCTGCGATGGTTGTGCTGACACATGTTTCCCACAGGGATCGTTTATCCACGGCTTCCATCAGATATTGATGAATGGTGGATCTTGATGCAGAGTTCAGAGATCATGTTGTCCAGCTGAGGCGCGCTCCTTTGTCCTTTCAACACTGAAATTCCTCATTCAATTATATTTGATTCAGGCTGAGTGAAGAGTGTAAAGTACAGGCGTTCAGTAGTTGAATATTTAATGTGTAAAAACCATCTGCACTATAAAAAAAGAAGGTAGATATAAATGTAAGACTATCCTCGTATTGTTTCTTCTTTGTTTTAACTTCTTCTAATTTCAGGTCTCAGAAATTGTAGAGGTGTATTTCAAGTGCCAGCTGAGCAGAAAGCCTGAAGACTACTGAGTGGCTCGAGCTGGCTATGTGTGTCAGGACAGGAAGAGAAACTGATCCTCTTAGCTGCCTGGAATTGGCACGCTCTCAGGAAAGTGTCACTTGAGTTGGTCAACCTCAGAGTGCCAGGCGAGATAGATTCTTCCTCCCCCTGCAGCCTCCTCCTCCCTCTTTGGCTTCCCGTTGGAGGACTGCTGAGCTGAAGGCAAACAGTCCAAGCCCAGCACTCAGCCCTTTCTTCGATATGCTGCCGTACCTGCCTCTTCAGTCGATAGATCAATCCAAGGATCCAAACTGCCTGTTTGAGCAATTAGACTGAGCCTTTGCTGGGCAGGACTAAGAACCCCTGCTGAGAGCTGCCAGGCCTTTACAACTCCTGTCCAACAACTAGCAAAGACTTCAACACAAACACATGTTTGACCACTGACCTCTGTGCAGTTGCTTTACTCCCACAAGAAGCTCTCCTGATTGAAAAAACCTACAGATAGTTGACTTTTTGCGCTCCGTCTTTGCTTCTCCGGCTCTGCACATTCCTCCTCCCATCTTTCTCTTCTTGTCTCCAGATGTTTCTCTAAACCGTGTCACGCAGACAGTGACAGAGAGCATACGGGCCATGTTCATTCCACCAATTTATTGAAAACAGATACAACAGGAAGAGCTCATTCCTGTAGAGCAATACCCCCTCCCCCCGCCCCCCATAACTACAATCAATAAACAACGCCTGGTTTCAAAAGCATGCGTGGCATTTAATAGATTTCAATCAGAGCTCTTTTATTGTTTATATCTAAAAAGGATGGCATAGTGTTATGGCTAATATTTTAGAAGAAAGCACATTCATACAACAGTAGATACAGGTAACTGATCGCTGTTTATGGAACTTAAATGAATAAAAAATACTAAAGTGTAGTAGGTAAACAATAGTTTACCTGCTTTAGCTCAGCTGAAAGCCTTAACGGAGACTATGATTCAGATACAGCTACAAAACAACTGTAGGCCTTGAACTTTCTGGAAAACGATTCAACCGTCGGCCCCAACCTCAAAACGGACAAATTAATGAGCTCTGACTGTGGTGGTTTGCAAAAGCAGATGTATGCGACCCAAGCTGGCATCAAACACACAGTTCCATCCCGTTTTCTTTGCTCTGCTGAAGTTAAAAGACGGTTAAAATCATTAAGTGGTAATGTTAGATGTCAGCCCTGATTAAGATGGAAATAATAGATTCCCAAACATTTACCAATTTCTCCTGAGATTCTAGTAGATGTAAGCCTTTTTCTAGATACTGCAGAGTCTTGTCATTCGAGGGCCCAAAAACAATCATAAGCAACATCAGCCTGAATAAACGATCCCCTCTTCATTGGCCAATCTCGTTTCCCCATGACGGGCGAGGCCTGTCCTCGCTGTCAGCACCCCGGCTGAGTTAAGGAGCATCAAATGATTTTTTCTCAACATGGAGCTGGCACAACACATTATCCATGCAGTTTGCCTGCAAGCCACAGTCAACATCACTCAGCTAAATTACATGTTAATCATTTTCATGACGGCAAAGCAAACCAACTGCGTGAAAAGTTCGGAGGGAAAGCGGCTGTGCTGCATAATTAAAACGAGCGGCACTAAGCAGACGATGTTCAGATATTTGAGCCGCAGCATAAAGATGTTTATGAAGTTTATGAAGCAGATGTCCCAGTTAATAAGAAAGAGCTTGATTAGGATGCTCAAAGGAATACTTGATCCCGGTCCAGTTGGCCATTTGGAGTGAATCCCATAAGAAGACGGGCTTTGAACTTTGAGCGTGATAGAGAGCTGAAATCGAATAAGTTTACATTGATTTGTTTTGGGTTTTTTTCATTACATCCATGTTGATCTGTTTATTGTTTTTAACTGGAGGTTTTGTGTTTATTACAACTTGGATCTTTTCTACTAAATGCTCACTATAATCACCAAAATTATTCCCCCAACCTTTTAGATAATGGAAATCAGGCGGTCCAATCCCTTCCATGGTCATGGGTGTAGAAAACGCAGCTTGTCTGCATGCAGACAAACAGTAATGAACGGATATTTGTGAAAAGAGCTTTGAATGCTTCAGCACGCTGAAAGATTTCGGACAATTATGCGCTCCTAACTTGGTGGGAACAGATTGGAGACGGCCCCTAGAACACCTTTGGGATGAATTAGAAACAGGTATAAAAAATGCAGTATAACCACAAAACAAAGAGGCCTTTCAGAAGGCTTATCAAGGGTCACTAAACTGAATCCAGTTTGTATGTATGTGAGCACCAAATAACTCTCAGGTGTGTTTGAAAAAATGGAATTTCTCATACGATATCATGCAGCGGACCAGAGATCTTGATTCTACTTAGCATTGTTGGAAGAATTCCCAGGCTAAACAGGTCAGACGGTGTCCAAAGGCGACACATCTGCAGCAGAAAGTCACCGTGCAGTACATGCTGAACATAACTTCTGTTAATGCCTGAAAACAGCTCTAGTATTTGTCGTCGTGCGCAGACTTTTCCGAAGCATCGGGTGATTATTTTTGCTTCTGGGTGCAGATCAAGTCACTAAGCTTTTCTAACTGGTGGAATGTTTACAATCTGATGGCCTGGCTGTATCAGCACCAGCACTTACTTTGGGGTGTACGCTGTTATCTAAAAAAGTTAGGTGATCTATGAAAAATATCTAACTTGAGGGATCAGTCTGTGAGCTTCTCACAGGAACATTCAGCCCCACATTTTCTTTCGTTAGTTGCTTCTTCGGTGACTCCTGATTTCTATTGTCTGGGAAATGACAGCAGAGCTGCAATTATGTTCGTGATTCAATGCACTTAAACATGTCATCGTTTCTGAGTTAAAAACTGAAACTAGGACCAACAAGAGTCGGCCATTTCAACTCACAAGAAATCAAAACAAGATGAGTTTGTCCTCAGTTTCTGACAGTTGAACAATTTATTAACTTATCAAGAGTTACATTAGTTTGATGAAAGAGCTACTTTAAACAAACTGCAGCCCACTGTAATGGAAGTGAGCCAAGTCACTAAACACTACATAACAGGGCTGTCAGAGGGATCTATGCTGCATGGAGAGTAAAATGACTGCTTTTTATGATGTGACGTGCAAGTCATGGCATGGTCAGCGAGGACAGCTTGTGGTGATGATAACTAAATAAAGCAAAACACATGTTTTCGAGCAGGAAATGTGCCGGTAAAAATCCTTCCTGGAGCATGAAAATGAATAAAACAGTCCATAACTTTTATCCCCACAACAGCAAAAAGTTTGCAGGTTTGGCCAGATGCTATTGAAAATGATCACTTACTTTATAGAAAACGAGTTAGGGCCTGAAATATCCTGCTTCGTGGTACTTTACAAAGATGGGTTGATGGAGACGAAGGGGTTAAGGAGGACTTCAGCTCCTATAATTGGGGAGGAGAGAGAAGAGGATCTGTCAAACATGCAGAGTGACATAAACTGCCACTAATTACAGAACATTTTTGACTTTTTAATCTGAATATGACGCCTCTCTCATTCATGCTCTATCTTAGGAAACTGTTATACAACTTCAAGAATTTTCTTTCTTCCTCAAGGCTATTAGAAGACAGTTTTGATCAAACTGGCAAAAAAAAAATAACATGCAAATGTATCCGGTCACAAACCAGAAGTAGACTGGACTCATTCAGAGAGGTCACAGCATGCCAAGAGAGACTTTTCGTTGAGTTAGTTTAAAGCTCAGGGGGGTTTAGGGAAATCACTCCCTGGGCAGACAGTAAACAACCCGAAGCTTCGGACATTGAATATTTCACATATGAAAATAATGCAGAAACAGAAAATATTTCAAGGAATAAGAAAACTAATCTTAGCCGGAGAAGTGTTCTGCTGTTCTCTGGGTGTTTCCTTACGCTCTGCTTGTTTTTCCATAATGCAGTCTCAACAGTTTTTCTGCTTCTGTGGTAGAAATCACACAATGACCGATACTGATTGCTTTATTTTCTCAGTGTGTACCCCCCTCCTGCGTTTGTTATTGCAGAACAGGAGGATATACCGCACAGGGGGCCGATGCTGAGCCTGCACAATCTGAACACTTTCTCTCTAATAATTTGAAATCCTGTGGGGCTGATGCGGGGCAGGGGCATACATTAGGGAAGGAGCACGGGGTCTGGATGATTGGGCCACAGGGTGGGGGCTTGGGGAGGCCTTGCTAAGTGCCAGATCGCCCGGTCTGCTGAGGTTATGTGAAAGGTGAGCGGAGCTGCAGACGGAGGCAGGTATGCAGTCTGGCAAGCACGTGCTGGCCCTCTTGACGAATACGTGTACCCGAACTCTGCATTTTTAACAGACCAAACAGTAAAACAATACCTCCACGGCCGCACCGACACGTGAGCGTGCGGCCACACAGTTAGATGCTGCTCTGCAGTACAGGTTGCTACACACCACAGCTGAGGAATGTTTTATCCCTGTGGCTTGTGCGGGGTATCAATAATGGCTTCCACATACATGGCATTGATGCCGATGGTTCAAACCACCAGATAACACACATAAAGACTCAAGGGCAGCTTTTTCCCTCCCTCTCCTGTGGAAATGTTCATACGTGCTCGTGTGGAGAAATGCACCCAATATCAGGCTACAAATGCAGCCCACTTAAACTGCCTTTCCTCTGGCATGATGGAAAAGAACGCCTTTTCCCCCTTTAGCTGGATCACACTACAGAAAGCAGCCCTCAGAAACGATCCCGGCTCAAACAGCTGAATGTTTGAGCAGCACTCTCGTGAGACAAGCCGTAGAGGTCCCTCATATTGGGGCTCTCCGCTTACATTATGCATACGGAGGAGGGTGTGACTTGCTGGCTCTTTTTCCGCCTGTATAAAACGAGAAGTTCGCGCAAAAGAAAATACAGATGGAGAAGGCTAGCCGGGTCGCTGTGTCACAGAGAGTCCCCTTAAACCTATGTGACAACTCGCATACTGTCCCTTTGTGACCAGCTTTATCAGCACAATGCCCGGTCTCTGCGCGCTTTGTCTTGCCGTCGCGCTGGCTGCTTTCGCCCGGCTCGCTGGCACGGTGGGACCGGTGGTCCGATGTGAACCGTGCGACGCCAGCGCGCTGCTCCAGTGCAAGCCGCTGCCCAAGGACTGCGTGGAGCGGCTGAAGGAGCCCGGCTGCGGCTGCTGCATGACGTGCGCCCTCGGCGAGGGACAGGCGTGTGGAGTGTACACGGCGCGCTGCGGCTCCGGCTTGAGCTGCCAGTTCCAGCCCGGAGAGAGCCGGCCCCTGCAGGCTCTGCTGGACGGCCGAGGAGTGTGCTCCAGCGCCGCGGCCAAAAAGCTCAACGGCATTCTCATACCGACCCCGAAACAAGGTAGAAAAAAGCTCCGCGCGTATGTTTTAATGCTTTAAACATTACTTATACGTAGCTCTGTGTTTTGGGGGGGTTGACAGGCGCCCTCTCCATGAGGCGCTGGTGTTTGGGGTTGGGGGTGTTTCCTGCTGTGGTGCGTCATGTTGATAGTGGATACTGGGATCTGCTCAAAGGTGAAAAGATATATCTATGTGTCGCTACCTTCTGCAATATCAAACCAAATCCTTGGCCTGAATTCCACAAAGCCCTTAGGTCACAGGTTCAAACGGGGCTGGACGTCGCACTCCTGGTGCGCACGGGTTGGAGCAGTTGCGCGTAAAACCCGAGTTCGTTTTTCAAAATGCACTGTGTCCCGATAGTTCTCGCACGGTTGACCATGCTGCTCCTGCTTCTTCCGTGCACACGCACGCAGAGTCTGGCTCCTGCGTGCCAGTAGTTGAGGAATGGCACATCCGTACAAACTACAAGGGCGCAGTGTTTTTCTCAGACGCTCGGCGCAGTGTCTCCGGTTCAGGCGTGAGCCGGGACACCTCAGGTGTGTGAAACACACCCATTATCATTGGGCACGACACCGAGGGGCGTCTTGTGCGGGGTGTTTTGTGTGAATGGATGCAAGGTGCTCACACTGGTCAAACGGCACACATAACACCTTTGTGTGAATACACACAGTTGTGTGTTCAGGCTCTGCTGATGGGAGGCCTCCAGGTGCCTCTGTGTGTTCTCTCCTCTCTGGACGTTTGGTCTGACCTCAGTAATGTGTTGTGTGCAGGCTTGAACAGTCACATTGCCATACATGCACATTGACTGGTCATTTCTTGACCTCTTGCCCTTTTCTGTGTTATTTTAAGATGCTCGTCGCTACAGCCTGGGATACCCTGGTAATGGTTAAGATTCTGCATTATCTGAACAGATGCAGTGAGAAATAGCAGAGACTGCTCACGTCCAGTATCTACACAGCTGGAAATAAGGGGAAAGATTGACTCGATCTCAAGCGCCCCTGTTGGTCAGAGTGGCTCATTACAGCCCACTCCCATCAGCTCCCAGAACCAGATCAGCTTCTTCCACACTTTGGGCAGCTGTTGTGTACTCCTGTGCTATCCTGCAAACAAATTGTCAAACGCATTTATCCCAAACACTCCTGACCTAACAGAGAGGCTTTATAGCCTTTTAGATTGATCATAAAAATCGAGCAGGGCTCATTATTTTGCTCCCTGGTTATGGACGTTATGGGCCGGCTGCTTCGGGTTAAAGAGCCGTTTCAGACTTTGCTGACATCTGTGTTGTTGTTCCCAGCTCTGCTGTTGGCGGAGCCCCACCACGTCACTAATTGATCAGGTGGCCACAGAGAGAGGGTACCGCTGCCAGCCTGCCTGCCCACATGAGCTACACGCCTACGTGCCCGCCCGCCCGCCGCCCTCACCGCAGCGCACACACACTAAATCTGCTTCGAGTTAAAAGTTAAAACTGCTCGGGCGTGTTAGTCGCTGCATGAGTATTCCCATGGTGCTTCTGCCCTGTCCCGGGCGCCTTCTCCGGGCCTGGTCGCCCCCCTTTGCGACGTCGGAGGTGTGTTCAGGTGTCAGATGAATATAAAGGAGGAGTTCTTCTCGGGCAGGTGGTCTCTGCTCCACTCCGCTTTAACAGTCTGACCCTGAACGTTGCCAGTTCTCCAGGGTATTAATACCTGCTTTATCTTCAGCTTTACCTGCACAAACCTTCCCCCAGCCATCCATTTACAGGCTCACACATATGCTCAACATTTCTGCTCTGAAGCCTTAAAGTGACTTGTTTACACTCAGCTCTTCCTCTTGTGCTGCATACCGTGGAAATTTGTGGATTTGTAGTCGTCATGTTTCTGTTTATTACTTGGCTTCATGTCTGGCTCCAAACAGCCCTGAAGGCAATGATATAACTTTATTTAGTATGTGTCAAACCCGCCTATCCTACGCAGTCAACAGTTCCCTGGAAGACTGAGTGAAACATTAGCAGGTATCATTTATTTGCGAGAAGTGATTTAAAGTCGTTTTAGCAATCTTAATTTATTATCTAGATTCAACAAACTTTTAAACAGGCCGAAGTTTTTGTAACACAAACCCAAACACTAAAAAAAGCAATTAGTATCCAAATCTAGCTGTTGTTTCTTTCGGCACACAAAAAACAGACGCTGACCCTGATGTCCTCTCTTCACACAGAGAATACTGGAAATCAAGTTGAAGATGGAGCCAACGGGACCCAGACACTGACGGCGATGCCCAGCGTGGCGACTGTGAAGGGTGGGCAGAGTCAGGGGCCGACGGACACGAGGTCTCCGCTGCACAACAAACTCATCGAGAAGGATGAGAAAAAGAAAACGCAAAGCTACAAGGTGGACCTGTCGGGAGGAACCAACATGGACATGCACAACTTCTCCCTGGAGAACAAGAGGGAGTCTGAGTATGTAAGTCACACCCGGAGGCGCTGAAGTATCCGCGTAAAGACTTGCTCAGAGTTTTCTGAGGGTATAGTGGAGTTCAGGAGATCCACAGAGGATCATTATCTGTTGCACAGCTGCTTCACACATTGGAGGGAGAAGGGTTTCTGTTGAAATGCACGTAAATTGGTCTTATTGTTTCAGGAAGTTCAAATGCTTCAGATTTAGCTGAAGTTTGCATTCCAGCTGACAGGTCACTCATGCTGGTGGTGGAATCATGTGATTCGATTGTGCTCTTCAGGTGCTCATATAGATAGCTAGTCTATAAAAACCTCAAATAGCTGACAATCATCTCTGCTGCATTCCTGCCTCCGCATTTCATTCATTTTTGTATCGTCTGTCATGCTCCAGCGTAACATGATTTAGGATTTACTGTCAGCTGTTTATCTTACCGTCATTGATCACTTGTGATCACTTCACCAAAGTCTGAAACAAGGCTTGAACTCCAGATTCATTTTGGCAACTGGCAGTTGCACGAACTTTGTGTCAAATAAACAGGAAAGCTTCCCATGTGGATGTCTCCCTTCATGTTCCTGTATCAGTCATCTATAAAAGGGTCAATGCTTTAACAGATATTTGCTTTAAAATCAGCAGAGAATGGCATAGCTTCCGCTATGTCATCCGGCCACTTTCAAACTACAAATTCACATTTGATTAATATAAAGTGAGTCTTTTAATGTGCCAAAAGGCAAACATTGAAGAACATGCCCTGAAGGTTAGCGTGTTATGTTTTCAGGTAGATAGGATTAGTCAGTTTGCAACACACGATAAATGTAAACCATGCAGCTAAGTCTGAAAGCCAAAACAAAAAAATGTTTGACTTTTTAGTCAAACTACTTATTAGTAATAGATGGTACAGGCCAATATTGCAAAAAGGGTTACCTCTGTGTGAGCCGGCCCATCACAGGTAGAATATGACTCATCCTTATGGACTCCTGCCTGTAAGGTGTGCACAATCCACATCGCAAGTTAGAAGCCAAGAATTGGCTGAGGTGTCTGAAACTGCATCTGTCTACACGTTTTTCTTCCCAGTTAGCTAATTCACGTGGTGCACAGTCTGAACCCCTTTGTAGCTAGCGCGAAGAAAAAATCCAAACAAAGCATAGTGTTACTTTTCCAATATATTATCAATACCGCTTATTCCCTGTTGGGGTCGCGGGGGGAACTGGAGCCTATCCCAGTGGTCAACAGGCGAGAGGCAGGGTACACCCTGGACAGTCCGCCAGTCCATCGCAGGGCCACACACAGGACATACAAGGACAAACAACCACTCACACTCACATTCACTCCTAAGGGCAATTTCCCCAATCTCCAATCAACCTAACATGCAGGTTTTTGGACCGTGGGAGGAAGCCGGAGAACCCGGAGAGAACCCACGCAGACACAGGGAGAACATGCAAACTCCACCCAGAAGGGTCCTGGTTCCCCCGGGGTTCTAACCCAGAACCCTCTTGCTGGGAGGCGACAGTGCTAACCACCACACCACCGTGCCGCCCACCTTTTCCAATATATTGTGTAGTTAATTTAGGAGAACTTACCTTACAGAGTAACTTGTGGACATTTCAAAAGCATCCCTGATGAGCTTCATTTTAAGGCAAGACATGGAAATCTCAACATGACTAGACTCAAATCACTCATTTCCAGCGCTGGTTTACCCCAACTAAAAAACTTTGATCCTGCACAAAAGTCAAAGCAGTATTTTATCTAGCGTTATTTCATAAAGAGTGGAAAAATGCTAATAAATTATGTAGTGAGGTAATACTTTTGCTAATTGGACCCAAACTACATATGCGAATGAGTCAAAGCCAAACAGTGATTGCATGTGTACAGATGTGTCCTGACTTCTGTGTTGGAAAGCCATATCCCCAGCACAGCCACGTACTTACTCAGGCCCGCGCTGTTACCGCAGGGACCCAAACAGAGAGATTAATGATGAACATTTGCCGTACAGACACATAGATTCATTCCCAAGATCTGCTGCCTGCAGCCTGAACAAAGCCCGAGTGGCTTTCTGTTCCAACTGGGCCGAACGCAGCTGGCAAAAATGCGACTCATTGTCAGCCCGTGGGTAGGTGGTATGCATGTGGAGCCTCATGCACGTGAGGCAAAAACACAAGGTACAAACAGTGCTGCACTCTGCAATTTGTGGCCAAAAACTCCACGGCGAAGCTTTACCTTCTATGCAATTGTTTGGAAAGTATCCGTTTTGATTACAAATATTTTGTGACAGAGATTAACCCTTCTTTTAGGGGTGGGGGTGGGGGGTTAACCTTCTCAACTCAGACCTACCAATGGGTTTATTTCAGCAGATATCCTAAACCCTATTTACTTTAGTAGACTTTAGTAAAAACATGTTTTTTGCACAAAAGCATTTAAAGGGATTCCTCAAACACGTACAACGTCTGTCTTGGAGCATAAACATTAGATTGTTATGCTTTTTTAAAGTTTTTTTTTTTCAAAGCTTACCTGATGATGAGATTAGTGGGACATTTAGGCTTAAGCTGAGCAAACAACACTGGTGTTATTCATGTCTCGCTGCCTACAGGCGGGTGCTTAGTATTTAAGTGTTTTTGCTGTGTTGCTAGGGGCCGTGTCGGCGGGAGATGGAGAGCATCCTGAACAGCCTTAAGATCAACAATGTGCTCAACCCGAGAGGCTTACGCATACCCAACTGTGACAGAAAGGGTTTCTACAAGAAAAAACAGGTGAATGTCTCTTTGTGGTTTCATCTCTGTCCCCTCACACACACACACGCACACACACTCACACACAGACACCTGCGGACATGCAGATAGACCCACCACATGCCTGAACACTTCCAAAGAATCCTCAGACTCATCCCAACCACCCACAGATGTACAATCCTCTCTTTTTTTGCAGCTCAGGTTGCCTTGACAGCCACATCAACACTATATTATCAGAATGGCTAATAAGCATGTATTACTCTGGTAAACGCTCTGCAGCCGTCTGACTCATGCCTCACAGGAAATGAAGTCGGTCAGGTGTGTTTGTGGGTGTGTGGTGTGGGAGAGTGTAGGGGGGGTAGGATGTAAGAATGCGGTCTGGGCGTGTGTGTGGCACGGTAGATGTGGCAGAGGGGGGTGTATGTGTGCCGCTTGTTTGATGGCGGTAGTGTCGGTGGGGGTGAGTAGGTGTGGGGTGCCGTTGGTGAGGTAAAGAAAACAAACAGGCTGTCACTGGTTTAGTTTTTCTGGTCCGCGGTGCAGCAGGCCGGGGCCACCCATAGCCTGCTCGCCGGAGACACGAGGAACAACACAAAAAGAGAGGCTGCTAAGCTTCAGACTCGCCGGGCGGGTGACATGCGCTGACCTGAGCGCAGGAGGGGCCAGACAAAGGAAGGTGATAGATGAAGGCAGGTAGGGCATTGCTAAGATACACACACGGCGTCTAAGTAAACACCACCATCCTTTTTTTTATGAGGCTGGGAGTCTCATCGGGGGGATTTTACAAAACTAGAGTCCATTCTGAGAAACGCGTGACTCACCAAAAAACCCCCACATGCACAATTACTCAACTCAGACACCCACAGTCCAAAATCCCCCTCTTGCCCCACGTTTCTTTTAATTCTTTGTTATTAAAGCCAAACTTCTTCCTTGTTCCTTTTTCCTGGATTTGATCAGGAAACATCAGCAGGCAGAGGGACACTTTTGGGTTGGGATGGGGGGGGTTAAAGCCATCCGAGGGGATGTTCCTTCATGGTGTGTGAGATATATGACCGGAAACACAGCCAAGAGAAGAGTGTGTGAACCGTCTAGGGTGACAATACTGTGAAAAGAAGGGAGCCGGGGACTTTAAGGATGGATGAAGGACTAAAGAAGAAGAATCACAACTGTACACCAGATATTCTGCTTCTTCCGATCTTTTGAAATGGCTTATTCACTGACTGTTCATGGATCTATGCTGTTATATTGTCCTCTAATGTGCAGTACCACAAATCAAATGGGGCTTTCCGAACAAGTTATTTCAGGAATGATGCTCTACCAGGAAATATAGGAGCAATTCTAAGCTCCCTTTGTGAATTCTAAGTAATTGTAGGGATCAGGCTGACAGTGGATTGCATAACGTTTCGCAAATTAAGTCATGCAGAAGAAGAAAAGGAGCAGGAAACTTCCGAGCTTCTGAAGTTACACACATCATGAAGTTTTAAACACATCAGAAAACAGAAAAATAATCATTTCTGATGGAACAAACCTAAACTTTATGACTGATTGGCTGTTTTTTCTTAATAAAACAACATAAATCCAGTACTACTGGCATAAAATAGTCTGAAATTCTTTAGTTAATCTCCCCTATCAGGACGAAGAACGCGGTTTTCCTTTCAACCACATTTCAAAAGAGATAAGATATATAAACATTCCATCCATTGAAACATGTCAAAAAAGACAAAAATGCAAAACAAATACCGGTAGTAACTTTTAGCTTATAGGCAGCTCTTTCTTAGTTTTTTACACCCCATTCTGCCTCTCTCCTCCTCACTCTGCCTTTTTTGATATCTGAAGTACTCGATAATCCTTGCTTTCAGAGAGCATGTGAATCCAAACCTCAGAACACACCATGTTGATTCAATAAAAACTGAAAAATACTGATCTGACAGTTTTGTTGTCATATACTTGCCGTGGAATGCTGAATCTCTCTCCTGCCACAGGGAAAGGTTTGTGAACAGTCACCTCAAACATGGCGTCAGCTTGTCGGTTATAAACACCAAAGACAAATCATCTTCATTCCTCTGTTACGTTTCAGCTTCTGGGCTTCCTTATTGCCAGATCCAGATGTGTTTTCTGTGAGTTTTTGGCAACAAGATTTGCTGCCTATTCATACGTCACACATGTTTGATGTTATCCTTGTACCTTCAAGCCAAATGGAAAATGGTATTTCTTAAAATCTAATTGGTCATAGCCAAAAAAACAAAACAAAAGGCAGGTATATAAAAAAAAGATTTTCAGTTAATGTCAGATCTAATTACAGTTTTAAACTAGTAATGAGCTTTGACAGTATTAGCCAAAAGATCACGTTAATTTTTTCTGCATAGAAACAAAAATATTAGTCAATGGATAGTAGAGTCTATTATAGTTCCAAGAGAAACTCTTAGATCTTCTGTTAGAGAGCAGGATTACCAATTAGTAATGGTTTCTCATCATTAGAAACGCTTGAAATGTGTCAAATAGTGTCATTATTTTCTCAGACTGAGAAATGGCCTTAACTCTGATCAGTTTGCTCACGTTGAAGAGTACCATCGTCCGTCACCAACCTTAGATGATTTTGAGAAGGCACAGATCCGTGGAGCTGTGCAGAAGTTTGGGGAGAAAAGCACAGCCATTTAAAAATAGTCCAGTGTGCTTCTGTTTGTTGTTTAGTAGACACGCCTGGCTGAAGAAAAGCAAGAAAAATTCTGGAAAAGCAAAGCTGTTGGTTGGCTGCAATGTAGACGGTCAAAAAATGACCAGAAACTTGAATGAGTTGATTCATTACCGTAATTTAGATGCTTTTGATTTAAACAACTTTTGTAGTACTTGTTTTGATGGAGTTCATGCTAAAATAAACACCCACTGAAAAGCAACATTAATAAGGATTGAGAAGCATGCTGTAATACAAAGTGTCAGTATTACACAATTTAACTATCAAAAACCATTTCCAAATCACAGTAATTTAAAATATTTCATTTCAAGTACATCAAATAACATGACCCTAGAATAAGTAGTGAGGGTTTTTTAAATCTAGAATACTTGACTAGCTTTATCAGACGATTTGTATTCAAATAAAATATTTAAAAAACAAGGAAAAGGTTGCAAACCTGCTTGTGTGGTTTTCTGTTTGCTAGTAATATGAGTGGCCTGCGAGAGAAGCTGAGCTACAGTACAGAGAAAAATATTTTTAGCTGCAGTTATATGAATTGGCTCAGTATCCCAGTTCAGGCCATGCATTCCCTACACTGACCCACTCATTACACCCCTCTAAGTCTCACTCTTTCTCTCTTATTCATCATTTCGTCCACCCATCATTACCCTCATTGTGCCCTGCCTGCAGTCATGCACCCGTCTTTTGTCCTGCCTGCCCGCTCCATCATTCTGTTCATCCTGCCCTTCCGCCCACCTGGCTTCTCCTTCCTTGTTTGGCCAGGAATCACCCCGCAGAGCGTTGTGAATGGGATGGCAGTGTCTGCGTCTCCCTGTGCACTCTTTTAGAGTATAGTGTGTGTGTTGAGAGGAAGAGGAGGAGGCCGTGGGTTGAGGATGTGAGCCAGGTGCCTGTGTACCCTTGTGCCTCCTCCCTCTCTGGGTGCCGGCAGTGCCAGGCCCATAAGGGCTGACTTATTGAGCGTGACTCAGAAGGATCTGTGGAAACGTACACACTGACCACAATGGCTTTATAATAAGCGACCAACCTTCGGGAACCCAGACAGCTATTTTCACTCTGTCTCTGCCGACTTTTCTGTCCATGAATTTCTGGTCCAGTTCTCCTTCCTCCTCATTGGAGGAAATAAACTTTTTGTTTTTTTTAAAATGACTCTGACATAATATGTAGAGCAAAGGTTTGATATCACACGGCGGCTAAAAATGCAAAAGTTGATGCATTTCATCTGCAGGAGGACTCTTTTAGTAAATGGACAATCTTTGGGATGACAAACTATTAAATGAGATGCAGTTTTGCACATTTGCTAGTTTATGTGACCATGTTATCATTCAGCACAAGCTTTCATTGTATGGGGCAATAAAACTTTTTATCCTCTAATTCTGATTAAACTAGACATATAGAATAAGCAACTTGAGAAGTTAAACCTTTGTTGTTTATTGTAAATTGTTTCCTTTAGCTTAATATTCTATTACATTTGAACAACTGCACTGAAAAGTAAATCCATACTTATTTCAATGTCTAATTGATAAATAGGGTGAAAAGGGGAAATCCTAACAGGCAAATATCAGAAGTTTTTATTATGCGAGTTTATTAATAGCTAATAGTGGATGAATAAGATAATGGCAGTGCTGTAATTTCAGCTATGTTTGCTTGTAAAACGATAACAAAGAATGCAAGCCACGGCATCTTATTTTCACTCGGAGTGTACAGCATCCGACTTAGCAGCAGAAACAAAAACAACACTGTGGGCAAGTAAACAGCCCATTCACAAACACTTCTGCTCCAACACGGACTCATGGACGTTTGGAAAACCATCACAAACTTTAATCCACTAAATCATGTCCACACTCACAACCCCACAGAGGAGTATGGACTCACAGCTTTTGGTCAGTCTGTTACAAAAAAAACAAAAAAAAAAATGAAAATTTGGAGGAGAGAACACAGAAATGTCTAAATATGTCTCTAATCCCACTTTGTGCTTTCTAAGTTACTGTAGTTCAAAAGTTGGTATTATTTCCATTAGATCTTTGATTAGACAACATTAATCAAGCATGTGGTTACTAAGCAACAATAAAAAACACTTTGTTATGATTAGGAATCCATCATTAGCATAATTTAAATGATGATTGACATCATCTACTTTATTTGGCTTGATAAGTGACTAGCCCCCTTCTTCCTAACATTAAATTGGACTTGAATCCATCAGCACAAAAACAAATAATTTTCCTAGAACTATTGTACATTCTAAAGCTAACACTGAGCATTCAGAGTTGAGAGCATCGCAGTTGCTGTCATTGTGTCCAAGTCAAAGGATGGAACAGAGAAATCAAACTTTTTAAGCCCAATTTAAATAAGTTAGTGTGTAAGATTTGCACATGTAACACTTTCATGTAAAAATCTCAAAGTGCTTGATGGAAGTGAAGCACCTATTGAGGTCGGCATCGTCACAGTTCCTGGTTTTCCCCATCATTTCTCTGTGGTTACTCCGGCTTACTTAGCCATCCACAAACATGCATTTTAGGTTAATTAGCAACTTTAAATTAGCCGTAGGAACAAGCGTGAGTGTGCATGAGTCCCGCCTCTCGCCCAATTACAGCTGGGATGGGCCCCAGCCCTCCTGTGGCCCCGCTTGCAATAGGCAGGCATAGAAAATGGACAGATAGATTTCATATTTGTATAAAATGTTCTTAGTCCACAAAGAACAATGAGACTTTAGTTAGAAAATATGCAAAAAGAGCTTGAAGTAATGTATGAAGGCTAATTTGTTTGAGAAAGTGTTAAAGAGATGAAAGTGTGAATAATCATCTTTAGTTTTAGAATACACCTAAAATGAGCATTACTGAAGGGTCTTCAGGATATAGATGGGAACAAATTGTATTATAGCTACTAATAATTGGGACTAGTTGGAAAACAGAATCAGACCCATAACAGATCTGTGAGGTGCCCCGCAGTGCAGAACTGATCTCAGAACAGTTCTCTAAGATGGATGAAATTAACCATTTTAAAACAGCACCAGCTATCCCAAACTAGTTCCTAAGCCTGGAGAGAGCCAAATAAACTGAAACTGTGAACCCTCCAGAGTGTGCCGCCATCAAAAAGGCCTGAGAAACTTAAAGTAAAGACATTTTAATCCAGTTTATTTTGAGAAAACCAGAATGGAAATAACATTATTAACATTATTACACAGGCCAATGGAGTCAACAAGACTAATTAGAGAAAGAGAAGGGAGGACATCCAAGGGGTCAGTTCTATTTGACCAAGCAGAGCTATGATCTCCTGTAAGGTAAAATGAGCCAAAGAGGACATTACACTCCGAGGTAAGAAAAGTCCTGGAGAAACACTCCTTGCTTTGTGTGTAATAGTGCAAGATAGAATATGTCCTGATCCTTTGTTTCCACAGTATTGTCCAGACAAGCTTAGCAGACTTTGACAGGGGGTGTTTAAGCTCAAAATGTTGCTGCAGACACTCACAGAAGCAGCTTTTAAAAAATAAAAAAACAACCTCAAATACATGCTCCCCTATACACACACACATTGCGTTTTATGAGCCTGTGTTTATCCTGTGGTCTGACTAGGCTCTTTTTAATGTCCATGAAGCCCAGCAGTGCTGCTATTAGCTATAAAGACCAGCATCACAAGAGCACGCATTCATGTGCACAACACACACACATACAAGCCTCATAAAGGCAGCATTATGAATGTGCAGCATGTATGAAATGTGTTTTTTTTTTCACTGGACCACGCCATGCCCGTGATGTGTCTGTGAAACGAAAGAATATAGGGCAAGAGGTCTTGGCTGACCACCAGTTTAGACTCTGAGGTGCAGTTTGTTGGGTTCGGTGAGCTCACTAAAAGGGTATTCTTCCAGGAATGTGTTTGCCGAGTATCAAAACTCTCCTGACGAGTTCATAACTCACTCTTTTACGGACTCCAGCCAAGTGGGATTTAAGGCTGAGTTACAAGCAAATATCCCCTAAAAAGAAGAAACAAAAAGGAATAAAAATGACAAAACTATTTGGCTGCTTCTAGACTAGAGCGATTACTGGTAATTTATGATGGATTGTTCTTATTTATGCTGCTCAGTCACATAAAAGATATAAAAACCTAGAGAAAGAAAGACCTCTGAGGCTCAAAATACAAGTCAGAGACACCAGTTTGACATATTATCCAGCAGTACAAATAAGTGCCAGCCATTCTCCATGCTGTCCAGTTTCTCAAATAAAGGGAAAAAAGCAAAACACATTGTCTTAGAATAGAGAAAATATGACAAAACCATTTGTCATGCTGTTTTTCTATGGTTTATGATGGATTTTAGTCACAGTGTGTGGTGGGCTGCAATCTTTTCTATCCAATTGCATTATTTATTGATCTTTTATTTAGTTCTAGATGTTATGTACCGACCCAAATGGCCAAAGTGAATAGATATACATTTGAATAATGCAAATTAGCCCAATTAAATAACAGAAATATGAAGGTTTGCGCATATTGAAATTTGTCAAATCCATGAAATTTTGAACTGGTAGGTAGATTAGATGTTTTACCTATGGAGAAAAGACATCAGCCGGAACCTGAAGAACCAAATAAAAAACGCGCGGTGCCACAGGTGTTCCTGATCACACCGGTCAAGTGGTGGAGGCAATCAGAAACTAAATACCTGAACAGACCACAAGAGGACCCACAGGCTCTGGTCAAATGGTTCAGAGCAGAAAAATCATGCTTAGTGTTACTGAGCAAAATAGCCTGCTACTGCAAACTGACTATTATTACAGATTGGTTAATTCTGTACGTCATTTTAGTTTCTGTTGGTTTGTTTAGTCCAATTCTGAGATTACTGGAGATGCTTTAGATCAGGGATCTCGGTCCAGGTTGTCAAGGGCCACTATTCTGTAGATTACAGCCTTTGACATGGGATCATGTCAGGATGAGGAGCTACAAGGTGCTACTGGGGAGAAGGATGTCCTGGATGTCAATGCCACTTAGCTTGCTTCTCCTGTGACCCGACCTCAGATAAGGAGATGATCAACTGATATATGGATGGATTGCAGTTGTTTTGGCTGAAAATGACAAAATAACCATTTAAATGAGAAACAAATGCTGTGCCATTGGCCATTTTATTAGGTGAAAACACAAAGTAAATGATAAATAGTGTATTAACTTAATCTTTCTGTGTTTGTTGCACCTAAATGAACAAAAAAACTCTCCGTTCAGTGAGATTCTGCTAATCTTAGCGGTTTAAAAAAAATGTAAGGTGTGGATTTTGACTCCTAATCTTGTGATGCTCAGAAGGCATCTTTTAACAGGCGGTATTGAGAAGAGCGACCACCCTCAGAGCATATACACAAAGGCATGTGAGTACTTTTTAATGCTAAATAGGCCTTTGTTCAACGTAAGCCACCTCTCAAGTTTACAGAGAATGAGGCTTTGCTACTTCAAACATAGTCTTTAAGGTAGTTTATCTGTAATCTAGTAGGATTAGCGTGTGTTTTCAAGATCCCAGTTTTTGAATCCACCACTCAGTGTAGAGATTAAAAGAGATGGAAAAGACCTAATTATACCTTCTGAAAAGGAAAACAGTGAAATTGTTTAACGTATGTTGAGAAAAAGCATTTCATCTGCAATAAAAGGAGCCAAATCAAGCTCGTAAAAGTGATAGTTGTGTGTAATGTCAATGTTAATTTGTGTATTGAAGCAGTAAAGACAGGTTTGCTTGAGATGACTACTAATAGTTCACAGATGAAAGGGAGACTGAGCGGAAATTCAGAGGTAGCCAAGCAACAGGGGAATGCACACATGCACATTTAGCTCTTCCTCTCCCTTCCGCCTTTCCCTTGGCTTTTCAGCCCTCCTGTACACACACACACACACACACACACACACACACACACACACACACACACACACACACACACACACACACACACACACA
>JABUIW010000023.1:10434640-10474275 GCA_013363375.1 Menidia beryllina | reverse complement strand
ACACACACACACACACACACACACACACACACACACACACACACATCAGGCACATGGAGGACTCTATCATCATTAACCAGAGCGGAGGAACACAATGTTAAGCTCGTCTCCACAGCCTCGTCCGCTGGGTCTGGGCTAAAATAGAAGTTGTCCACACAGTCAGATGATGTTTTGGGGTGGGGGGGGGGGACTGGCAGACAGAAAAAAGGGAGACAGATGAGGAGAGGGAAGACGTGGGATGAAAACTTGGTTCGCTACGAGGAACCCATTGACGATGTTGGTGTGTGAGAACGGGCGTGTTTGACTGGGTACTTGCCCCCAGACTGCTGCAGTAGTTGATGGGGAGGTATTTTAATAGGCCTGTGTCTCTATAAAGCTGCCTTTGATCATGCACTTAGGCTGCACGAGAACCTCGACTGTGCAGGAAACAGACACCTGGTCACACTCTAAAGCCGGCCTGTCTGCCTGCCTCTAAGTGTCGGGAGACTTTGTTTGGGCTCCTCGCTCCTGGGTGCTGCATGGGAATTTGGCTGATTTAGATTAAAGCACTGATTTTCAGCTCTAACTTTAGCATGTTCACCCGCACATCTGACAAACCTGCACAAGCAAATTATTTGCCCATGTGCACGCTCCTTGGGTTTTTCTTTATGACTTTAGGTGTGAACGCAGGCTCACCACATCTGCTTTTTAACCTCCACCATACAGTAAAGACTTAGTCCAACTGGTGCTGTTAGACACTCATTTAAACAATTTTGTGGAGTCATGTGAAAAAGGACAATGCTGTCCATAATTAGATGTGGCAGAATCTGTTCCAGGTTTTGAAATAAGATGATATATAACAGTATTGACCAACAGTTGGTAGAACCTCCTTTAGCAGCAGGAGGGTCAAGTAATTCTTAATCGATGTGGCACTTCAACAATGACCTGTAATTGTTAGCACCTCATCTATTTAAATATATTTAAGTCTTATTACTGCTGCCTGGCGGACGGCTCCATCAGAATTTCATTTGACCAGATATTGGCAATAAAGCGTCTTATCTTATTTGACGTAAATGGTTTCTGATCATGTTCGCACCCCTTCTGGTGGTTTAGAGGAGTTTTGTTCCTCTCTTCTCTCCATCGTTCCTGAATTCATTAAGGTTATGGATTTTTTCAAGCCACAGTTTTATGTGTTGTGTTGTTTTACATCTTTGTTGTCATTGGTGCTTCTCTGTGGTGTCTTTTTCATCCTGTGTGTCTGATATAAATTGTCCATCAATTCCATATCTGGAGACAGAAAAAGAGGTTGGTGTTAAGATGTAAGCAGTTAAACTTACAGCAGCAGAATTGTGGATGCTATCACTGCTTTTAAACCAAAGAAGCTGGAAAACAATTAACATTTTCCCAAACGTCGTCCTGTATCTCACTCCGGTTTAAGCTGAATTCCTGTACAACTTTAATAAGTGATGCTCCACACAAACTCAGGATGAGTGAAGTGCCATTAAAGGCATGCAAACATGCATCTAAAAGTGAGATTATTCTCTGCCAAAAGCTGTATACGAAGGAGTAGGAGGTCCCAGAGCAGAGTCATTCTGCCAAATACAAACCCCTTCGGTTGGTTTTAAAATGGACTTCATCGTACCAAAGGTTTTCACCCTGGAACTGTGGATTTGCTGATGGAGTAATGAGAGGATGTGAAGTTGGCGTTGCATGTTAGTGCGGTGTACTCTCTCTTGCCCGGAGTTTGGCTTTTTATGTATAGACTTAGAATTCTCATCTTTTTCTTTCAATTTTAAGTGACACTTTTTTAAAAAAGACACCAGCAAAGCGAGATGCCCACAGAGCCAGTGTTCTCATTAGGGTTTAAAGCACCATTTTGATTCTTTTCCCCAGGTTTGTTTCACAAATTTGTTTTATTGATTAGTAATAAAAATTACTTAAAGGAAAAGACGAACAGAATAAAGAAAGCATAAGAAGAGAAAGGAATGAGAGCAAAAGAAGGGACAGAAGAAAAGGAGGAAGAAGGGAAGAAAATATTCATAAAGACACCCGGGTCAAGAGTCCTAGGGCCAAAGTCATGAGAGAACCCCCAAACCCTGACCTGAGACAAAGCAACCCTTTTAGTGTTTTTTTTGTTATGCACTGACATGACAACTAAAAAGTGGAGGTCAGATTCCACTGAAACCTGGCTTATTAACGCGTCGCGGTAAGGTGCATCCTCTTTTCTTCCATAGCTCTTCTCCTATAGATTTGACCATTTTACCCTAGTGGGGCACCGGTCCTGGGACAGGGGGCAGACAGGTGTGTCTCAGTCCGGGCCGGTCTCCTCACTCCTGTGGTGGGAGATGGTAGGAGGGCGATTATTCTGAGCCAGAGTTTGGCCTGACTCCACTGATTGGGTCGTTTCATGTGCGCCCCAAATGGAGCTCATAAAGTTGCCACTCCACAAAGCCCGACCCCCCGCGGGGTTTCTGATATTACTGCATACATGTGTGCAGGCAGGCAGGTGGGAGGTATGCATGCGTGCCGCTCGCTCGCCGGTGTGTGTTTGCGTGCACGCTTTGCTGGCACGCGGGCCATAATCAGCTCCAGATGATTTGGAGTGTCTGCCACTTTCCCAGAATAGCTGCACTGGTTTCCCTGCAGCCCTCCAACTGGCCTTGGCAAATATTTTAGCAACTCCATGTTTACCTTCACACTCCTTCATTCTCACTCAGTCAGAGCGTTTCTCATTCCCCGGCCCTCCCGATCAGAAATAATCCGCTTTTTTCGTTGTTTGCCCCCAGCAGCCAGAGCCTCAGGCAAACTCCTCCCCAGCAGCACGCCGGCCACATGTGGATCTCTCCGGCTCTGATCCCCACACATTCATTCCTGCCTCACAGAGCCCGCGTTGTTTATCTCCGATAGTTTCTGCATGTAAACACCCAGACACAGTTCCTGGCAGCAGAGCATTCCTTCCTAAGATCGATGAGAGGCTTGTTTCGTTGGAGTTCTGCTGACGCGTGACTTTCAGAGAGGCGTCCGCAATCTAAGAGACAACAGACATACACACTGAAGGAGTTGCCAAAAATCAGGCTCCACTTTTCATCATTTGCCTCAAAACATGAGCTGTTTGAGTTGTGTAATCCCTGTATACAGTATTAAAGTGTCTCTTGTCTCTGTGCTTTGCAGTGCCGTGCATCCAAAGGCAGGAGAAGAGGCCACTGCTGGTGCGTGGACAAATACGGGCAGGCTCTGCCCGGATACGAGGGCAGGGACCGGGGCGAGACGCAGTGCTACAACCTGGAGAGCAAATGAGTGGATGGACCCACCACGCATGGATGGAGAGAGGGACACAAGATAAGGGGAGGAGAAGGGAGAAAGCCAGAAAGGAGGACAGCACAAAGAAAGAGAGTTCACTTTGCTCCTGCATGTAGTTTTATGTCAACATTTGAAGGAACTCTGGACCTTTGATTCCAGGTCCCGTTTCTGTCAGAGGGGTGGGGAGAGGGGTGGAGCACAGCCTCCTGTCCATTACAGATATTAGTCCCGTGCTTAAGGAACCTCTTCCATTCTTATCAAAACAAAGAAAAAAGATTAGGCTGAAAGCTCAGACAGAATGGGAGGAAACAGGGAATCTGATCATCTGCACTATTCTTTAAGAGGGAGAGGAAGGAGGGATTTTTCCACTCGCTTTGAAGAGAAGCTGTTACTGTGACCCCCCCCCCCCCCCAAACCCCCCCGTTTAAAAAAAACTCACTTCTGTCGTGTGTGTCTCTGAGTGTGTAACAATGAGTCTGCGTGTCTTTTAATCCACGAGCGCCTGCATGACGCTCATTTTCACAGCTGCCTGTGAGAGTCTGTGCTTTCCCACAACACTTTAGAGATGTCAGACGGCCCATCCCCTCCTCTCTTAAACATGAAAAGAAAACCTAACTCTCTCTGGCTCAGGGTCCATTTTGAGAGAAAAGCTTATGGGATGGGACAATGTTTTTATGTAGCGCCACCATCATTCTCTGCTCCACCGGGCTGATGGAACAGCGGTAAACTGTGCAGTTACAGTGCCTTAAAACCTAACTTTTTGATGCCTCTCCCACTCTTCCAGCCTCTTTAGTTCTTAGATTTAAGGAGCACTTTGTTGAAAATGTACCTTTTGGGCGTCTGTTTAGATAAGTTTGCACCTTGCACCTCTCATCAGGGCAGCAGATTATTAGTGTCTGCTTTCAGGGGTAGAAACGAAACAATCTCTTGAATCTTGTAAGAAAAAATGAGATAGTCCTTAATTAGTTCTACCATTAGTCACAATGTGTGCAAACCTAAAAAAAAAACGTTCATGTTTGTGAGTGTGCAGTACCTGCTCTAAGTCCCACATCTGCCATGGGAGGAAATTGTATATAAATTGTAAATTGAGTAAATTGAGCAGAGCTGATATGACGCAGTGGACATTGTCTGATTATACAATGTCCACACTACCCTTTTCAGGAGAAGGTGGCCTCCCTAACCTTCCTTCTGTAACAGGAAAAATGTCGCATATGCACAGGCAGGTAGCGGTCTGCTGCCATGTTAAGGGAAGCTTTGATTTGTATCTCAAATACATGTGACAGCATGAAAAGATCCCAGAAATCAGCAGCAGAGTCCACTTTGTGTGTTATGACGTGTTATTACGTCCAGTCCTCCATGGGGTCCAAAGCTAGATTAAATTCAGGAGTCCTCTGTTTCTGCCAATAATACTGATCAGTGTGATCAGTCACACGCCTTCAGAAAGCCCATTTAATGTTTTATTTTCTCATGGGGGGTATAAATGTAACCCTGGATTGGAGTACTTTATGTTTGAGTTAGATTGATGATGACCAAAGAAGACTCAGAATTTTAACCGGTTAATCTTTCAATTAATTCTTGGAGTAACAAAATAAAATTAAAAAACAAGAGAGAATTTTTTACGGTAAACCTGTCATCTGGTTCAGAATTTTTGTAGAAAACAGTCATTTGAAAAGCAAGAAGAGAGTAGAAGAAGTGATACTTCCTACAGAAAGTAGGAAGAAGTGGGCCTACAGCAGCTCTCTGTTCACAGCAAATGGTGTTTTTGTACCATAATGTACATTTGATGACAGGAAACATCGCTCACTTTTTCAAACAAATTGGGAACATAATGGAATAATGGCTTTTTATTGCCCCTAGCAGCTGTTTAGTTTGCCTATGCCCTTGGCTGGCTCGGGTTTGAGGGCTGAAAGATTATCGAGATAGATGAAAACTCGATGGCAAATTGTGCAGCAGTGATAGTTTTGAAAGGTTTCCATGGACTACAAATCAAGAGGTACTTCCTGCCAAAGGTGCATGGTATCAAACGTCTCCTTGCCTTTCTAAGTGTTTGACTTGTCCTCTTAGTTATGCCACCCTGCAGTGTAATTTCGGTTAGCCCTCCTCACCCCTTGTCTATCCCAATCCGTTCGCCTTTTTACCCCAACATCCGCAGCTTGTCCTCATGACTGTGCCTGTTCCTCACTTCCAGCTCCTCCTCCTGTCAGTGGTGTACCTGGTGTAGGCTTGTTAGAACGGGACAAGGGACCGGTGTGACCGTGTCGCCCTGCCGCAGGTGCCGGCTGCCCATATGCTCCAAGCACAAGCACTTAAAGCACTTTAGCTGCGCAGCTACTCTTCAATGCATGCAGTTAAAGAGAATTGGACCTATCTATATCTGCATACCTTTCTTCAGAGGTAATGTGAGATGAAACAGCGAGATATTGTGAGAAAACAATAATAATCCGGGGGGCGGGGGGTGGGGAGGGAGGGAGGGAGAAAGATAGAAAAAAACAAAGCTACACTAGGACTTCTGACAGACAACTGAGCAAATACCCCTCAGAAATGTTCCTTTCAATGCAACTTTTCTTTGTTGTTGATGATGTTTTTTTGTTTCTCTGACGAAAAAAAAAAAAGCTTGTATGGTCAGATACCAACAAATCTCCACAAGGTGGACACAGCGCCGTACACGCATTCACACAAGTGGCAGGAGGTCTTGGGGAGGAGGCGTGCCCCCCCCACCCTGCGGAGCTTCCTGCCTGATGCTCTCCCACATCCTGTGTAAAGACTTGAAACGTGGACAGAGCGCCGACGGGATAAAAAGCCTGCCCAGTAGCTTGGTAGCATGAAATCGGCTAAACATATCCTCTAACAGACAGCAGCAACTTCCAACCAGCCTGTTGGTGCTATATCCCATCTATTCAAAGACTTGATGTAAAAGGGGAGGAACATACATAATAATATGTTTAAGCTATTCCCTCCCTTATATTTGTATGTGTGTCTTTTTATATATTATTATTATAATTATTATTAGTCCTAGTATTTCCTGGCCAGCTATGTGTCTGACTAGACATCATGTACAGTACTTAAAATTTTATTTATCTATAAAAGAATTATAAGCTGATCCAAACTAGGTTTTCGTATGAACAATTCAGTGACTCACCGATTGCACAGCAAAGTCTTTAAGATTCAGTGTATTTGGGGAATATAATCACTAATGAATGTTTTATCTTTTAAGAACCGTTTTCCTTCTGTTGCTCAATGGTGTCATTGGTAACCTCCGTGCCCAGCGGGCGGGTTTCAGCCTCGGGGAGATCTGTGCTAGTCTGGCTCTCAGGTCAGCCAGGTTTACTGCCTCGAAAGGCCAGTGAACCCCTCACCTCTCAGTATGTCACTTCTCTCCAGGCACACCCAGCCATCCTGCCTCAGAGCCAGGGTCACACTTTTTAAGGTCACTTTTAACCCCCCTCCCCTGTTTTTCCCCTACTGGTTTAAGTCCAAGCTCTCTTTGTTCACGGGTAAATGTATTATGTTCTTTTTTCATTTCAAGTTATCCTTCAAACCTTTTGATTCAGGCTTTTTAATGGTACAAACTACAAATCAAAGAGCTATTATTTTCTCCGGGAAAGGAAATGATTTTCAATCATGATATAATTTGTATTTAATGTCATTTTTTAAATAAAGACTGAACACATTCTGAGGTTTCTTCTCGTTCATTTCCAGCCTCTGTTTGACATCAGCGGCCAATGAGTCGATCACCTCGGGGCACAAATCTGCACGAGTCCTCAGCTGCAATCAGGCTCCCCTCAGTCTTGGAATGTGTCAATAAGGATAAAGCAAGGGTTCAATTTGTAAAGAACAAAAATAAATCTGGTGGTGCCAGGCAGGCTGGCAGTGGGCATGAGAGGTTGAGCAGAATTCCAGTGCCCGACCAAGGCAAACAGAGAGCGGGTCAAAAGGCAGCGCTGGGCTGTATGTTCCGGCGAACCGGCTAAAGTTAGACAAGGAGCTCCACTTTAGATCGCTGTGATAACATAACTCACAAACACACTGAATATAGCAAATGCGGTCCAGGAATGCATCTATACACAGACTGACAATCTCAAATGGCTACAACTCCTACGGGTGCACAAAGTCAAGCGGGCTGAGGTGAAAAAGGGGCCAGAGGCACAAAACTGAGGGTAATGTTTTTATTAAATATATCACCTTTTTCTTACATTACATCTCAATTACAAAAGTGTACATACACACAGTGAGCAGTTAGTCACTTTGGAATCAACTCACATAAACAACAATTCTCTCTCCAACAGCAGCATGTAGACAGAGCTAAGAACGCCACGGTTCGCCGCCCTTTGTGGTCATGTGTTCTTGGTCAAAGAGAACAGCAACGTAGAAAGTAACACATCTTCTTTTTTGACAGATACATCAACACAACTGACAGCGGACATGTAAATATTGGAGGTAGGTTTATGTAGAAATACCCGTTTGAGAGGCGGCGCAGGAGGTCGCCGCCTGTCATGTTATCTGCAGCCCCATGGAATCATGGGAAATGTTTTCTGAGAGTGTATTGAAATCCCAACTGAGAGTTTTGCATTCACCGACAAGAGCTGATGTATCACACCAGAAAATAATGATAACAAAAAGCAAAAAAATAAGATGGCGACAACTTTAAAATGAGTCGTATGGCCATTTAGAAAACTTCTAAATGACGTTTGGTCACTCAGTGCTTTTGTTCTTGCTTGGTTCGTCCCAAACCAAACCTCCAGACAACTCCTTAAGGGCAGAGCGAGCTCAACTCAGCAATGGAGTTACTCAGGGCCAAGATACATATATACACTTTATACACACATAAAAATAATATTATAATAACAATAAGGCAAAAAATGATATAAATACTCATGAATAATTACAAATAACAAATAAAATGCAATAAAATTGAAATAAATAAAGCTGAAGAGTAGAAGTAAATGCATCAATATTAAAATCTCCTTTTCAGAAAAAACAAAAATAGATTTTTTTTCTCTTTGGGACGGTGTATGAAGAGGAGGGAGAAAGGAAGGTGGAGTTCAGGGTGGTTGGGACCATCAGTCCTGCTATGACAGTGTACCTGAATTCAACACCACCATGGACAAGATCAATAAATAAACAGCTATCAAAAAGGACTAATCAGTGGCTTGCTTCTTCGTCTTCTTCGTTTTTTTGTGAGATCGGCTTCAGTGGTGGATCTCTTTAAGGGCACTCAGCGTCTGCAGGCAGGTTGGTGGAGCCTAAAACCTTCTTTCCATTCCAGGAGATCACGCACCAACATCGACCCTTCTGTCCATCCAGGGAGGATTCACACTGCGGGGACACACAGACAAACAGAGACTCTTTATTGGGCCTGCTCTCACTTTCCCACATGTACGGTCCTGCTGCACTGAATGAAATCACTCTCTGTGTCGGAAAGCTCCCGGCCTGCAACACACAGTCGTGTCAGAGCTCTGGCTGCCTTGGGGAGATTCTTTCATGCTGAAACGAGTCACCAATCCATCCCCATCGCACTCACGGCCAATCTGACTGAAGGTACCAACCTGCTTGGGTTTGTAAAGTCCGTGCTTGTCACAGTTGGGGAGGTAGAATCTGGTTAACTTGTCTCCTTGTTTCTGTTGGGATTTGGCGATCTTGTCCAAAGCTACCTGCAGCTCCAGGTGACAGGGGCCCTGCACAGAGACACGGGGGGTTAAGCAAGAGGTGCAAACAGCCATAAATGATCATATGCACAGTTTTATTAACACCAAGCACATGGACTGTCACCAAACTGCAAATAAAACTTGTAGTAACAGGCAACCCACCCACCCTCTCCCTCCTTCCTTCTCGTCAAACAGCACACGAGCTCCCCCTCGTGGTGCACAATTCCTCTCCCAAAACCTCCCGAAAACTTTTAGCAACAGAAGGCAACGAGCGGTTCCACAAAATCCACCCAATCCTTCCGGGACCGCGTCAGATTCTCACCTGCTCGACCAGTTTCCTGCGCATGGCGATGACTTTGGCTTTCATGCTCTCCTGAGCGTCGGCTGCGACACGAGGGTCGTAGGGCTTGCTGACACCGGGGGGGTAGCGGATGCCGGGGTCCGAGTTGATGGCTGCGTTGTCCATCTCCGCCTCGGGCTCTCCCTGATCTGGTGGAGGAAATCGGATGAACGTGTCAGACGTGAAGTCCGGAGCTTCGCTGATTCCCGTGAGGGGTGGTGGGGTGGGATGGGGTGGGGTGGTGGGGGATTCTGCTGGGTGTGGGGAAGCGCAGATGTGGAGCGTGGAGGTGATAGACAGGCCTACCTTGTGTCTGGAGCTCCGGGGTGGGCTGTGGCCCGGGGCTCTCCGTGCACACGGCCTGTCCGCGGGTGAGGGCGTGCAGCGGCCGGGGGTCGTCGGGTCTCGGGGTGCACCTCAGTCCGGAGCCGCACGGCGACGTGTAGATGCCGCACAGCTCCCCAGCCTTCAGGGCGCAGGCGAGGCAGCATCCACAGCCCGGCTCCCGCAGCACCTCGGCGCATCCGGGGGCCACCGCAGGACACTGGCTCAGCCGCTCCGGAGTGCACGGGGCGCAGCGGATCGGCTCTGGCCCCACCACCGGGGACCCCGGCGTGACTGTGACAAGCACAGAGCACACCGCCGCCACCACGACGTGCCTCAGATATAATCCATCCATGGCCAACATGAGCAGGATACTAGACGTGGAACTGGAGATGCAGAGCAAGGCAGAGGGAAGAATCAGAAGAATACGGCGGATCCCCACGGCGCTTGTTCAGTTGTGCCTTTCGTTTGATTTTGGGAAAATGTCTAACTCTGCGTTGCGCGCAGCCGTATTTATAGCCGG
This sequence comes from Menidia beryllina, assembly GCA_013363375.1. Taxonomy (NCBI): domain Eukaryota; kingdom Metazoa; phylum Chordata; class Actinopteri; order Atheriniformes; family Atherinopsidae; genus Menidia; species Menidia beryllina. The sequence goes on along the minus strand of JABUIW010000023.1, from coordinate 10,464,164 downwards.
GTGCTGAGTGTTTGACGCATCGGCGTTATGAATGATTCCTGAAAAGAAGGTGTAATGATACGAGGGGCTCTGATTGGCCCGTGCGTGTCCGGTCATGCCGCTCATTTGAATACAACAATCGCGTCAATATTTATTTTGGAGCAGGCGGTGCTTGGCACATATAGCTGGCGAGTGACGACACCAGTGTTTGATGTTGCAATCAAGGACCCGTCCAGCCCCCCCACACACCCCACACTCCCTCCCCTTTCTCACGCGGGTGCTATACTAAACTACTTTACCCCAAACTGCCACATTACAGAGGCAAGACGCAAAGGTTTGAGGGGAATTCTCTGGGTTTGTTTTCAGAACTTGAATAAGTTGACGCGATGTCACGCAGGAGCTGATTGGAGAGGTGAAGCAGCCCCTTGTTTCCAGCTCTAAAACAAACGAGCCTCTATTTAGAACAACGTTGTCTATTCATGAGAGCTTTCCATTAATTGTCCTCCTAAAAAACTTATTACACAACTTTTAATGGGGGTGGGGGGGCTGCGGATTATAATGAGCGCAAATTACGCACGCCCACGCTGCCCGGAGAGAACACGGGCACGCGGAGAGCACACCAGCGGCTGTGGTGCGACGCGAGAAAGCATCCGAGCACGGGCACGGGGACAATCAACCCAAGTTTCAAAAATAGCAGCGCGAAACAGGGTCGGCGTTTACGCCGGGGACGCAGTGGTATGCGCGCGCACCGAAGTCGGCTTTGGGCTGCTTCCAGGAGATGTCCCGTTGTAATTACCCTTTTCCTGAGATAATAATAGCCCAGCGCTCTGAATCGGGCCAGTCTGACATGACCGCAGACACGTCCCTCTCATCGCTCCTCTCTGGGGCCTTTAGAGGGCCCAGGATGGACGACAGGCACGTTTTTACGGCGTCCTGCCTCGGGGTTTTTCTTCCACTGGATTTCCTGCCCAGAACGTGGACATCCTTACATTTGAAAAAGCCCTCAGACCTTTCTGATGCAATTCCACTTTTCAATTAAGTACCTTTTAATGACTCTTCCTGACGCAATGAGCCACATGGTGTCGTCGTCTACATGCAACTGCTGTGTAAGATTGCATCATCTGACGAATGGCGTTAAGAGTCATTGTCAGTGATGGGCAGATTTCCAGTCCAGGACACCTCGGGCTAAACTAAGTAGGAAGATAATATAATGTGGGTTTTTTTCTTTTTAACTGACATCATCATCTGCTGAGGTTGTTTTAGGCCGGTCACACCTGTAATGCAGGTTTTGCAGGTGCTTAGATCCATTTAAGCTCGTTAAACACGTTTCACCATTGAAAAAATCAAAATAAAACAGGTCTTTTATCACATTCATTCCACAGCTAAACTAGATATGTATATCTTAGAAATACTGTATTCTTATCAACTAAAGAGCATTGCTTTATATGATACATATTTACTCCAAATTAACCAGACAAAGAGGAAAGATCATATTCAAAAACATGATCAGAAAAATAGAGTTTTTACAAAGGCTCTTAAAGTGAATCTCTGCTCTGAGCTCCTTTATTCTCCAGCACAACTTGAACTTCATTCCCTTCATCAGACCTGTTTCCACTGATTTTCAGTCCACTTCTTGTGTCACTGGGCAGAGCTCAGCCTTTTCTCCATTTCCCTTCCTTAAGAATGGCTTCTTGACAGCCCCCCTTTATGGAGAGCATTTCTGATGAGGCTTGGTCCAACAGGAGATGGATCAGCTGAAGGTCTCTCAGCTCATGTATCAGGCCTTTGCTAGATCTTTTGTTAAGGACATCACTTTCAGATCTGCTTCATCTGATGTTAAGTTCATGAGAATATATGTTTTAGGCCCCAAACTTCTTCTTTTTTCCTCCACTTGTTAATTTTCCTCAAATTTTTTAAGGACACACTGCACATCATGGTGAGATAATGCAAGTTTTCAGCTAAAAGCTGTTTGAGAATCGGCTTGAAGCTGCCTTCAAAAGTCCTATTTTCTGCCTGTCCAACTATTTTTTGGCATTTTTCACACATCAACTAAAGGATTGGGAAAAATGATCTTCTCACAGTTTTATATAGTGATGTGTGACAAAGTCTGTAAAGAGGACAAGTCTGCATACTGGATGCCAATTAATGAAAAGAAACTGATGTGTTTTATTTAAAAGATTGACAAAACTATCATGTTTTAGCAGATCAAAGTCTTTAAAAGTGTTTTTACCACTGATCAAAACAATGGTCGTGTTTTTCCAACCTCTTTCTGAACCCACTCTAGGTTCATAATCTGACTCAGGTTAATAAGTTATTGAGTCACAAACACTCAAGTGTGCCGGTCTTATATGAGTCAACAACGCACAGCTGCAAGAGTGCTTGTCAAAGAGAAACAAGATCAAAACACCTTATGTAATCTATATTTGGCCAAAACAGGTCTGTCCCAATTTAGAGTCCCTTAAAAAAAGAAAGAGAAAAGAACCGGTTTGAAAGAATATGTTTTTAAAAGTCATGATGGGTTAAAACACCGGAAAGGGTCTTTGGTACACACATAGCACAGAGATGCACGGGTCATCGTAAAAGGACCTCAGTAAGACCACAAAACTTCCCTGATAGTGGGGAAATGCACACAGATGTGATACATTCAGCTTAATCGAGGCTATTTTCATCTGTCAGCATGTTTCTGCAGCTTCCATCTGTCTTTGCAATCCCCCTCTCTCATTCCCCACTTTAGTCACAAAAATACTCGATTTAATCTGGTCTGAAGTATAGATATGCTGTCTATCACCCTCATCCACAGTTTTTTTACATTCTGTCTGCCAAAATCTGAATTAAAAAAGAATCAAACAAACCTTTGTGGGTTTGTAATGACTGTGGTTCTGTTAGGACGTAAAGGTCTAAGTCTCCGTTTCAACATGTGAAGAGTGCTGCTGTGCAGCTCCTACAGTTTGTCCTGCAGGATGTACAGATGCCGTTTGTTTGTGAACACTCTCACTGGACAGGAAGTCCTTTAATGTATTGCGACAAGAGCAGCAGCTTTGTTTAGTTCATCTTCTTAGAAAGGACTGAACTGATCTGAGTCTGATCGGACGCCTGATCACAGCAAACCGGAGCAACTCGATCTCACTCCGAACTGAGGATAGAGTCACACAGACTGATGCTGAAGTTAAAAAGCAGAGTTATCTAACTTCTCACAAGCTTTACTGTCAAAATGTGGCTGAAACTAGCATGTACAATGATGTCGCACTTTGGGAGTCATGCAACAATATTTATATCAGTTACTTGCGTAAAATGATGAAAATAAAAGCAAAGCATTACTTTACTTTTCGAATGAACATGGCCATAATGGGGAAAATTTTGGTTTATTTTATTGGATTGATCATGCACATTTCTGTCAATTTAGCAAAATACATAATTTGCTCTCATAAATATGGGGAAGTACTGGAATCATGTTGCTGTGCTTCAGATTTTTGTTTCACTTGGCTCCAGAATTGTGCCGATTATCACGGCTTGAGCAAATCTATTTAGGTCAAGATGAAGGTGAAGTTTATTTATTTAGAATTCTGAAACACAAACAAGGTCAGACAAAGAACTTTACAGGTAAAAATAAAAGTAAGTGTAAACAATAAGACAGAGTAAATAGACCCAAAACAATGTAGGATAAGATGTCAGCCTCTCCGAATCGGCTCTGGCCCCACCACCAGCTTGCCTCCTATCCAACCGTCTGACGATCCAGCTGGGCTCCAAGCTGAGAAGACAACTGTCATTAAGCAGTTTATTAACCCAAAGGCCCTATCCTGCCAGACCAATAATTAAATGTGATACCTGAACCAATCATAGGTGAAAATATAAGTAAACACTGGGTGAAAAGGAAGCAACAGGAGAAAAAAAATCCTACATGCGTCTCAGTCTAAGGTCGAATGATAAGCCCTGTGATCCTTCATCATTTCTCCTTCGACACTACACAATGACCTTATCCATTAGTAAACAGCCCAGTATGAAATTAAAACATCTGATGTCAACATACATCCAGAAAAGGCGTCTAAGGACGCTTAAAGTGTCCCTGAGAGACGCCACAGGCTCTGATAAAGCAGGAGTGTTTGATGCCCAGGGCAGTTACACTAAAGTATGAAACGGAAACAATGGAAAAACCAAGGAAATCCATTTTTATATGTGAACACAGTTTAAAAAGAGCGAAGTGTTTTCAGCCTGATTGCTTTAAAATGGTCCATTCCGGTGGTATTTACTCATTTATCTTTATTTACATTAAACTCAGGCAAAAGATTTAAAACATCCTTCTTTCTAGTTTTTCTGAAGTAAAGACTGAAATGACTTCTCTCTTTGTTGAGCTGTGATAAAACTGTGTCATTCCAATGTTAAAAGTTCACATTTTACAACTAAAGTCTCATGTTGCCTGATGGGTTCATGTAACCTCAATTAAACTTTGATTTAAGGGCAAAACTGGCAGTCTGTGGGAGAGTGCTGCCCCCAGGGCCACTGAGACCAAATAATCATCTCTTCAAGTTAATTTCTTTTAAGAGAAGACATTTTTTAAGCCCAAAGTGGTTGAAAATAACTTTTAAAGTCATCTGCTCTTGTGTAAAAGCCTGCTTTGTGGTATGGCACAGCCTGACATTGGTGCAAAAGCACAGCATGGGACTGGGTATAATTAGCTGGTTGATGCAAAGAGGGAGAGACATGAGGCATTAAAACATGTGAAGTATTCTCATGGAGGAGCCACATGTGTTGGCTAACAGGTTTTTCTTTCGCTGTCAGATCAGAGCGGCAGGGTGGTCAAACAAAGTGGTTACCTCAGGTCAAGGACAGACCTACTTTTTCAAAAACACATCCACACAGCGGGCTCCACCTCCACAAGCCCACTGAGCCCCCATACGCAGCGTTTGTGTTTCGGAGGGCGGTGAAAAGCAGGTGTCACATGACCAGGAGATCAAACGGTGCTTGGCATTGAACGTCCCAAGACTGGAATGTTTACCTTTGACAAGAGCAGCGGGAAAAACAGTGTTGCTGTCTGAGGAGACGCACACACACACACATGTACACATACTCACACACACACTAGTCTCCGTGATCCACTTGTGGGGATTCAAAACTTTCCTTTTCCAGGACGTAAAAAGTTAGTATCCATGACAGATGAGTTGAGAAAAACAGGCCTGTTCGGAACACACCCACAGAACAGAAAGCACAACCGTATGGACACCTCACACACATTAAGCCTGAGGTTCGACAGTGTGTTCGGCACTTTACAAGCACTTTAAGTGTTTTCATAGCCACAGCAGAACCAAATCAGCATTAGCCAAATAGGTTTTGACCCTGATCTTAATATAATTTTGGGTTAGAAGAAGAAACAAAAGACAACAACACATCATTATTGACTTTTTAGAGCATGTAAAGTTGCATTCAGCACCAATATAGCTGAAATAAACTAAACTGTAATAGCAGGTGTGAAACACGGTGGAGGAAGTATTATTCAGTTATTTACATGGTACCAAATCACAACAGATGCACATGGAGAGGAAAGAGAGCAGAGGGAGGAGAGGTGCATGATGGGAGCTCCACCAGCTGTCAGGGCCTAAAGCAGCAGAACTATGGGATGTTTCTGGGTTACTGAGCCATCTCTATCTGCTTTATCAAAAAGGAAAGTCTAAAGCCTGATATTAAAGGCAGAGGGGTTCTGCTTCCTGAACCCAAACTGGGCAGCTGGTTCCACAGAGAGGGGCCTGATACCTGAAGGCTCTGCCTCCCATTCTGCTTAAATGAAGAGCTCTGTTGGGAAAATAACAAACTATGAGTTCTGTGAGGGATGATGGAGGAGCTCAGTCAAAGCTCGCTCAGAGCTTTACTTTAAATTCTCTAAATTCTCTAATTTGAACAGGGAACCAAAGAAAAAAAAGTTACAACTAGAGAATCATAACCTCAGTGATCCAAAAATAGAAACCTAAGTGGATCCAAGTCAGTCTTCCAGATATTTTCTAGATAAGAAAAATGCCATCAGGGTGGTTGCTCATCATCGAAACGTAGGAACCTTTCAGTAGGAGCAATGAGATTAATAATAACAGTAAATGAAAAAAATGTTAGTGAGGCAGAGCAGCATTTAGCTCCTGATAACTCTATTGTTTGTGCAAAATCTACTTGTTTGAAATCCAGCTTATTAAAGGTTAATCTCTGATTGAAACAACACCCCGGGTCTCTAAAATCATATTGACATTTAAAAGAAATCTGACCCTAAGGCGTTCTCTGAACACATGCATGTGAAATGTGCTGAAGCATCACGAAGGCAACCTTTCAAAATGACATTTTGCAATGTGACATCGATGCTGTGTTAACATTCAGGAAGCTGGAAAAGCTAAAGCAAAAGACAGGGATGAAAAATATGTCAGAATAAGCGATGCTCCTCATTTGTAATCTACAAGAAAAACATAAATACTCAGAGGGTTAAAACACAGTTAAAACATTCTGAACTGAATTTTTCACATTTTTTGTTTCACTTTTTCAAAGACATTTCTTGTCACATTTCCTTATAAATGTTATAACTGGTAGTTCTCTAGCCCTCGTGATGCGTTCACAGTGAATTTCTGGAATGAAATTGAAATGGAAAACATGATTTTTTAGGAGGGGGTTTAAGATAATTTTAGTGGTGTGGAAGCCTCCCTAAAACAGGCCTAAGAGACAGTCAGTGGACCTACCTGTGTCCAGTTAGACTTCCTGTTTCCTGGTGCACAGAATAGGGAGCTGGGATCGGATTCCCCAGGATCCCCCAGGATCCCCCAGGATTCCCCAGGATTCCCCAGGATTCCTCAGGATCCCCCAGGATCAGCCATGCTGCCTGGATGTCTGAACATCGGCTCCGCATCACCTAATGCAAACATAGATTTATGGAATACACACACCATTTTGAACAGAAATGTATATACACTCACCGGCCACTTTATTAGGTACCCCATCCTAGTAACGGGTTGGACCCCCTTTTGCCTTCAGAACTGCCTCAATTCTTCGTGGCATAGATTCAACAAGGTGCTGGAAGCATTCCTCAGGGAGTTTGGTCCATATTGACATGATGGCATCACACAGTTGCAGTAGATTTGTCGGCTGCACATCCATGATGCGAATCTCCCGTTCCACCACATCCCAAAGGTGCTCTATTGGATTGACATCTGGTGACTGTGGAGGCCATTTGAGTAAAGTGAACTCATTGTCATGTTTAAGAAACCAGTCTGAGATGATTCCAGCTTTATGACATGGCGCATTGGTTGTAACGGGTGGTTATTTGAGTCACTGTTGCCCTTCTATCAGCTCGAACCAGTCTGGCCATTCTCCTCTGACCTCTGGCATCAACAAGGCATTTCCGCCCACAGAACTGCCACTCACTGGATGTTTTTTCTTTTTTGGACCATTCTCTGTAAACCCTAGAGATGGTTGTGCGTGAAAATCCCAGTGGATCAGCAGTTTCTGAAATACTCAGACCAGCCCTTCTGGCACCAACAATCATGCCACGTTCAAAGTCACTCAAATCACCTTTCTTCCCCATACTGATGCTCGGTTTGAACTGCAGGAGACTGTCTTGACCATGTCTACATGCCTAAATGCATTGAGTTGCCGCCATGTGATTGGCTGCTTAGGAATTAAGTGTTAACGAGCAGTTGGACAGGTGTACCTAATAAAGTGGCCGGTGAGTGTAAATGTAGGATTTTAAGGGGGGGGGGGGGGGGGGGGGGGGGGGGGGTAGAGATCCGTTCATGGTTCATAAAGCATTCCTAAAAAATCTGTAAAAACATCTTACAGGCATGTGGAAAATTAAAATAACAAAAAAAGCACAGCACACCACTAGAAAACTTTTCTGTTGAATTTGTCCTTGTGTGTTATGTTTAAATGCTACAATTTCTGTTGTGTTTAGGGAGCAGGACATTAAAAATGTACAGGAATGTTTTGAGGATTTTTTTTGCTTCTTGTATTTTATTTCCAATGTTCTTCCAGGGCCACTGTACATTGTGTTATTGTCAGTTTGCACGTGGCCTCAGTTAACGGTCACTCGAACTGAATCAGGCCGGCATGGACTTGTGTTGGACAACATGTACTGTTATTAGGCAGCTTAATAAGCGTAAATCATCTTGTCCGCTTGTGCGTGGGTGTTGTTCTGAGGATCTCTTCTGTTGAACCGATGCGGCTGGAGGCTCCATTTCCTGGGACTGGGCCATGTATTTCTCTGGTCCCAGGACACATGAGTGACGTGGTCTGGTTAAGCAGCGTCCTCAGAGGGCTGCGAATCAGCAGTCAGGAATGTGATATGAGTGGGCACAATGACGCTAATCCTCTGCAAAGTTCTGTTTCTTCTCTTCTTCACCCCTTCTCCCAAGAATCCCTTAATCGGATAATTCCTGTCTTATTAAACGGGGATAGAGGTCTGGGAGAACAACACAGGAGTAGAACTGAGGTCACACACTCTGGAGGAGTCTTGTGCTACTTGGCTGTAAGGTAGTGAATGGAGGAATGGATTTATTCGTTTAGAAGTCTTGGCACGCTGCACGACGGTGCACGTGTGGCTCTGACAGGCCCTTTCAGTGCGTTTCCAAATTAGTGTATATGTTTGTGTGCTTGTGATTGTATACTTGTGTGTGGGAAACCCAGGAAATCCAGTCTCCCATGCGCCAGCATCCATTGTGTTTGGTTTCCTCCTCTCTCGTCCTTCTGAGTGACTGTGTATGTGTTTAGCTGCAGTGCTTCCCTCTCTCGCTGTGGCTCTAATGAGAAGGAGAAGGAAGTCCGAGCCAGAGGATTGCACTTGGCAAAGTTAACTGGAAACAGTGTCATGAATGGGTCAGAGGACCTGTGTTGGTAGGATTAGCTGTTATTATGTCCCCTCCAACAAAATGAAGATTTCCATCCTAACTCACTGTTATTTTAGACACTCTCCACCCTTTTCCTTCCATATGATCCATGTCTGCAGATCCTTTCTTCATTCACAAAAGAACAATCAGTTCAGAACATCCACATCAAAGAAGCCGCTGCAGTAAATGAAGGCTGAAGGATCTTATGCAGCCTTGAAGAGACACAGTGGGATGAATGCAGTCACCACCCCTTGGGATGTTGGCTGTACTGCCTTTGTGGCTCCACATCTTCTCATTGTCCACTTTATTATCTCCCAGAGGGGTGGATAAATACGGACATTTTTTGTGCATCATTAAGTAGCTCAAAGTCACATATTTCAGGCATCACAACGATAAACATGTCATCAGGTAATATGCAAAAAATTTAGCTAAATGTTCAAAAGCATGGATGTTAAATGCTTTTTAAATAATGTTTCAGCAAATAGGTCAACATGATAGAGGTTACAGGAGTATCTGCTATCTGGATGTAAGTTTAAACAGTCTGCAGAAAAGATGAAGGACTGATTATGACTGTTGAATAAACATGTCAGGATGTTTGGTTTCTGTTTTGCATTTATTAAGTTTTTGGTCAGTGGTTTCCTGTTTTATTTAGAGCTGGGATCTCAAATCCGGTCCTCGAGGGCCGCTGTTTTTAAATGCTCCTTTGCTTCCACACAACTAATTTGCATCACTGGAAAAATTGTGAAAAACATTTGAAGCAATCTTTTCAATCTAAATCGTGTTTAGAAGGAGGAAAACATCTCAAACCTGCAGCACTTTGAGATCCCAGATTCTACTGTACATGTCATTTTTCTTGTGTGTTGTTTTATTTGCTGTTTTTGTCCGACTTTCTTACATTTTTTCAAAAACAATTTGTAGCCAAATAAGAACTTTAATTGGAAGATTTTTTTACTTTTAAATCGGCTAAGAACTAAAGGGACTTCACATCTCTTTCATTATGGGACAGTAGCCGACAGTGGTCAGAGCTTCATCTCTGCAACAGGTAGAGGAGTTTCAGTATCTTAGAGATGGACAAGCAGACTGGGGCTTTGGCAGCAGTGAGAAGCAGATGTTTTCAGGTTCCAGCTCCATCGTTATTTCAACCCTCACCTGCTCAGAGACCTAAAGAATGAGTTTCCTTTGGCAGGGGGCTGGGCCCAGTCTCAGAAAGAGGGGTGAGGGGGGGGCTCCTCCATCCAGAGAGAGCTCAGAGTTGACAAAGCGTCAGTAAGGGGGTTCATCTGGTAAGAAAGCCTTCTGGTCCCCTCTTTTGAAGGCTAATTAGGTATTTCCGACTGGGAACTCTCTGGAGGAATAATACATCCCACCTGGCCTTGGAACACATCAGGATCTACCAGGAAGAGCTGGAAAGCGTCTTTAGGAAGAAGGCTATCTGGGTTTCTGTCTTTAACCTGCTGCCTTGGATAAGGAGAGGATGGAGGGATGCATGTGTTTAAACAGAGTTATACTATTTGTTGCAAATAATCTAAATAAACATTAGAATATTGTGCCATATAGATTGACTTCAACATCTGGAACATCACTGTACATTCTGGAGTGGCTGGCCATAAAAGGCCAGTTTACTTACAACTTTCCATGGATCAGTCCAAATGTCTAGGCGGATGTAATCACACCTAAAAACATTCCACGACTCCTGGTCAAGACAAACAAATATACACATTAATTACTGTCAGCAAGACGGGCAAAGAAATGACTGGCAGCAAATTACTGGTTCCGTGGATCAGAAAGACAAGGGCAACGTTCAGCATCCCCTGCAGGGCGTGTCCAGCTGCAACTAGTAGATCATGAGGAGCGGACACCACATGTTCTCACCATGAAGAGCACTGGTTCCTGCTTAAAGCCAGAATTTGGCAAAAATGCAACTACAAAGAAGCCAACTGCAATAAAACTCCAAATGAGAGAAAAACCATGGAAAAACTGATGTGTGGTAAAGAAATGCAACAATATTTGTCTCTTTAAACTGTTACCAGTCTAAGAGGGAAGGTTTTCTCTCTGAGCACATCACGGTGCTCACTCCTTATTTTATTGAAAGCATTTTGTTTGCCTTCATATTTTTCGGTTTATCTTTTCATTTTAGTTCAGATATGTCTTATTTTGTCCGATTTGGGTCCAGTATAGAGCATATACACAAAAAGTTTCTAAAGAGGGGTTTACAGTGCAAATACTTCTGCAATGAGTTTAAATAATATGGCAGTCAGAGTAAACAAATAAAGCCTATACCTACAGCCCAAGCTCGACTTTCATCTGTTTTTACCGATGTAATGTTACCCAAATTTTGTTTGTCAGTCCCTGATTGGTGAGGTTTAGGCATCAAGAACTACATGGATTTGGAAACTCAAACAAACCTCTGTTTTATAGAAACTGCACAGCTTTGAAAGCTGAGCTGGACATCATAAAAACTACTGAGATATCCCACAGATCCGCATGAAAACAACGATTTTCATGCCTATTTTACGGCACACCATAAGACTGGAGGACTGCCCAAGGCTCACTGTTAAACAGTAAGAACTTCATCTGTACAGAGGAGAAGTTTCTTAGAAATCAACAACTGAACTTAGAACCCATTTTCTTGTAGAATTGCCTAACCACTTCAACTGAAAGACAGGAAGAAAAAAAAGGACAGACAAGTTCCCCCAGTGCAAATCTTGACCCTGTTGTTATAGAAATGTATAACTCCTCCAGGACCAACTTGCTCTCATGGCAGGAACTGAAAAATAAACCTTCATGCAGCATTTCTATACATTTTAGGCTTGTGATGTAATTTTATGCCATTGAGTCCATCGTTTTGTGCTCTTGATAATTAGGAGATCTCAGACCCTTCAAGAGTTTCTTTGAAAAATGACATGAATTACAAACGCACGCCCCGCCACTGGCTGATTACATTATAGCTTAAGGTCAGAAACAAGAATCTACAAAAAAAGTGAGATTTTGTTTAAAACATTGAGTTTTTAACTATTTTTTTCTCTCCATCAGAACTTTTTCCTCCATCCTTCAGCATTGAATAAAGGTAAAAAAAAACTAAGTGAATTATGTGGAAGTGTTGGTGCCAGGGGGTTTCCGACCCCATGGCTGCGTGGCCATTGTAGTGGGCTTGTTTGATGTCTTCAGCAAGTAGATAAAAACTCAAATTGTATGTGAAGGTGAAGGTCAACAGACTGTCAACAGTCTCATCAGCAACCAAAACAGATAAAGAGTCTGTTCACCCAAATAACTAAAGACCAAATGTATCCACCAGCTGCTGACTTTGGAAAAGAGCCAGCATACTTACTGAGAGTTTGGTTTAGATGTCAAGATTTTGAGATAATTTTACCCTTATCAAAGGGTTATTCTTTACTCGTAAAGCATTAAAAAACAACCTGTGGGCGGGGTATGACCTGGATAATCGACAGGTCATATTGTTCCCGTTCATCGAAGCAGCAGACCGGGATTATTGTGACGTTATCCGAATGGAAAAAACAAAGTAAATGTGGGGGGAAGGCATTATTTAATTGTTGCTTATCTTCGTTTTTTATTTGATCAGTTCTACAAAATGGGACGTCTCGTGTGTGAGTCTGGGGGTCACAGTATCACGATCCGGCTCTGTTTTTCACACTGTTTTCCACTTTTCCCACAGGTCACCCCGGGCCGCTGTTTTTGCCGGGTTATTATGACATTTTACACGTTTTTAAGGTGTTTTCTCTCAGCTCGTCACATTCCATCTGAATCAGAAGAGACCAAATATGCAGGAGTGGTACGAGCGGGTTAGAGAGGGTCACTGCTGTTCTTACGCAACCTGCAGTTCATTCACCCTGTGTGCATCTGTGCTGGTGTGCATGTGGGCAAAACACCACGCTCAGGACGGAGAATAACACGCTTGCATTGGGGAAATCCTTGATGAGAAACAGCCTGGAGGGAGGATGTTTTTTTTTTCTCCTGTAATCAGAAATGAGCAGGTTGTGTTTCTGGCTCCCGTTGAACAACTTGAGGAAGAGTTTCATAACCCCTCAGCCGTTGTGAAACTGAAATGTCTTGGAAGAACATTTAGAGTTTTAAGTACGCTGAACTGATGTTACAGCTCAACTTGCACATGTGGATTTGATTCAAATCTGAGAAAACAGGACAGATCAAACTGGAGTAAATGTCTGACAGTAGAGTTTGAAGACACTTGGAAAAACCTGATGCTCTCCGGGTCATCTGCTCCTGCTGGATGCTGCAGGACACTTGTTGCCCATCTTGACTTAAAGCCTTTCAGTTTACATTCATTCATTCAAGTCATAAAGTTGGTAAACTCTAGAAATTGACAGGATGTCATGACTTCAGACACAATTATACAACTTTTTCAAAGGTTACAGCCAGTGACTTCAGCAGTGGTCAACACATCATGTGCTTCTGCTTCATATGTTGGTTAAAATTAGCTCTGAGAAATGTTTTTATCCACCTATCACTCTCACTTCTCTGGATTTTAAGCAGTTAAAGCCGAGACGCATTTAGCCTAGATTAGACTTTGGGATTAAACGTGTTAACTTTCAGCCTAATTTTGCTCAGAGTTTGTTTAATTTCTTGGTTGTGCGACTTATCCTCCTCTTGATTGTATTCAGAGCATGACGTTTACATTAAGCCCAGATAATTCGGTCTAATACCCTCGAGCTGTGCAAATGCTGGCTGTTTGTTTTGACAAAGCCAGCTTCTTGGAACTTACATTGTTCCACACGGATCCATTAAAAATCACAGTGAAGGCAGAAGTTACAGTTCATCTTAATGTTGCTCCAAGAATCATACATCTTGGTATATTGCTACAGATGTGGAACCAGAAACCCTAAAAGGTCACAGAATGGGGTTGTGTCTCTGTCCAAAATAGGGGCTCAACAGGAGACCATTCATATCTCCTGAGGAGCTTTCTCCATGTATGTACCCTATATGGCTAAAAACGGAACTCCAAAGTACATATTTGTACTTTTAGAGGCCTTGAAAAGTGCACTTGTGTTCCTAAGTAGTAAATAGACATAAGGAGGATAAACCATTAATTCTCTATTGTTTTAGTCTTTAATTCACTATCAATTCATCACAATGTTTCTTATTTCTCAGATCATGTCTTTGTGCAAAACACACTTTTGGGAGTTTCAAGGCCTAAAATATTAACACTAACAAATCAAAATAAGGCTGCAGTCTTACTGAGCAAATAGCTTAAGTTTGATAACATAACTATAATGATTTCCAAAACCCTGAGAGTGTTGTATGGCATTGTGGAAGACAATGTTGCCGGGAGAGTTTCTCTGTAAACTTATCAATGCTCTCTTATCGAACTTGGTTCTGGCTAAGAAACTATCTATTTTGGGTTTGCATCATCTAAAAAAAGACAGCACCTAATTGCACCTTTAGGGTTCCAGCAAAACCTAGGGTTAGGTTTGGTTGGTAAGTATATGGGGCACATACAGTAAGTGGACAAAGTACATCAGACGACACCTCAGATGCTCCTCAGATTTTGACATTGCAACAGACACAGCTGGAAGTCTTCTGTGGTCCAGATGCAGATGAAGATCTTGTACTTTGAAGAACATTTGTAGGTGTTTTAAAGGGTTTCTGGCCATTTTTCCTGGTCCTTTTTCCTGGTCCTAACTATGGCACTGCAGCCTCAGCATATGATCTGTAAGGGAGCCCACGCTTATGAAAACATGTGTCCAGCTTCTGCAAAACACATGCAAAAGTTAAGCTGCTGTTATAGAGATGGCCCATTCCTCCTGCTAAGCTATAGCCTTTATATAAGAAATAAGTATATAACTTATAACTCTACTGTTTGTAGATAACAGCTTTAAAAGGAGCACTAATGAGAAAAAACAGGAGGACTAAAGGAAGTCCTCCATCTGCTCTCATGTGCGCACTGCAGACGTAAGCATGTTCGATGTTAAGCTGCTGGTTCACCGCTTGTTTGTACTCACTCAATTACAGACACACACAATTATACACAAACATGATTGCAAAAAATGGAACATTTGTAGAGTTGGAAGCGCAGGCTGAGGGAGTTTGCGTTTTTCCTCCCACGCTCCGGGGTCCAGATTCCAGCGGGGTTTACAGTAAGGGATGTTATGACACACGGGGCGAGGGGAGGGGCCGGGGCAGAAAAATTATCATTAACCCCACGGAGCGTCGCGGTTGGCTGCGTCAGAGCAGTGTGTGCCCCCCCACCCCCCCTACCCCTGCTCTGTTAGTGACTCAGACTGCTGATAGGCAGCCGTTCCACACAACACCACAGCTGTAAACGAGGCCCGAAAGGCCCGTTTCCGCCTCTTATCTCAGAGTGTGTGAGTGTTTATGCTGGCACTCCTGAGCCGGGCGCGCTTGATCATATCAGAGAGTCCAGCAGGTGGTAAACACACCCATACACACTGTAGTAAATTTCTTGGTTATCAACAAGTGGAGCATTGACATCCTCTGTGGTGATTGCACACAATCAGCATGAATCACAAAGCTAATAGATGGAGGACGAGGAAGAGTCGACTGGTTTATCATTTACCCGCTGAAAAACACAACCTTGATGTTTTCTTGTTGTGGACCTTGTTGTGTTGCTATGACAACCTGTCATTCAGGATGCTCGGCATGCCACGGCCCTGCCACGCCAGCAGACAAACATGCACAGACGCACACACACACAAACACACACAGGTTTTCACATCCCTGATGAATGTTTGGAGGACGGTTCTTCCTGCGACAGGACCTGAAACATCCTTTCGCTCTCAGCTCCAAACACAAACGGACGAAATGATAAGGCCCCGCATTTGTTTTGTTTTCTTTTTCCTCCAACTAAGAAAACATGGGTCAGGAGAGAGGAGGGAGGCAGCAAAAACACTGTACATAACCCACTGAGAACACCCCCACCCTGAAAAAAACAGAAAAATTAAAAACAACTCCCCCAGAGCTGTTTGTTTTTTAAAGCAGAGTTGTGAAACCTGCGTGTTGGGTCAAATCCAACTTGTTTCTGGCTCTTTCAAGCAGATTCGGCTCAACATCTGGAAGGCTAAAACTGTACAAGCCTCTTATGATTTGGATAAGAAAGAAGTATGCAGAAAACATGGCAGAGAGCGCAGGCGTTATGTACTGTGAGAAAGGTGGGGAGCCATTTCTCTGTTTCTCCTGTCTGATAATGCAGAATTATTAAGATGCAGTCAGGCCAAATGAGTTAAAATACAAATCACCTGTCAAATAAATGCCAAGGCTTAAAAATCCCAAATGTTTAGGAAAATAATTGGAGAACTATGCTAGAATTTATTTGAATCAAAACGAAACCTTACACTTCATGTTAAGGAAAATAGGAGAGTGAGATTCAAATCCAATAAAGTGGGAAAACTATGACCGAGACACAAAGTGCCTCTTTAAACCCACAGGTGGGGCGTATTCGCACAGAAAAATAGTATCAAGTACTTTGTAACCTCAGTACAGATATCTGAACGTACCGGTGGCCCACAAGAGAGCGATGACCACTCACACATTTTCTGGGACAGTTCTTAAGCCATATTGGGAGAGGTGCTTGTTGTTCTGTCAGGGCCTTTTTGGGTCATGGTGTTGAATGGAACTCCTTGCAATATAAATCAAGCTTTGGTTAGTGGATGGCCATTTTCAACAATATTCAGAGCTTGGAGCAATACATTTTTTAACCAAGACTCCAAGAAGAAGAGGGGGATGCCTCTCATGAAAGTTTGGACACAAACCTCAGGGATAGGAGTCAAGACCTGATATTATCATGATTTCGTACTTGATGATCGTATTTATTTCACCTCACTCTGCATTTAGTAACATACTGCTGTTTTGTAACGCCCTCCCTCCTTCTATGCAAAAATGAGGAAGGGAGTGGATCTTCATGTGGTGGCAGGTCTGTTACATAAATACAGGCACATTGGCATCTATAGAATCAACATAATCTCAGATAAAAACTCACAAAAACACAGCTGAAACAACATAAAACGAGAATATAGGTGAACAGAATGTTGATTAATCTTTTCAGCATATATTCAAATGGTTTATAAACTTAGAAGTAAATTTAAAATATAGGGTGGATGTATGTCTCCTGATGTGCTTTCTGGTCTTATTTACTCATTGTGGCTACTAACTGGACCCAAAGGCACATATTTATACTTTTAGAGGGCCTTAAAATAGCCATTAGAAAAAACTATGAGAGTACAACCGCAGGAGCTTTGAAGGAACCAGCCAAGAGATAAGTCTCTGGGCTCAAATCCCCGAAACACTCCAGGAGCTGAAGAGGTGTAGGTCCAGTACCAGCGTCCTCTTCCTCCTCAGTCCTGCCGTTGTAATGTGTCAGAATGTGCTTTTTCCCTGTATAGGACGTGTCACTGAAGGCAGCATATGTCTCTTCAGAGTCTCAGAGAACATTTCAAAGCTGATGTTGATGAGCTGTACTACAACTCCGTCCATTTACAGAGCCTGGCTGTGGGAATTTTTGCTCCATTTATTCGACAAAGGCCTGGAATTTTTATTAATCCGAGCACTATCTGTGTTTAATACTGTCTGATGGTCCGGCCCAAAAACCTTTGAGCCCAGAAAAGCAGATCGGTTGTTTTTAAATCTCTTCTTTTTTGCTCCTTGTTTGTGAATGCTGCTTTTGGACGAAATTCACAGGATTAACTCCAGGTTTTTTGGGCTCTTAGTCTTACTTCCTTTCCTGTTTTACCTGACAAAAGCCATTACAAATTTACAAACACATGTTTCAGTGCATTGGGTATTTATATTCCCGGTTTCACCTGTCAGATCATCTCACAATTTGCGTTGACATCTCTGTCTTTGGTTGAATTAAAACCTTAAAAATTCATGAGCCTGCTCCACAGTCTCATCTTTTTCAGCATTTTGATTACTTTTCCCAGCAGTCTGTGACAATGCATCTGCTAGAGAAAAAGACATTTCCCAACTGAAACTCTACTTTTTGTATTATTAGCCTGAAATGAGAAAAAAGATTTTTATCAACAATCTGAATTATATTGAATAGATGAAACTTCAAATTTATTCGATCTACATACATTTTACAAATAAATAAAATTCCAAATAAATACTCAAATTATGTGTGTAATTTATGATTTGTGCTTCTGCACAAGATTGTATATTTTGGAGTGACAGATTTTATAGAGCAAACAATGTAAAATGTTACTTTATGTGGTCTTTTCATAATAAGACAAGTGTTCTGCCTGGTTAGTTTCTGTGAATTCACACAACTTTTAATTATTTAGAGGCAGAAACAAACTCAACGCTGTGCTGTTGTCTTGATGGTCTTTTAGTACAATAAAATGGGTGAAAATAAAACTCAAGAGTTTGGTGATTCAAACAAGCTGTGACATCATAAACCTTTTGCATATACCTAAAGGATATAAAACAAGTCTGTTGATCCCCAGCCTTCAACTTTTCAGTGTTTTGATTGCATTCAACATTATTCATCCTCCTGACGGATAAATGTGACACATGCCCTCAGATCTTGCTCTGAATGAGGATACATAAGCCCTGTTGTGTGTTCTCATGGCCACAGACGTGTTTCAATCGTCAGCGAGAGGCCAGCATCAGGCCGACATTGACCTCTGCGCTCCAACATCTTATATCATCTGCTGTTTTTCTGCTCTTATGTAACTCTAACCTGAGTTTGTGAAACTTTCGGTTTGAACTGCAAGTGATAAAGAGCACAAGAGACACATCCTCCTAGCTTTATTCTTATAATCGTAATACGTCAATATTCTGGTAGTGCAAACACTTAGTATAAAATATCTTTAACAAAATGTACATTCACAGATAACATCTCAATAAATACAATTTAAACAAAAGAGCATGACAAATATTAGATCATTATTTATCTCTACATATATATCAATATATATATCAATATATCAATATATATATATATATATATCAGCCAACAATACCGACATATAACTATTTTAAACCCGTATTATACAGTAAGAAAATATCCAATTTACAGGAAAAATATTATACATAACTCATTTTCTTTAGTTTTCCATCACCTGTTTAAAGCATGTGTATAAAAATAATTTTACACCTTAAAGAAAGCATCCCAGCTACCAGATTTTAGACCTATAATAAATATGATAAGAAGCACAACACCTTATCTGTTAGTTCATGTTTTTCTAACAAATTTTCCCCAAAATCAAACACTTTCTGTTTTTTTACTTTACAAAACTCTTAAAGAAAAGCTCAAATGGTAAAAATACAGCCATTCAACACCAGGAATTCCACAATAACCGTAGCCACATGCATTCATTTGTGCTACAGCTCGACAAGAAAAGTTTGATATGTTTATGAAAATAGGTTGGCACGTTAGAAAACCGGCTGCCTGCTGACTACAGCAGGAGCAGGGAAGAGGAGGAGGGGGAGGAGAAGCCCCCAGCCTGATGTCTATCTATCCTGAAATAAACGTCCTCAAAAATATTCAAACATCAAGCACAGGGAGGACACGTGTCAATAAAAGCACCTTACATTCAATAGGAACTGCTACCTTCACCGCATGCATGAGGACGACATTAAACAGAGTCACTGCCTGTCCGCTGCTCGGCCTGCGTTAGCGTCTCATCAAAGCATGCATGTAGCAGCCACAGGCTTGCAGGCACTGCATGCTAGAGCAGATTAAAGGAGAGCTAATGGCTGCGGTGAGCCATGCTGCCAGTGGCATGCTGCACCAGGAAAAAAATCACCCCGGTTTGCACGATGAGGCCAGAACCAGGGGGCGTTTGGGTGTCTCCCCATAAACAAGTTGTCTTTCCTCAATTAAAGCAGCTTTCAGTTCTTAAAAATAGCAGAATATGTTAACCATAGAATATATGTTTTCATAAACAAGCACGGAGAAAAAAAAGTCTTAGCTCCCATCTGTATTCTTAGAAGAAGAGGGAGTCACACCACACAGAAAGTAAGTTTTATAAGTCATGCTTCAACTCCACAGAGATAAAGGCTGGTGTGGCTATGCATTCTACTGGCTACAACACTATCGGGTCAAAAGTGGGATGTGGCAGGCTTCGGCATGCAGAGGGGGAGCCGGCTGAGAAAGGAGACAAACCGCCTTATTGCTACACTTTGACAAGGAAGAATCTGGAGGTCGAGCGTCACAGGGAAGCCGACCTCAAACAAGACTGAAATGCAGCTCGGCTTGAGGAATCAAGACCTCACCTCAAGTGTTGTCAACCGGGGGTTAAAATTAAGGAACTAAAATGAACTAAAAGGCCTCACCAACCCATAAGAGACTGAAGGCAGTGCCTGATGTTTTTTTGCTCACCGTCAACTGCCTGTTGTCGTCAAACATTTTGTGTCATCTTCTTTAAAACTCAAAGATGCCCCTGTGATGGCAAAGAGTTGCCGTGAGGAGTGGCTGCTAAGGCAAGAGCACTGATTTGGTTTTACACATGAAGTGAAAGGTCAGCTGAGCTGTTAAAGGAATTTGTCGTGGTCGTTGTCGTTTTGAGGCTTGCATGCTACACTCTGAGATCCTGAAGACATCCTTGGCCTTTGGTCCGGGATGGAGCAACAGGGCTGAAGATGCCCGCATCCCGCTCAGGACGTCCTGAAGCAAACCGGCCTCTAGCGTACCAGGACCGCCGGGACTCACCGGAGGAGGGTGGAGAACAGCTTTCTCTGCTACGGCCGTCCTCTGTCCAACCCCCCCCAGTCTGACCTCCTCCATTTTTTCCTCGCTCACAAGCAGACGCCACATGTCACATCACCGCCGTGGGCGCCGAGGGCAGGTACCTGCTGCTGCTGGTGGAGGCGCTGGGCTTGGGGAGGCCGGGGCTGGGGGTCCTGATGCTGGCGAAGGCGGCCACCGTGGGGGCAGGGCTCAGCCTGGTGCACACGCCGCCCTGGGCGAAGGCGCTTGCGCGGCGCTCGGCGCCGCCGGGCTGCTGCTGCTGCTGCTGGCTCTGAGACAGCCGGCTGCCTTCTCCGCGTCCCTCCAGGAAGTACGTCAGCATCTGACCTTTGCCCTTCACGCTGACCTGGCCGCGGCACACAAAGTTGTAATAGGATTCGATGAGGCGGTAAACGTCCTCTGTCACCTGGAGGGGAAAGACACACAGAAAGCTTCACTTACAGCCAGACCATCCTACAGCTTCAAATGCATTTAGCCTACAGCCAGAGGGTTTCTTCTGCAAATGATGAGGGAGACTCTAAAGATGGCATGACGCATGCACCTTTTCAGCTTGACCTAAACCAGTTTTAAGGGATGCTTTTGGTAGGTTCAATTCCCCAAATGTTTAAAAAGATACAGTTTCTCTCTGTATTTTGTCTGCATCTTCTCCCTCTGTCAGCGTGGCTTCTCTGGCACGCCCACCCAGCCCAAAAGTCTGCATTTAAGGCTAATCTTTTATTGTAAATTGACTCTTGTTGCCAGTGTGAAGGAGCACATTTTTTCTCTCTCATATTTTTTTGTAACTGGGGTGCAGGATCTTCTCTTTCAAAGATTAAAAAAAACATTTTTTAGATGTTTTGGAGACTTTTTATGTATTTGTGGAGGACAGGCCATAATTTTATACACCTTCTAAATCATTTTCATACCAAAAATGATTAGGTTTCTAACCATCTGTAAGAATTACTGAATCGGTTGGGACTGATATGCTCTAAAAATACCTGCAGACACATTTGAAAACCAGCTGTCTGACCACGCTGTGAAACTTGGCGTGTGGTGACATGAGATAAATTACACGTTACCTTTAGGGAAATCTTTGAACGCAAAAGCTGATAGGAGATAAGACCATTTTCACATAATTCTTGCTTTTTAATGGAGGAATCCACCAGAATGAACACAGCTTGTTAATCTTCAAATGTAGCCCAAAAACGGATTTACAGTCAACCGGAAAGGTCAAACAAAGATTACCCAACAACCCTAAAGGAATCCTGTTTTACTCTTTTATGACTTGAAATTCGAAACCCTTTTCATGGGTTAAAGGATTGAAATTATATCAGTAGCTAATTAGCTAATTAGCAGCCAACTTATTTTTATTAGTCCTTTAGTCTTCCAGAAAAGATATTTACACGGGTAAGAAATATTGCACACTACCTGTATCTTTCCCTGCACGCCTGTGCTGTCCATCCTGCTGGCTACATTCACCGTGTTTCCCCAGATGTCATACTGAGGCCTCCTGGCTCCAATCACTCCTGCCACCACCGGACCCACGTTGATTCCTGTTGTGAACACAGTCCACAGCGTTTCAGTCAATTCTGAAAATATCTACAATTACTAATAAAAGCCATCAATGCAGACCATAGGTTTAATAAATATGCAGTGTTTTAAAGTCATATTGTCTCTCTCTTGTATTATTAAAATAAAAAAGACTGTGTCAGAAATGAAATGGTGAAAATCACGTAAAAGTTGGATTAAAGTACATCGATGCACCATACAGTGTGCTGTCATGCATATACTAACATGCATGAGAAACCACAAAGTGCACACAGAAATCAACCATAAAATGTATCTCATTATTAACCTTAATCAAATGTAATCCTTTTCAAAAAGAGTTACAGGCCTGTTAAGTCATTACAATCCACAGCTTGTGGCATAATATTTATTGTCCAGATCTATTAAAGATAAACAGGCTTTACTTACTCAGCTTACACAGGACTGCATGGACTATCAATCAATCTATCTGAAAAGAGTTTTAAGACTTCTCCTAAGAATATATATATATATATATATATGTGTCAAACTACTAACTGAGGCCTTTAAGAGTAGACAAAAACAGTCACGCGGCACCCAGCACAGAGGAAATCCAGTATTGCGTAAATTGCTCAAAGTTTCTGCAAATGTGGGGTTAACCGAGGAGCCCTGCTCTTGCAGACAGGATAAAATAGTGTACAACAAGTTAGACACGGATTAAACAAGGACTACTGTCGCAGGCTCCCCACAGGATACCTAACACAATGGAGCCCAGAGCTTCAGTTCTGGCTGTTACGAGCTTCCTGAAGGGAACGCTCGCTCTGTGATGCATTTCCTGGCAAACTTACCGGCACTGAGCCTCCGTGGTGTCGTGTCCAACAGGTCAGGAGGCCTGACACAGATGTTTATATTCAGTAAGCCAGCGAGAGAGGGCATCTCTTCACTCACCTACTCTGAGGACAAAGTCATTATAGGACTGGTAGTTGATGGCGTCCAGGACGTCAAACATCTCAATGGCAAAGTCTGACACTGTGCATAAATGTGAGGTGATGGACTTCTTCCCCTGTGAATCAGAAAAACACACTCAATGCGAAGAACTGACGCATCGACGGGGAATGCTTGCATCTGAAGTGAGGTTAACCTCCATTTCTGCAGCCCTGGCCTGATTAAGCGTGCAGCTGGGTTTTCCCCAAACAGCAGCTGCGACTGGCGGTTAAATAAGTTTTTATCAGCCTTTGCAGAAGTTACAGAAAGGCTGCTTTTGTTGGTCGGCTTTGCAGGGTTTAAGAAAAACTTCATGAATGCAGAAAATGCTGACGCCACAGAGGCTGGTAATCCCTCACAGAGGATTATGTGGAGTGAAATGTTGCAGTGTTATAAATAGAAAAACAGAAAATACCTGGAAATCCGAGGCCTCCCAGCAATGCCGCTTGAAAACGTGCTAACACTCCTTAAAAACAGAGTCAAACTCACACAGGATTTCATGTTAGCTACCTTGGAGGCAGTTGTGGGAACCAGCCCTACTGCCGCCATGTATGTACTGCCAATCGTCTTGATTTTCTCAATGTCCCTGTAGCACTCTTTATCCATCAGCTGGAGAGACAAACAAAGAAGAAGAAATGGGATGAAATAATGACATACGGGCAAAGTTCCAGCCTCCGTTTGGAAATATCTTAGATTGAGCTGGCAAATAATCCAAATCCAATTCAAGATGGTCCATTCGTGTTTGTGTAAATTAATGCTTTATGTTACTGTTTATAGATTCAAGCAGGCCTAACGTCATCTGCAAGCAATTCCTAATTTTGAAGAACTTTCCCAACCGCCACCATTACTGGTTATATCGCATCAATAAACAGTATTTCTTTTCAAACCTCACTCATAGCCACAATGTCATCTTTAAAAAATGACATTATGGGAGTCCCACAGCGCTGAGGCGTCCCTCAGAGGAGCAGGCAGACATGCAATCTGCAGGGGAAAATATATAAAACCAGCCGCTTTATGGATGGAATGAATCGTTTCCCTCACCTCATCAAAGTCAGCGATGATCTCATTGAGCAGCCTCAGGCACTCGACTCCCATGTTGTTCCCGTCAAGCTCAATGTAGAAGTCGTTGAAGTTGGCGATGGAGGCGAACAGCACTCCCACTTGAGCGTAGGACTGGTAGTACAGGTCCTGGGGGGAAGACAGTTAAAGATTGAACTCTGGGTCGCTTTACCAAAATGACAAACCTGAGTTCAGCCAGCAGTGGGAGACGTATTCAGATCCTGAGTGGAAAGGGGGAACACCACACTCTAAGGAAAATCATTTAATCATTTAATTTATTCTTTATCCATCCCTGAAGGGAAATTATTCCTCTACAGCAGTATGTGTCATTAAAGAAATGCTTTGGCTAAAAATAGGAAGTAAAAAAATGATATAAATCAGCCAACATGGTGCTGAAAGTTGAGATGAAGCAGATAGGAAGGTGTGGCAGGAAGCTGCAGAGATCTCCATCAGGGGGGTGTTTTTGACTGATGATGTCACACATGGGTTGTTTCTTGGTAACAACATGAAGAGCGGTTCAACATCTGGGCTGCAGATCTGTTGTTAAGCACCTTTCCTGTCCTATCTCTGCCTGTCTGGAGAGTCTGAGCAGAGAGCTGTCAGAGCTGCTCCTGCAGCCATGTCTCGGCCTCATATTCCTGCTGGGTCCTCATCAGGGCTAAAAGCTCATCCATTCATCACATTTCCCATCATGCTCAGGGATAAAAATGCTTTTAACTTCCTCCTTTTACTCTACTTTGTTACTATTCTGCTTCCTAATCTTCTCCTCTTTAAGCACACATGATTTTGGGGTCTTTTTTCAGAAATCTGTCCGGTTACACATCATAATAGATAATAAAAAAGATGTGTTTGTATGGTTGTTTGTTACTAAAGTTACAGACTGGTGACAAATCTGGAATGTTATCACATCCATCACCCAAGAAAATATGCTGCAATCTACAAGAACACAGTCATGGAGATGGATGGAATGTGCTATACAAAACACAACAATTGATTTGACACATTTCATACATGAGGTCCTACTTATATTATTATGATATTGTTATTCAAGCAGTAAACGCCCTTTAAAGTTACTAATTTGAAGTAGTTTTTTGCTATCAGGACAAATCAGACCCCAAATAGCTAAAATAGGACAAATGTATGAATGTAATTAGTTTGTTTAGTTTTTATTTGCTTTCAGGAATATTTTGCATTAATATAATGCTTTTGAATGTCTTTGAAAAGGACAGATGAGGACAACATGTTCACTCATAAAAAAAGGGGTTAGTTTCCTGAAAATGTTTTCAAACCGTTACGTTAGAGCAGCGAAACTTAAAATTCCAGGTAGCAGAGTCCCTCTGTGTTGTGTTATGAATACAGTGTATGGGTAAACTTTAGCCCAGAGGAAACGGAGGAAGTCTTTCTATACACTGTAGCTCTGTGGGGTCAACAATGTGCTGGAAACATACTTCCTGGCTTCCTGCCCCCGATGTTGAACAATCTGAGCCTCAGATGATCCCCGCGCTGTCTGATGCATTGACCTGCTAATAGTTAGGCTGTTATTTTAGCTTTTTGTCCGACTAATTCCATTTAAATGTTTAGTGCCGAATCAAAGCACAATGTAAGGATTTCAGACTCAAAATTAGGGCGAGGGAAGATTTTTTTTTATAGATCTGAAATTTATTGCAATAGTTGTCTTAGGCTGCTGTGTTGAGAGATGTTTGGTCGACTTGAATAATTTCTGCCGAAATTAAGCCTAATAGTAGCATTTTCATTTGTAATCGGCTGATACGAACCCACAAGAGAAACAGGTCATTCTGATAAAAAACTTCTAAGAAAACTGCATTTAAAACACCAAGCCAGGTTAAGAACAATACCCCCCAGGGCTGCCACATAGACGAGACCAACACCAACACACATAGAGCTTCCTAAAAGATGCAAATCATAAAAAGCCCCCATGAATAAAAAGAGCAGAATTTCTGAAAAGTAGGTCAGAAAAGTCCAACTTTAACCTGAACCAGAGTAGGAAGAGAATGGAGACAGCCATAAACACAGGCACCTGGATTCATTCAGAGGTAGAAATGAATAAATCCTCTGCTCAGTTTAAGATGAATGCAGCATGTTTGCTTGGTAGGAGCTTGAAGATGGAAAACTTCTGAACCTTCCCTTTGGAAAAAATGAGCACTTGCAGTTAAATGCAAGTTTAATTACCCCTAAACCAAATCTTTGGTCTTAAAAATCTTTGTCCATTCTTCCACTGTTTGTTTTTATCTCCATTGGGACAGTTTCTCTTCTAATTAAGTCCCACAGAGTTTCTGGCTGTTCACACTGACTTTCTTTGGATGAAACTTTCATGTGATCAGTCTCTGAATCTCCTGAATCCCACATGGACTTTGACCTGGCTCCTCCATCTCTTCCAGTTCTCCAGGTGTTTGTGGATGCTTGCAGGTCTCAGTAATGACTTCTTAGCAGCTATTCTTCCCTTTAAGCCTTCTTCCATCAGTCATGCTGGTGACTTTCTCCAACTCTGGTTTAGAAACATACATCTGTGCCTGAAGATCAGCAGCACTCTTCTGTCTGTCTCTGCTCCCTCAGATCTTAACTTTAGTGTCCTGCCTCTTTCCTGAATAATTTCGGACACACCACTCTGTGATAGACTCCAAAGCATGCTAACAACACTGAGAACACTTTGTCTTTCCCTTTGTCTCAGAGACCAACAGCCATTTAGCATTTTCAGCTCATCAGGGGTAACAATCAAAATTTTCCATGAAAGAGATACTGAACACTTTTCACTGGATTTTCGTGCACCATTAATCATACAAAAACTAAATTTGACACGGATATCAGATAAATATGTTCATACTTTTAGGACATTGTCTTTACAGCTTCAGTGTTAATATACTTTTATAAACTGCCTTAATCGCTTCCTGTGTTGGAAAAAGGGGGGTTTGAGGAAGGGGGAACAAAGATCAGATGAGGGGATGTTCATCAATCAGTGGACACACAGGATTGCCAGCTCACATTTCCACTTTAACACCACAATGCATGGCAAGGGGAAGTGGCCCTATTGTCCTTAAGGGATGGGAAACACTCAAAGAACTCAAGTCTTTTTGTAGCTTTGCAGGCTTACAATGAGCCACAGAGCCAGAGCCAGAAACTGAAAATAACGCTGAAAAAATGTCTGAAAAGGGGTTAGCAGGTAAACTGACAGATTTCTGGAACCTTTAGCTCAATCATAGCAGATACAAAAGAGAAAAAAGAGTAGAACTCACAGATAGTAACACATATTTTTTGTATTCACAAAACACCAATCGCCCTCTGTTCTTCAATCTCCACCAGATCTGTACCTTATATACAGACATGTTTGGTACTACCACAGACATCCCACGCTCAGCTAAAACTCATCTATGTCTGTGTCTGTGTGGCAGTGAGTTGACAGAATTAACTCCATACATCTAAAAACCCAGCAGTATAACACATACAGGAGATGCCATTCACACAGACACAATGTAGATTATACATATTTTTGCTTTTGTAGAGTAATAACTAAAAATGTAGCGATTCGTGATGACTTTTCAGACTTTTTTCCTTTTTTCCTGCTTTCTCTTGTCAGAAAAAAATGCATATTTGCCTGATTTTTACAATTAAATAATGAAACAAGAAGCAAACGTGTGCGCTCAAGGAGTTTTTTAACTGTATGATGCCAGCTGGATGTGTTTGGATGCTTACCATGTTTCTGGGGTTGGACATGAGGAAGTGCTGTGCCACATGAGCTGGTAGAAGGTTGAACAGGATCCTCTTGTTGTCCAGCTTCACCTTCTCCATGTCGTCTCTTTCTTCCTCCGCCTGCATTTAATCAGCAGCACAAACACATGTGGACGGTTGGGCCCTTTACTGTCTGAATCCTGTGAAGCACTTTTTATGGCTCACAGCTCAAAATTGAGATGTAATTGCTAGTTTCCATCACTAGAGGGAGATACTGATTAGCAAACAAGCCAGCACACCGTTTTCTTAAAATAGAAACTAGATTTCTGAGAAAGGGGCTAAACAAAAAATATTTATTAGAATTTAATCTGACACAGAAAAAAGTAGCTCTGCATCAATAGTTTGAATGTTGAGATAGATTGCTTTGAGCACAATTAGAAGAAAATAAGAAATCCATCAAATCTTAGGAAGCCACGACAGAATTCCTGTTTTTATATAATATGATGTTAGTTTTGGGACGTAAAAAAATCGTTTCAATTTTTTTTGTACAGAATTGTTCATTTTAAAAAGTCTGTGTCCATCAATTGAAAGAACTGAGGTCCCCTAAATCAAAGCATGAGCCAGTGTTGTGTCTGTCTATCAGTTCTGTCCAGTGACACAAGAAGTGGACTGAAAATGAGTAGCAACAGGTCTGATGGAGGGATAAATCCTCCCCAGAGCCGGAGCTCCACATTATTGAAGCAATGTGGATCGTCTGACAGAGAACGGAACGAAAGGCCGCCCACATCCAAAGAAGAGCTTTGGGATGTCCTTCAAGAAGCCTGGAGAACTATTCCTGAAGACTCCTTAAAGAAAGGACACAGAGCTGGTTGGCGAGGGTTTGGAGGTTGTCTTTGGACCTCTACAGAGTTCTTTCCTTTTTGATCAGATTTTAAACAAAACCAGCTGATGTGGTAAGATGTTTAAGTGTAGAATATACAAACAAAGCCTCACCCGAGTGGCCCAGAGATAATCTAGCCGCAGTTTATAGTCCAGTTGTCTTGAATGAAGAGCCAGAGCTACAGAAAACAGCAGGATGGCCAAAACTGGATCATAACCTTGAGTGTGGAGAAAGCCACCGCTAAAAAAAGACAAAACACACACAAAGTAAGCAAATTTGAGTACTTAATAATACTTCTAAGATTTTTATAACATTTTGGAGGCCTAATTTAAATAATAGATGAACAGGATGAATGGATGAATAAGTAATAAAAAGGAAAGTATGACGATTATCAGCAAGATAACAAATCAGAAACGATTAACTCATCCTCATTCACCCTAAAAAGACAGTGAAAACATTTGTCTAAAAATGAATTCCACTTATTTGTGGCCCAATGATATGCTTTGTAAATGCTTCATTGAGTAAAAATCAAACATTTAAACTAATGAAAGAAAATCAATACAACTACTGTAAATAAAAATAGTAAAGGTATTCAGTGAAAATATGACAGAACTCCCTTTTAAGATATCATGACATTATTTTGGGGAAGTAAGAAGGTCATTTCATCGATGAGTGGTTAACCTGAAATGCAGTCAACGACTTGCAGAAAACTTGCACAACAATCAGAGGCAGTCTCACCCCACAGCTTGGCGATAACCACTGGTCTCCATGACAGCCGTGTAGGCGGCTGACAGGAGGAGGAGCAGCAGGATCTTGGGGAGTGAAGACACGCGGAGGTAAGGGACGATGGTGAGGGTCCCAGCCACGCAGGACAGGAGAGCGTAGGCCACGCTGGGGGCTGCCCCCCCCCCC
>JABUIW010000023.1:10360466-10434240 GCA_013363375.1 Menidia beryllina | reverse complement strand
CATGATAGCACAGTGTGTGAGAGGACGTGACGTACTGTGGGATCATGAGCAGATAGATAAGGCCAAACAGAGAAGCGAGGACCAGGGAGAGAACCACCGCGCTGATGTAATGGTCGTCATAGACCTGGTGATACTAAAAAAGAACCAAACACACAAGTAGGGTGTCAGTGTACAAACCCCAGGTGTGTTGAGGGTGCGTACTATGTACATAGTGTGATTTGTTAATCCTTTTTAACTGATTTTCAATTAAATAGACTGAGAAGACAAGATATTTCACTCTCAAACTTTACTGTTTTTGGCAAGTAGTCACACATTTTGGATTTGAAACTGCAACATGTTACAAACAAAGCTTGGACAGGAGTAAAAGATAAGTGGCAAAGCTAAGAAATGCTCCAAAAACAGAGGTTTGGAACGTTTCACATGTCAACAGGCAACGTCATGATTGGCCCTTAAAAGAATATCCCTGAAAGAAAGGGTGGGCATAGGTCACCACCTTGTGACCCAGAGCATGAACAAAGAGCTTAATGAAAAGGTTTGTCAGCATAATGCCGTAAGAAATCATTAATTACATCATTTACAACCAATAAAAATGGTCAACAATTGAGAGAATCCACCATTCCACCACTTGTTAGCATGTGGATTCAGGAACACAAAGCCTAACCCTAAAACCACAGGTAGCTATTGTTTCTTTACATGTGAGGCCATTCGACTAAATAAATACAACTAACGAGCAACTGAATTAGTGACATGAGCAACACTGTGTGTGCAGCTGTGTAAAAGAAAAACATTACCTGTCCTTTGCCCACCCATGCAGATAGCTGTCATGAACCACTAGCTAGTGGGGGGTTGGACTTCTGAGGTGTAATTTTGCTCACTGTTTCAGGGAGCATACAGTTTTGTCTTCAAGTATGTTACAGGACTTGTCCGGCCTCTTTGGACTGTGGCATATTTTTGGACTATTCTAAGTACACTATATATAAAAAGATCTTGGACAAGGCTGCAGGTAAAAAAAAAACACACAGACACACACCTAATTCTGTTCTTTTGGGGAATAGAACAAATATCACATTGGTAAAGAGTCCTGCTCACAGCAGGAGACACTAAAAAATCTGTATGGTTGTCATTTTCTATCCGGGGTGTACCCAGCCTCATTAACTTAAGTATAATTTGTAATATGAGCTGCAATCTTCATAATGGGTATACTCTGATAGTTAGAATAACTATAAAAGAATAAGTATCATTTTATACAATAAGAGATATTATTTGTTTATCGACTTAAATAATATTGATGATATTGATAGAATATAATATATCTTATATTCTGGATGCTTTAATGCTTTAAGGCAGATAAAAACCTATGCGAATAACATGTAATGACCACAGTACATTTCTGGTTTATCGACGTGTCCTCAAACACGCAATGAGAAGTGTTTATCTTTTATCATATGAAGTGCGTAACTTAACAAACACTTTATACTAATTCAAGTCTTTCAGTCCTACTGTTTATCTGAAAAAAAGCACATCTGGAACGTTTAAAAGTTATTTGAAGTTTTGTTATTCTTACTTGGAGCTGCATTTCAATTACAATTTAAGTGGTTTGAATGTCAAAACTGCAAACACACAAAGATAAACACGCAGGCTGTTCTGTGTCTCCTTTATGACACCATACCCACGCACATATATGAGAACACCATTACGTGTGCTGCTCAGACGTTCCTGAATCATTATCTGCATCCCCTCCTGAGAGGGTGGGCGGCTTCCTCATACCAACGCACGCGCACGCACACAGACATCATAGACAACAGGCGTGGGAGAAGGAGAAAAACTGTGTAGGGTGTGTTGTGCGAGAATGAGGCGGGGGGGGGCACGCAGTCACGAAGCATCTTTCCCTGTGTGCCACGAGCGAGCTGTGTACTAGTTACATGAACATGCACACAGATGTAAAGAGAACTCCAAGCTTCTGCCTCCCTGCAGATGTTGTGCGTGTGTGTGCGTGTGTGTGTGTGTGTGTTTGTGTGTCTGCCTTCACCCTGCGCTCCCTGTCTTTGCTCCTGTAGAACAGAGTGAAATGGTTGAAGTCTGAAGTCTGGGATTCGGTCTGCCGCGCTTCGATGAGCCGGCCGATGTAGCGGTTGACCCGGGTCCCGGGCGAGTGCTGGACGGCCGCGCCCGAGAAGGACGTCCGGCTCCTCAGCTTCTCGGACGCAGTCCGCAGGGCCCTGCGCTGTAAGACGCAGAGGAGACAAAACAGGCGCTCCTTCATTTTCTGATCCCTAGAAAAGTTCAAACAAATCTATCACATCATATTTGAGGTTACAAGTAAGTAACTGAAGTTCTGATGAAAAACATCTGGAAAATCTGCACATCTGGTGGACATTTCTAAGGTTTCAGCATGGACTTTGTGTCCTTTTGGATGTCTTGTGTCTTTTTAATTAATTTCCTGATCAGTGTGTCCCTTTTTATGCTGAACATTTTTGTCATGGCTACTTATTGGAGTTTGGTGTCCACTTTCAAACATGGTCTTTTGATTAGGAGATTAAGTTTAAGATCCACCTTAAACAGTAAGGTCGGATGTACCAGAGGTTACAACACCAACAAACTTTTTTTTTATCTAGAAAGGTCACACATTAATTCAGCTGCGAGAAAAATAAATAAATAATCGTTCGAATTGTTATAAAAACGAGCATGTGTTTATAAAAAAAAATACAGCTTGTGTGTGGATTTTGGCTGCTTGGATTGTAATGTAACAATGAGTCTAATGCTATTAGGGGAAATGACATGAGGCTGTTGGTGATTGCCAGCAGTCACACTGCAAACTCATCAGAGTCATGGAGCACTAATGCCTGGCCAAGCTCACGCAGCTGGACAGATTAGAGCCGGCAGGCTGTTTCTGACAGCCAGGAAATGTGATGCCAGGACCCCAGTTGGGCACCAACTTATCGGCACAACTGTGACCCAGCAGCACTAATGCAGTAGTTATAAACGCAAAGATAACAAAAAAAAAACAACAAATGCACACACATGACCGAGAAGATATCGTAGATGCATAGTGAGTAATCCATCGTGATGCTTCTAGACTGGTTCTCCCACCTTGTCGTCGTCCTCGCAGGTCATGACGTTGGAGAAGGGGATCTCGGCCTTGAACATCTTCCTACAGTGCATGAGCTGCACCAGCAGATAGCACACCGTCTTAAACTTCATCCTCTTGGCTGGTTTGATGTCTGACAGGATGATGCCTGGGAAAATCTTAAAAGAAAGACAAAGGATATTAGTAAAGAAGAGTAAAATACTGTAACAACAATAGACAAACCATTTCTCCAGTAGAGCCTGATTACACATTCAACAGAACATTTTAGGGTCTACATTTTCCAGTTTGTACACATTTATGCGGTTTTAGCTCCACATTTACTCTCTGCTTTGGTGCGGCGCAGACTCTGTTTGATGTTAAAACAAATACAGGTGACTTTGGCTTAGAGCCTAAAAGGCATGGACACTGATTTTTACACCGGGTACTTTCGCATTCACAAGCATTTCTCTTTCAGAGAGCAATATTTCTGGAGGGAATAACTTCAATTTAATCTTGTTCTGACTATCATGAATCCAGAAGACTTTATAAAGAAAAGCTGACAAGTTGTTTTATTCTAAGAAGTGGAATTAAAAAAGAGAGAGGGGTGAATTATTTGCTATGCTTGCGCTTTATTTGATTAAACAAGGATTTCATTTTATATGTTGTGTTTCAATAGCTCATTCAGCTGACTTTTCCTCCACTACCACAACTCCGTCCAGCAGTACCCACTTAATTCAATATGTGCACCTGGGAGCTGCCATTTGGCGACAACTACAACAACTTTCAGGGATAATTACTATCAGCAGATATCCAGGGATGAAGAGCAGGCTGACAGTGAAAGGTGAGGGAGAGCTGAGCCCAGAAGAATGCCTTATTTATTGTTATCTGCTTACTTGTCAGGTATTAATATCTCATGTTTCCTGTGTAAACCTATCCATTAAAAATAAATCAACCTTTAACTCATTAAATCAAGATTTTGATGGTCTAGAATGCGAGGTTAGGAACAAATCTGTTCTTATTAGTCAGCTGTTCGCTGTTGGCTTTACTTTAAGTTATTTGGGAAAGAATAAACTTCTGGCTCGGTGTTGACTTTTATCTTCCTATGTGAGAATCCAACATGTCTGTCTGGTATGCAGATTCAAACTGATCCTCTCTCTAAACATTTCAAACTGTGTGGAATAAACAGACATAAATGGATTACAGGAGTTTAATATTCCTGTAGAGAGTCATCTCATTCATGAATATAAAGCGGGCTAAAGGGGGACGTTTTACAGCGAGCTGTGAGCGGGAACCTGGATTTATGACGTTTAGATTTGTGTGTGCATGTGGACATTTGGAGGGCTATTGGCTGCACATGTGCAGCTGGTGTAAAAGAGAGATGCTCGGCAATTTAACACACGGTCTGCCTCCCTCTCAGCTTCAGAGGATTAACTATTACAACACTGACAGCTGTGTCACCTCTCAAGATGTTAGACAGAAAAGCAGGGAAGGAACTGATCCTGGCGTACTTTGCGTCTGTGTGACGGCACGATGAAAAAGGTCTCTATGTGGTGCTTCTGCAGGAAGGCGTGTCTCTCGTGGCCAAAGCCCGGCTCCACCTCGTAGTCGCCATTCAAACACTCCAGGGTGGTCCTTGTGATGTGCACCTTGCTGGGAGCACAAGCACAGCAGAGGATGGAAAGCAGTTAGTGATAAACGGAAGTTGCTTAATTCCCTCATTATTTTTATCAGACTAATAGCCCCTCGGATTGCTAAAAACTTCACAAAGAAGAAGTTTTCATCTTAATGACTCACTGAATCTGGTCTGTGATCCTAAAATCTTATTAATGCATTGGAAACAGACCAAACGAGGCCTAAAAGGTGACCTCATTTCTGCTTTTTAAAATGCAAATTCGTCTTTCGCTCTACACGATTTTCTTAAACGAGGAGATATTCTCAAAACATCAGAAGTCTGATTTATTTTTAGCTCCAGTTACCATCCCTTTTAAAAGACTGTCACTGAATCATTTCTTTATTAACCCTTTAACGCCATACACAGACTTTGCTACACATATTTCTGCAACTTCTTCAACTTTGTTTTTAAAAAAAGTCCCATAGAATATTTCCTCTTTTAGCATTTTAGTTTATAGTAAAAATGTATTAAGATAACATTAAAAAAACTATGTATTTTTTATATTTTGTTAAAGAAACAGAGACTTCAGATAAAACACTTTATAGGGTTAATTTACCTCTTACTTGCTCACATGACTTAATAGTGATGTAAGTATTAAAAGATATGGCACAAACATCCCATTTTACAATATTATGTATGAGAACACAATGATAATTAAACTATTGAAATAAATACTTGGTTTGAAAATTTCAGAGTGTTATGAGTATCAACTAATTACATGTTAAGCCTGTTTATAATGAATTTATCAAAAGCAAAGCAAGATGTGGAAACTGGGAGCTAAAGAGTTCCTCCTCTAGCAGCAGGAAGCTGAACTAATGGTTTCTGATGGGGTTATTACTCCCTCTCATGGTTTGGAATAATTTTGACCCTCTTCTCTCTCCATGGGTCTCCAGCTCTTTGAGGTTTGCAGCTTTGGTTTGTGCACAGCTCTCTGAATGCCCCCCAGCATTGAGTCAGACTGAGGTTAGATAATCAGTGTCAAGCTGATTTAGCTGATTTCATTTGGTGATTTAGTACGTTTCTTACTGTTTTCACTGATGGAGCTGTTTGCATTATGGTTGCTAAAACCTGTGGGTGTAAACAATTGTTGGAGGCTCTAAAGTCAGCAGAGACACAGCAGAGACACATGGACACAAAAGAGAGTTAACTAACTGACAATTACAAGAGGAAAAAAGCTAAATCTCAGTAAATGTGACAAGAAAATTGATACATTCAGAGTATCTGTATTTTAACATCTGCAAGAGGGTAAACGTGCTGTAAAAAAATGTTCATAAAGACACATAAATTCATCTTTTGTGTGCCTCCTAGTGGACATCAGCCAGCTCATGTGTGCACCTGTCAATACTGACCCGGGCAGGCCACCAGCCTCCATTACATTTGCTAAAGTGACATCGTTTGACCAGACATCATACTGCCACTTCCTCAGGCCCAGCACACCACACAGCACCCGTCCCGTGTGCAGACCGACACGCATGTTCAGGTCCACCTCGGTCGCCTCCACAACCGACCTGTGAGAAGATGGAAGGTTCATTTCCTCCCCAATCCAATCTTTGATTTTGATATTTCCAAAATCCACACCATCTAATATATTTTCACAGTACAGAGCAGGTATTTAGATGTAATGTTTTACTTTCTACATTTCATAAAATGAGCCACTTTATGCAAAATGCTGCGAAACATTTACAAAGATTAATTCAGGACTGATACCGAACACACACAAAAATTAGATTTCTAATAGTCTCTGTTTTTCCTTTTGTATATATATATATACATGTATTGCTATACGACGATAACTGTATTGGTTTATTTTTATTTGTTTGGTTTTTATTGGATTGGATCCCAAAAGGCATCATAAAGAGTTGTGCAGCAGAGGTTTGCAGAGAGGCGTTCAGCTGGTGGTCTTTTTCCTGTTTGCTCTGCGGTGCAGAAACCAATGCTACCCAAAGCCGGATTTCTGCACTTGAGGCATGATTCAGAGTCAAAAGAGGGGAGCAGAGAGCACGAAAAGGGTTTGACAAACTATGTTTGCGTGGCTGTGTTTACAGAAAGGGGGGAAATAAAATGCGCCATGCACGTCACACTGGAGCAGGGCTGTCTCACAAAGTGACGGATGAGTGTGAACGGCGGCACCTGTCCTCCGAGATAAAGGACTCCGACAGCAGCATCCATCCACGGCGACAGAGCAGCAGGGAAAGAACATGACAAGTGAGCGCTCTCACCAGGAAACGAGGTAAAGATGCCATATGTGTTAACACACTTGTAGGGGAAGGCGGAGACACATGGGAGTCTAAAATAAAATGAGCGTTGCAAACTAAGGCTGTCTGGAATGGATGGAAGCTATTTTCTATTTAGTTTGAATTAAAGGCCACATTTTTAAACAAAACTTTCAACTTTTGCAGGAAAAATCCACATTTACAAGAAAAACAGGATGAATTTTGGACTGGAGCGAAACACTTTGGGGTTGTGTTTTGGCATCACTCACGCGATGGTGTCGATCATGTCCAAGCCCATCTCCACGCAGCAGTGCGCGTGGTCCGCCTTGGGCTGGGTCAGCCCAGACACACAGTAGTAACAGTCCCCCAGTATCTTTATCCGTCTGCAGTGATTCTCCTACAGAGAAGACAGAGATGGACAGATGAATACCTGTACCAAACCACTCAATCCTCTACGTATCACGTTGAAATGCTCCTCCACACCCCCCAAGTGTCCTCCACCGATGAGCTAAACATGCCATGATGGACCATAAAACCTTAAAAAACTCATTTTTTTAGTTCAGTTTTGGTTTTACATTTTGTTTTAAGTGCTTAAAGTTGCTCAAATTTCCCCGTAAAACCCCCTAAAAAGGCATACCTTAGCAGTCAGAATGGGAATCTGTGTAAAATCTGCACATCTGGTGCACATTTCTTAAGCCTCAGCATGGATGCAAAGTCCATGCTGAGGCTGATGTAGGTTAGAGGTACAAAGAATGTATTTTAATGGAAACAATTATGTTTATTCATCCCAGACTAAGGAACTAAGACAATGATGCCATTGTCCAAAATATTTGTGCAAATCCATCTCCTCAACAGATGTTCCTCCCTGTTGATTCAGAATGTTAGACAATCTGGTGGTCGGAATGACTAACTCTCATTGGTCAGGGGGTTCAGACTGTAACCTCACCCCCCTCTCTGCTTATCGTCTGATCCTCCCCACCATTTTCCCATTCAATCGAACCTTCAACAGTGCACTTTGACTCCGGATGCACGTGGAGGCTTCAGTTGTATCAGATATCTTGCTTGTGAAACCATTTTTGCATTTGTTGTCGGGGCCGACTCTAATTGCTCCGACATGCTCTTGAAGTAGATTCCCGCCCACACAGTCCCTGCCAGATTCGCTATTTGCCACTGAGCGCATTGTGCACAAAATAAAAAAATTAAAAAATTTGCAAACGCTGACAACGCGTGATCACACACATACCTGCAAAAGAACACAACAACAGCTGATTGTGTAAATATACTGTACTGCACTGCACCTCCATTTAGCTTCATTCACAGGGTTCCCTTTTGGCAGCCGAATCACTCCCAGTCATCAGAAATAATAATGGCAAATCCTACAAAGCTTAGCCTCTAGGCAGCCTATGAGTGACACACACACACACACACGCATGAACACATACAGATACAGAGGTTTGATGACAACTGCAGTCTAAGAGGCAGAGATGAGAGGAGTGAAGATGGGGTGCTCTGGTTTTCTGCTTGGGGGAGCAGAAAGACTCTGGCGTGGGAGGATATGAGAATTCAGAGCGTGGATGATTATCCCGGCGCTCAGAACAGAAGCGTGCACGTGTCTGAGCAGAAATCAGCTGACAGGGAGCTACATCTCAGCTCTGTTTGCTTTCAGAGACAGCTTGGGGGATTTGACCTGCGGATTCGTGGGGGAGCGGGTCCACGGGCGGGTCGGTGCGTGCTGCCTTTAAGTGCGGCCCAGCCTTCAGGAAATGAATATTTGGCGGGGCACACGGCAGCTGTGACACAGCCACTTTGAAAGTGAATTCCTCCCTCGCGAGCGCAACGGGATATAAATCTCAATTAGGGTGCAGCTGCCGCCACACGTGCACCTAATACATCCTCATCACAGCCTCCATACAATGGCTTAGGAAGCCACACATCATCTCATATCTTGATCTCTCTCCTCCTCCGCTACCCCCTCCCTCCCCTTCCACATTTTAAGCCACAGCTGATTGTAAAGATACAGAATTAACTGAAGAGGGATAATCCCGCCGATCATGTGACGAATGCGTGTGCCTGCCCGCTATAGAGCAGGAGCAGACGGTCTGAGAGGTCCTGACCGCACATAGGGAGAGGTCAAGCACAGCACTGAGTTAAAAGGGTTGACCATGAATAAAGTGTAAGCTACACATATGTGTGTGGAGAACGGTCCTGTTCTGTAACACAGGATGAATAACAGAGATTACTTAAAAAGATTAAATACTCCCTTCCAGATAAAAAGGAACAGTGTTTTATATCCATATCAGCTACTTTACTTCCTTTTAGGTTTTCATTTCATAGCTGGATTGATCCATTTTCATGGCACGTCTTCAAAACAGCCGGACAGACAACTGTTTTGCATCGTCTGTTGTTGAAACAACACATGTGTTGTCTCAAGTTTGAGCTATTTTGACTACAAGTGGGCAGGAGAAAGAACTACCAGATGGTCAGTTGGCTCTATATTCTATTTTCTGCTTTTGAATTTGTTTTGGTGGATAAGTAGATAAATAGCATTTGCCTGCGTGATGTTTATGTCCCCGAGATGAACCTGAAGCACAGCTCGGGTGTAGCTCTGGGTTAGTTTATTTCTACCCACTTTATATACGAAAACACGAACATTTGGGTTAAAACAGTGTTTCCAAGCTCTCGTCTTCAGGATCCTCAATCACCAATGTACAGCATCACTGCCCACAGAGTCCCATTAGTGCCAAACATGACATGGAATGGTCATGGTCAGGGTCAAATTTAATATCCAGGGATCCCAAACTGCAGCCATAAATTGTCAATGTATCCCACTTCAGTGCAACAGCATTAGACGGAATAGGTCTCTTCGAAAGATTGTCTAGTTCTTCACAGGTCTACTGATGGTGCACCGATGTGAATCTGGTGTGTTGAAGCAGAAAAAACATATAAAACCTGCAGGACGTCAGCACCAAAGGACCAGGTCCGAGACCCCTGATTTAGAGAGTCCACAGAGCAGCGCATTTTAAAGCGACCAGGCTTAGAAAGTGCTTCACGCATAGAAATCAAAGCAGTCCCAAACATATGCTTCTTAGAACAAGCTAATTGTTGGACAATAGCCCACCAGAGGGCAGCATAGAGTTCAGAGTTCATTCCCCGGGTCTGAAGTCAGTTAGCGGACATGAGGCATTCTGTCTC
Organism: Menidia beryllina; assembly: GCA_013363375.1. NCBI lineage: Eukaryota > Metazoa > Chordata > Actinopteri > Atheriniformes > Atherinopsidae > Menidia > Menidia beryllina. The sequence continues at coordinate 10,424,096 of JABUIW010000023.1, read as the reverse complement.
ATCTTGATGTGAATGACTGGATGCGGCATTGCCTGCCTCTTTTCAGCACCGGCCAGAGACTTTAACAAAGATCTACAGACCTCTGGTCCTCTTTGGGTTTGAGATGTTTCCCTGCTTTGATGCAGCCAGTTCAGATTGAAAGGATCTTTTTAAAAGATTGAGTCCTGCACAGGTGTGGAGGGCCTGAAGAAAAGGTTTGAATAGGGTGTTTTTTAGCCTCTGTTTTTTCTTCACTGTGTCAGATTCTTATCCTTTTCGACTAGTTTCTCCACATCATTTCAGCTATTTCTTGGTCTTCGTGTACTTTGTTTTTTGGGGTTTTGTTTTCTCCAGCATAGTTTGTGTTTAGTTGTGTTCCTCCGGAGCTCCTGTTTCCCACTTGTCTCCCTTTGGGGTAAGGAGTGAAAGAGTACTGGCAGAATTTTTCTTTACTAATATGCCAATACAGTGTCCTCTAAAACACGGGGATGAACTGTGTGTGTTTTTGTGTGGCTCATGCAGTTTTGATATGATTACAGTGGTCTGGCAGAAGATAACCTATCACTCACCTAATCTTCTTTCCCTGAGAACAGCGCTACACAGGTTTACCGTGCACACTCTCTCGTCCCAGTAGTGCTTTATCACACACATACACACACACAGACCCACACTGAAACAATCCACCTCCTCAGCCTTTATCTCTCCTTTTTAAACATCTCTCCTCTCTCCCGTCCATGCCTTCTCCATCTTGACCTTCCTCCTCCCATGTCAGTCAGTCTCACCTGCTTAGCTCTCACTATTTGGATCGATACATAGATGATTAAGTGGGGTAAGTAATCTACGTGACCAGATAAGAAACATGAAGCCAACATTATTGACATCCCCCTTTCCTCTTGATATTTTATAGAGTTTCTATTAAAGAGAAATCTACCTAAGAATAAAAAGGAGACAGTGAGTTCACAAAGAAGAACCTACTGAACTGATGAATACGAAGGAATTTGCGTTATCATTTTAGATCATTTTAAGCATCCTAAGACACATGTTTGGTTTTGTGAAGATCTTTAGTTTTACTCTGGTGTTTGATTTTCTCTGTATTATTATTTGCTCTTTTATTCTAACAGATCCCAATTTGTTTGTTCACTTCTGTTAGTTTCAGTGCATCCTTGACTCACTTGGTTTCTGTTGCTGTTGGATTTCTTCTGTTGTTTATTTTGTAATTACTTTCTCACCATATATTCTCCAGGTATTCCTGTAATTACTTCCAGATTATCATATTGGTCTGCCTCTACATCATTTTCCTTGGAGGATATGAGGGTCCAGATGGGCAGATTAGCCATGCAGAGGCAGAATGAAACTTGAATTGTGGTTTATTGAAGACACCAACCAGAAAATAGTATTTAAAAAAAAAACTCACAGATTAGGGAGGGTTTCTAAAGGGCAATAACGGTGATTGTCTTTAACGGACTGACTTAAACGTAGGAGAATATACATTGGGGAAACGAAAAGGAAGTGGTTGAGAGGAGATGTGTGGAAGTGGAGCTGATAACCCAAGCAGAAAACTCAGGATAACCTGGTGCACTTAAGTATAAGCACAAATAACAACAAAGAACATTTAACAGGGATTATCATCATGAACTAACAGAACTAAAAACAGGGAGTGACTATCAATGAAAAGACATATCAAGACTGGAGGAATGCAAACGACTTAAACCAGAAAGTCAGACCACTATGAGTCCAAATGAGACAATAGAGCAGAAACAAACACAAACATTCCTCATATTGTGCTTCATTCCCTTACTTGAATTGGACACACAGCACATTCCTCAAATTTAACTTTGAAGAGGCAGAAGCCACAATTTAGAAATCCCTCAATTTGGGGTTTTCAAAGACAACATCTTTCTGTACAGAAACAGTAAACGTTTAATTTCTACTCCTGTAGCCTCTGCTAATGAGGCATTAATTATCTCACAAAGATGCAGCCATGACGTCTCACAGCTTGTGATGCCAGCCTCGTGTATCCGGACGGAAATCTACGAAATTGAGTGTAAATATTCCAAATGAGATCATAAACCAGGCAAAACCTGTTTATTGTCCTTATTCTCTGAAAAAGGCTTCACCTGAGTCATCAGTTTCATTCACCATCTGCAGACTGTTGATTCTTATTGGGACTGTCCTGGTGAAGCAGGTGAGCTGAGCATTAACAGAGGGTGAACAGGAATGGGAACACTCACCGTGGCCAGTTCATCAAACTTCCCAAAGAGTTCGTTGAGCAGCTTGACCAGTTCCTGAGCAGTGCACTGAGAGGCCAGGCTTGTGAAACCCACAATGTCTGCAAACAGGATGCTGTCAGGAGGGAGAGGAAGGAGATTTTAATGTAAAGTGAAGTTAATATCCTTCAACTCTTCCTCTGGACAAAGACCACCCTATAAACTCACCTCTATCTCCAAACCCAATTCCAAGAGTTCAACATGATTAAAACAGCTTGTTTTTTGGGTAGATATTTCAGCGAACAAGTCCAGAATGCATAATCTGCTCTGGTAGATGGCAGCAGGTCTGCCTGTGTGAGTGGGCCCCGCTGCATGGCGGCTGTGGCAGCGGGCTCTTTCTGGCAGAGGTAAAGCTGCTCAGGAGCCTGATGTATGCAAAGCCGGGATCACGACTGCCGCTCCACGGAGGAGCTGCGTTTCCGAGATTTCCCTTTGAATGGTTGCAAGTCGTGCTGATGCGTGGTGGGCGAGGGAGAGAAGGCGAGGCGGGGAAGCACGAGCTGGCAGAGCTAACGACGTGGAGGACGGGCCAGATCAGGGGAGTGCGGCTTCCCTTTTTCGTGAATCTGCGTAGCCGGTGTTTATGTGTGGGCTTTGTAGCAGCTTGGTGGGGATGAGCCAGAGAAGGTTCACTTTGGACTCTGTTGTTGGCTTTTGAGATGTGTCTTCATTTGAGTTTCTAGTTTTTTTTGTTTACTTCCTATTCCTTGGCTCTAGTTTCAGTTGTCTTACAGTTTCCCTTAGGTTCTGTATCCTGTTTTATTGTCATGTCCCAGTTTCCTGCTCCATCCTCTTCCCTTCTGCTGAACTTCCCTCTTCAGTATTTTCCATCCTTGTCATGGGCTCCGCCACCTTTTCTCTCTTTCCTCAGCCGCCTTCATTCAGCATCACTCTCCCCTGCTTAGCCTCTCCCGGTTCAGCCTGTTCTCTTCAGATCCGCCTCCCTCTCCACGTTCATAGTTTCTTCTTCTTTTGTGGTTTTGTAAGTTTAGTTTCAGGTTTTTCTGGCTTTGTGGCACCTTTTGCTTGGTCTCATATGAAACATAGAAGTTCTCTGTGTTTGTGTCTTCCCAAAGTGACAGAAAGTGAGATTTGGCTTAGCGCCTGCGTGCCAATGAGGGTGATGAATGGGCGGCGATGCTCTCTGGGCGTCTGGGAGCAGAGCAGATACAGAGTGGAGGATTGTGTCTTGACAGAAGTGTTGCTGATGTGCTACCTTACACTCGATTCCTGCACTCAGAGCAAAGCAACACCTCCTCCCATCTCTTTACAACCTCACTATCTGTCCCCCAGTCAGGCCAAGTTGTAACACTTTGTATTTTTCCCCTTCATCTCTTAAGCAGTGGAGGGGGTGTCTGAAAGAACTATTACCTTAGTATTAAGGCAAAATGGATGATATTTTTTTGTTTTTTGCCTTAAAGCAAATTAAAAAAAAGGGTCTGTTGTGCAGTACGATGGTGTAGATTCTTAGTAATTTCGGTCATTTCAATCCCCAACTGTATTTCTTCTTGGATTTTGAAAATGTTTCACCTCTCATCCAAAAAAGCTTTTTCAGTTTTGAAGGACCACACTCCACCGGGTTAGTGTGGAAAAACCATTATAGTTGCCCCCCCCCCCTTATTTAAAACTGCTTTATTTATTCATTTTTGTTGCAAAACTTTACGTGTGTTCAAAAATGCCAAACCTGACAGAAGGGACAGGAAAGAGAGAAGAGCAAGGGGAAGTTAACCCAAAAGTGAGAAAGATCCTTTAGGTTTAACCATCTGTTTTTCCTTTCTGTTTCTGCTCTGTGTCTTAGGCACCTCGCCTTTAACTCATCTTGATATATTTGTCTTGTTGTGGGAACTTATTTAGCTTTGGAAAGCTGGTGAACAACTTTCCTGTTTCCATGGTTTCACATCACAACAGATGTGGATAAAAAAAGTATTTTCCAGCACAGAAAAAAACAGCTGCGGAAGAGTCAAAGAAAGACAGGTTCTGCCTCTAGGACGGTGGCGTTCTGGAGTTAATTCTTTCCCAATATATTCATTCATTCATTCATTTATCATTAATGATTAATGATAATTTTTTTCCTCTTTTTGTGACAGCAGAAGCATGAGCCTCTGGTTTAAGTGCATCAACCTCTGACTCTTTCTGGTTGTTGCTAGGGTAAATGTGTTTTTGGCTGTTTTCTTTTTGCCACTGATAAAATCCTCCTGCTGAGACTGACAAAAAGATTAATATGTGAGAGCAGTGAGAGTGAGCCATAACAATAAAATCTGAGGATCACACAGCTGCTCCACAGGCTTCAACTTTCTTAAAGATCTGGCGAGGTCTGCAGATTCAGAGTACGGCCATTTTTTACCTTTCCTCTCTAACCTTTTCATAGCTCATCTCCAGCTGTGCTAATGACTAATCTTAGTTGTTCTCCATCTATTCTCGACCCAGACGTCACATCTGGATCAAACACTCCAGCACACCTCTGCAGTTGTCATGACACCCCGTTACCTGACATTGTCATGGCGCTGGATGTAGATCTTGTGAAAGATCCTCTCAGGCGGCTTTAGGAAGTCCTCCTTCATCTCCATGGCAACATTTCTCGGGAGCAGGCTCATTAGGAGGCGCTCCTGAGGAGGAAAAGGGTTCAAGCAGAAGAAGAGCGAGCGTTAGAGCTCCAAAGCTGTGGAACTGTGAGGGAAGTAACCTAAAGACGCAGCTGGTTTTGTAAACTGAGGTGTATTCATAACAAACAGCAGGATTCAGCTGCTCCTCCTCATTCGTAACACTTTAAACTTAGAGAAAGCTTCGGCCCAACTAAATAAAGACACAAATCGAGAGAAAGGGAAACAGAGACAGTAAAGGAAGATGAGATAACTATAAAAAAGGGGAATACAGGTTAAATTCACCAGAAAGCAATCCACCTGCGGAAAACGGATCCCATAGAAGCTGAGTTCAGCCTACGTCTGACCCGGCTTCCTGTTTTGGAACCAGTGAATAGTCTCTGTTACATTTTGGCTGGATGTCAAACGACTGTGAATGTAGGATGAATCATCAGAGAGAGGCAGAGTCTTTCAGGTTCTCCTCCCATCCCACCGGCTGTGCTTGTTTGACTAAAATTATTAATTCTCTTGCTTTATTAATCTCTTCCACTTCTGCGTCCCGAGTGCGTTATAATCACACGCTAATGATTCCCATTTCTCTGATCTGTCCCGGTTTAATTCACTCTAGGCTCTGTGTGTTTAAAAATGAAGACACTGAGTGTTTGGATGCGTTTGCAGTCGTATTCTTAATATGTATTTGTACATTTGAACCCTGAATCATGATTGCAGAGACCTTGTCTGCCTCTGTTTTTGACTCTCCTTCCAAATCCTAATTTAAATTGAAATGCTCATCAAACCCACAGGAAACAGCATGGAGCTCTCGTTGAGTTTACATGATGAGTTTTGTGGACAGTTTTTTCCAAAATGGCTGCCTCCAGGAACAGTTTATTGCCTATTTGCATATTGTATTTTCTCAACTTTTGCTGTTATAGTGATCATTCTGTTTCCTGTTTTAGTCTAAAAGTGGCTCCTGGTTTTCAGGGCCTCCTCTGCTTCACTGTTGTTTTATCCCAAGTTTATTGTTCCTGCTCACTCAGATTTATGGATTCAGTTCATTTTGAATATTTATTATGTTCATCGCTGTCCAAACGTCACGTGTTTTATCACGGATGAGACCAGATTTCTGTCCATCAAAATGACAAAAGGGGGCACAGCTTGGCATTGCCTTCCCACAGTGCCGAGCTACATTGCAAATTCAAATAACATTTAAGGCTTTTATTCAGTCTGGAAATGTATCAAACAATTCCAAATCAAAGTTCTGAGCTTTTCAGGAACTGATATCTGTCAATGTTGGCTCAGTATAAAAACTGCTTAGAGGCTACTTCGCTTACAAAAACAAACTAGTTTAAATGGGCTAATCTGAAGCAGAACTCCTGAAGTCATGAAGAAACCTTGACCTTTAAGGTAACAAGGATTAAGAATGAAGCTGTTACAGACTCTGGGAACTTGACCGCCACTAACGAGCAATTGAATCCGCCTCTCCTGGCTCCTGTGAATGAAAAGGAAGCTTTGGATTACCTCTCTGCTTTGAGGTTTGCTATTGAGCCGAGAGGGCCGGGTGACCGCCCAGGAGTACTGAATATAGCCCACGCTTGTTCAGGAATCAATACAACCTGTGGATGGGCTCGAAGCTAAAACCCCAGCAAACACCCGGGTGACAACCAGAGGCATGTTTCAGCCGTTTGATGGGTGATTATCAAGCCTGAGACGTGTGTTCACAGGCAGAGGCCCAGGCTGTTGCTAGATCCCAATCAGGGAGTCTGTGTGTGTTTCCCTCGCCCAGATAAACTGTGACCTTTACTGGAGTGGGAAGGCCATGAAAGCAATCTGCTTGTATAATTACCTGTCAGAAGGGAGCCTGATACTGCTGGGGAAAACACAGCATATCGTCACCTAATCTACAAAGAACAGGTCCTAAGTGAGCACGTGTGCTCGCAAGCGTAGAGGAGAAGGAAGCCAAGACATTTTAAATACAGGGGATAATTAATTTTCTGTGTGATAAAAGGTGGGTGCGGCACATAACTAAAGCCTTTCCGTGGGTTAAAGTTGCCTGATTGTTTAGTGGATAAATCACTCCATGTGGGTGTGTGCAGAGGGGGTGGAAAGTGTGGCGCCGGTGCATGCGCCACAGTAATTGTTCTTTCCTTAAATAGCTGCTGTCATAGTTACGCGTGCCTGTGGGCAGGTTGTTGGAATCCATTGGCACCTCCAACCTTTTAAAAGAAAACTTCCAAAGCAACCGTGAAGCTTTTCCCGGGCGTGCGCGCTCAGGGGAAGGGCCGTGCGCAGACGCAGTGGATGTGCTTCTACGCCTCACCTGTTTCTCATTCTCGTCCTCCAGCCGCAGACGCTCCTCGATGCAGTTGCGGGCCTGCAGGAAGACTTTCCTCTGGGTGCGCTCGGTGAGAATCCGCACAAACACCCCCGACAAGTTGACGCTGGCGAAGAGCACGGCGTTGGCCACCAGCTGCACACAGACAAGAGCAGGCATGCCTGACAAAGCCGGTGTGAAAGAACACCATAACAGCAGAAACTCCTGGAAGATTTGAGGATTTTATCTGTAAAAACAAGTGACGACACAACGGGGAGGTGATCAAGAATATATGGGAATCAAAGACCCAGTGATGCAGAGTGGAACAACTGGCACACAGAGTCCACTATTGATCTGTGATTGATGACTCTTGAAGCCTGTCCCACAATTAATTTTCCACACGGCTCTTAAATTCTGATCAAATCAGAGGTGGAAGGTCAGATTTGGGACTTCTGGGTATCTAATGTGAAGCCAAGAAAAACCCGACCTCACGCACAACAACCTGTTACCAGTTTTGTTTGGAGGGCCATATTGAATATAAAGAATGAGCAATGAATTTGGATTCTGACCTCAAAACCTTTGGTTGAATGTTTACTTGGAGCTGGATGTAAACCTTTACACTTTTTCCTGTCAACAGCTCACAAGACCAAAGGGAATCAAGCCACAATAATAAACCCCCAACCACTTGTTAGCCCTCAGAACCCAGACTGTGCCCTCCAGCTACAGCTGCCATCCGAATTCTCAAAGATCAGCTAAGACTCAACAGACGTGTTTTAGATCCTGTTTCAGCACCCAGTGGCTGGACAGCTCCTCGTCCACTGACTCACACCGATGCGCAAAAGTGAGCCTGTCTGCTGGTGTCCACTTTTACAATTTCACTGTCCAGGACCTACAATCGATGCCGAGCGTGTTGTTTAACCTTTCTGTCTCCCGGGAAAGCGAATAAATAGTCTGGCTCTCGACACCACTCTACAGTCCTACAGTGACTACTTCAGTCCGAGTGCCTGCAGGAGGCACTTGGGCTGAAGTTGTTGAGTGAAACTTGAACTGAACACGCACGATGGCGGCTTAAGCGAGAGGGGCTGCTGTGCTTTTGCCGAGCAGCTGGCCGGGATGCAGGTGGAGGACTTACCGGTCTCCATAGCCTCTGCTTCCTCCCCGTGAGGGACGTCGCTATGACAATGAAGTGGGATGCGGCCAGCATCACCCCGAAGAGCACGGCCAGCAGCGTCCGCACGGGGAGCAGCGCGTAAGCCACGAGGGTGACCAGCATGAGCTGCCACACGCCCTGCTCGGGGGCAGCGGCGTCCACCAGCTCCGACGTCCCGAGCGCCAGCGGGAAGGGGCAGCAGAGCAGCGCAAAGGTGAAGCTGAACAGCAGGGCCAGCTTGGCGATCTGCTGCAGCTGCGTAACCTGCAGGTACTTGACGTTGGTGACGATGAACAGCGACAGGAACACCACGCAGTGCACCGGGTAGGAGCCCTTGGACAAGGTGAGCCGCGGGCTGGACAGCAGCTCCATCAGGGACAGCGACGACGCGGCCACGATCAGCACCGCCAGCGCCTTGAGCGTGGCCGTCTGCTCCAGCTTCAGGTTGTAGACCTGGAACAGGGACTCCAGCTCCTGGCTGTTGAACTCGTCCTCGCAGGCGATGGCACCCAGGGCCCCGCCGGCCGGGCAGTGACCCTTCCGTCTCCGCGTCTTAACTCTTTCGAACGGCATCTCCTCCATGTTCCGGCCATTCATGAAGCGGGAGATGGCGCGCGACCCCCTTCAACTTGGCTGGAATCGAGCAGGCACCCTCTCCCGGCTCATGCGGGTCCTGGGTGTCCGGGGGTCAGGCTGGGTGTCAGAGGGGAGAGGGTGGCTGCGGAGGACACGGGCAGAGCACCGCGCGCGCTCATCCACAGGTTGACTGTTGTTGTTGTGTCGTCAGGAAAAGTAGCCCTACCACTGTGCCGCGCGCGCCTCCTCTCTCTCTCTCTCTCTCTCTCTCTCTCTCTCTCTCTCTCTCTCTCTTTCTCTCTCCCTCTCTCTCTCCTCCTCTCCGTCTCTCTCTCCAGCGCGCGGACCACCTGTCTTCCTCCTCAGACGGGGTCACCTGTGATCTCTCGCCCCAGCAGGACTCATCAGAGGGGTCACGCTCGGTAATCCAAGCGCATCTCAACGAGGATCAGCACGCGCGTCTGATCCCAGTGTGAAGCAGGGGGGATAAGACCCCTTTCCCCCCCGTTTGTACTTTCTGTTCCTCCCCGTCGTCAGAGCCGCAGCAGAGAGGGAATCATCTGCTCTGGCGTCTTCATTCTCTTGGCCTCGCGCGGCTCGGCGGCAGGTCAGCGGTTGGGTAAAAACAGCAGCAAAGCAGCGCCGGTGATTTCCCCTCTCACTGTCTGCAGTCTGCGCCGATGTAGTTCCCGACTAAAAATAGACCTGCTGCACCGGTGGATGCTCCACTATTTGGTCTTTCCCGCAAATCTTCTCTTATTCATTTTTGACTGTGTGTCACCAATTGTTGATTCCCCTGCTCAGAAATAAGACCATGAGAATCGTGTGACGGGGCGACCGTCCTAAATTTAAAGGAAAATATGCATGCACCGTGGTTGTGTTTAAGGGCATTATTTGCATATTTGGACGCACTGGTTGCACACACAGTCCCTCTCTCTTTGCGTGTGAGTTAACACAGGGGTGCATTTGGCTATTGCAAAATCGAATGAAAACAAGAAAGGAGGGAAAGAAAAAGTTTAGGTAAGTATAATGATGTCTTAAGGGTGTTTAAATCCCACTGCTAAAATGTGATCAATGGTCTTTAGAAACCAACAATGCCTTTACATCTAAAGTTTTAATGAGTTCTGTTCATGTTGAGTAGGTCATTTTAAGCCCATTTTGGCTTAGAAACGCTAAGAAGACATTTCATTGTTGTTTTTTAGCAAATCACTGACATATCACTGCTAAATTTCAGAAACTCTGTATAATTTTAGCTGTAAAGCATGAAAACGTTTGTGTCATTTGTCGTATTTTATCTTACGAATACATCATCAAATGATTCTCTATTCCCTGTTTTGTAATACCCTCTTTGGAAGATATTACAAAGCTAAGCTGATGCCGTCTCATCATCTAAAGCTCAGATAACTCCACATAAACCAGTGTTAAATCAGAGATCCAGCTCCACTTAGTCACGCTGAAATAGTTTAAGTAAAGCAGACGTAAATCTATAAGGGGCTTTTTGTTGGGAAGAAGCATTTACAGGTCAATAACACTCCTTCAGAGTCCGTTTTCACATGAAAGCCTCCTTAACAGTGTGACTTCTCTTCTCCACAACTGTCAGATTAGACAGGAAGTCAAACAGAACAGGATTTAAGAATCCATGAAAGGCTTTTCTTCGGTGCACGTGTCACCTTCAGAGGACAAATCAGGTGCTTCAATAATAACCTTGTTTCCTTTGCACGTCCGCTTTAAGTTGCTTAGATGCTAACAAAGTCAATGAACCAGCTCGCCAGCGTTTCAAGTCAGTCAATGTGAGGCACTCCATATCGTTTAATACAAGAAGTGTCTTCATGCACACGGGCCATTACTGTGTGGTCAGTATCCAATATTGATCAGCACGTCTTTAATCATTCGGCTGCAGAGCTGAGATCAAAGGCAGTCTGACCTAAGGCTGAATGGAGGCTAACAAGATTTTGTCTGTGAACAATGAAACAAACTGCCCTCCTAATTCCCCACAAACATCCAGCCTGGGAATCCTTTCAAGGACCTATTTACTGCTGTCAAATACAGAATATGGCAAAATGATTAAAAATGGCATGTTTAAAAGAGATTCATCTGCGTGCCACTCAGGACTTTAGAAAAGTCTTTCATTCTTTATATGTTGCCAGGAAAAGTGTAAAATGGTGCCGATTAATTATAATAAGAAGCGCAAACATGAAAGTAATTGTAGCAGACAGAAACAGAATCATTGTAATTCTAATAAGTTTAAAGTCAATATTTGGTCTGAGCAACCTTACCTTCCAACACAGCTTCCACCCCCTCAGGAATGGTTTCTTGGCAGCCACGCTTCATGGAGAGCATTTCTGATTAAACCTGGTCCAACAGGAGATGATCAGCTGAAGGTCCAGATGCATCTCTCAGCTCCTGTCAGGTCTTTGCTGGATTCTTTCCTCTTTATTAAGGACATCACTTTCTGATCCTCTTGATCTACTGTAGATAGTTTTTTAGGCCCAACACTTCTTTTGTCCTCCACTTGTCCAGTTTCCTCAAATGTTTTAAGGACACACTGCACACCATGCTGAGATATTTCAAGTTTTCAGATGAAAGCTGCCTTGAAAATCCTTTTTTTTCTGTTTGTCAGACTGTGTTCTCTTTGGCATTTTCTCACGCAAACCAAAGAAATGGGATCAAATGATGTGTCTTTGTGACAGGCTGCTGGTAACAAAGAGCCTTAAGATCCCACTTAAACTGCCTCTTTGCTAGGTTCTGTTCTGCTCCTAAACACTGGCTCATCCCTTGAGTTAGAGGCCTTTTTCTGGCTGAAAGATTTATAGGTCAGAGTGAAGAGGCAGAAATCAAATGTTTAGTTACAGGGACAGTGCTGAAAATGAAAAGGCTTCAAAAAGCCCATTCAACTATTGTTTAGGAAAACTTAAAAATATTACATTTTTAAGTACAATATTACATCTTTGGTCGGTTGTAGAAAGCCCCTTTGAGCAGAACGTCCATGTCAACTCACCTCGTGTCCTCTCACTATACCTCTGAAGCTCTGAAAGTTATCATCCCCTCACGGGGAACACTTCCTACACCCTTTTCCTTTTTTTCCAGCTGTTGTGGAGCATCCCCACATCTCCTGCGAGCCCCTGGAAGCCTCATTTCCTCTGTTTAGCTCCTCACCTGGAAAGCAAAGTCACACATTAACCCGGGCAGCTCCAGGGCTCCTGAGCCGGCTCCATTTTCCACCTCTCCCAAAGTAGGGGGGCGGCTGCGGGATTTTTTTTGTGGACCATCCCTCCCCTTCAGGATGCCTGACGGTCCCCCGTTGCCATGGCAACAGAGGCAGGAAGGCTAGCAGTTGTGACTGATAAGCCGCCGAGGTGTTTCCCAATCTGACACCCCTGCTCAGTCTTTTGTCCCCCCCCCCCCCCCCCCCCCCCCCCCCTTCCTTCCCCCCCCCCCCCCCCCGCCCCCCCCCACGTCGCCGCCTCCGCCTCTCTCTCCCGGCGGTTTGAGACGCAGAGCGCGGCTGGTGTGCCTGTGTGGGTCTGTGTGTGCCTGTGTGGGTCTGCGTCTGCCTGTGTGGGTCTGTGCGTGCCTGTGTGTGCCTTTGTGGGTCTGTGTGTGCCTGTGTGTGCCTGTGTAGGTCTGTGTTGGTCTGCGTGTGCCTGTGTGTGCCTGCGTGTGCCTGTGTGGGTCTGTGTGGGTCTGTGTGGGTCTGTGCGGTTCTGTGTGGGTCTGCGTGTGCCCGTGTGGGTCTGCGGCAGCCTGAGCCGCCTGCTCACTGTGCTCGCTGACATTTTTTCCAAATTGAGGCTCCGACATGAAAGACGCGGAGGTGCAGATGAGGCTTCAGAGGTGACCAGACCACGCAAAGCTCACAGGCGCCGGGGAGAGAAGGACGAGTCCAAATCTGCAGATTCATAATAAACTTTGAAAATGTCAGAGCAAGTCCGGCCCCTATTTGAACCAGCCGACCCATGACTGTTACTTTGATTTGTCAGGAGTCATCAGAGCCAGGTGATTTCCAGGTCACGAGGCCGGTTTTCCTGTTTGTGTGCATGGTGAGTGGGAAGGGAGAGGCGGGAAGAGATGAATGGGACCTGGAGTCCCCGGGACATTCATGAATAGAAGAGCTCTGTAAGGGCAGAGGATGCTGCTGCTGCTGCTGCTGCCTCTGTGTTGTTCGCATCCATGAATAAACCTTCCTGCTGCCATTCATGCAAACACAATTAGCTCCATGCTTCACCTGTGAGAGAAGCTCTTCTAAATAAATGCTAATCCAGCCGGTCAAGGACCTCATTAACTCCATTGTCCTTATAATCGTTCACAAATTAATTAAATTTTGCACTTTTATATGGACAGAACCATCTTTAATAATAAAAAGCGGAAAAAGACATTAGAATTCTAATCAAATAATTCAAAGATCTCCTCGGTGCGTCTCCACAGCTGCTTTCATATACTTTTTAAAGCCCTCAGCTTTTTGGCAGATCGCACGTATTTCTGTATGCACACAACAGGGGGAACGAAAAAGATGAGAGAGGCACAGAAACAAAAGTGTTTAGCGGTAGATTGTGAGTTAAGCGTGTGTTTATGAGCACAATGTAAATGTGTGTGTGTGTGCGTGTGTTTGTGTGTGTGTGGCCTCTCGGGTTGCAGTGAGTGTGGGAGTGTTATGAAAAGATATTTTTAATTCTGTATGTCAGTGCCTCTCATCTCCCTCAGCAAGAGACGTCGCAGGGAAGCAGGAAAGCATCTCCAACGCAGCCGTCATTTAAACACACACTCAAACACGTGCACACGTGTACAGTTGTAGGAGTCTTTCAAACGGCACCAGTTGCGTCTTTGAAAGTTAGAAAAAGAAGAAAAAAGCCTTCCAGTTTGTCGGTGCTTCTGAGTTTCCCTCAGAGTGCTTGTAGGGGGAAGTTGTTCTTGTACGCCATATAAATATGAACGATACACACACCAGATGATAAAATCTGCTCAGCAAGCCTCAAATATTAAAGACACAAACTCGTAACCACAACCTTTAGAAGTAAATTCATTTTTGGTGTTCAGATCCATGGTTACCAACAAGACCGAACCATATGGCAAATGATGGCAATAAAGATCCCAGAGGAGCAGCTTTTGCTGAATCAACAGCCTCATTTTTCTTGCTTTCAGGAGTGTGAGCTGTCTCTGTGGACCACAAAGTGGGATTAGGGTCGTCCTAGAGGAATTACGTATGGAAAATGGCACATTTGACTCACCCTCATACAACCTTTGCATTCTATCTTAAGACGAACAGATAATGTGTTCATTGGAGGGTAAACAAACAGAAATAATGGTGCATTACATGTTAAAGGTTCAACAATCTGAATCAAAATCTACACATCCAGGAGACGCCAAAGTCTTTCAACGTTTTATCTCTGTGAAACCGCAAATATAATCTATAAAGACTGACTCTGACCGGTTGAACGACTAACCTTTCAGGAGTTTTGAGAGAATCATCTGGGTCCACCTTCTCATCGTCATACGCACCACACACCTTCACACTTCCAGTTTTAACTTCAACTGTATATTGATGTCTTCCTTTAAAGTGCTGATAGATAAAATAAGATATAAGAGGCAGCTTTAATACCATCATCCCGCTCCAGTGGGGGAATAGAGAGCCAACAGTCCATGCAGGATCTGCAGAAAAGCCCTTTGACTGCAGGTTCGGAGTCGTCTTAATTTCAGACCTGAAACATCAAATATTCAGGGAGGAGGGGAAGCCATGGACAAAATCACAAATGCTAATTATCACCAGCAGCCACTTGAGTTCCAGCTCTATCACTTTCACTTATTCCCAGCAGATTAAAGCTGCGCATGCATCAAATATTAAAGCAGCCCTGTGAATTATTGATCCCGATCAATGAGCGCAGATCAGAGCTCGCAGCTGGCAGAGCGGAGCCCCAGTGTGTGGGTGTTACATCAACAGCTGAGCAGCATAACAGAGCAACAGACGCTGCACAAATATTGGGAAAGCTAACCCTTTCTCAGTTCACCCGTATCAGATTTAAATCATATGTTTGATTTGTTTTGGTTCAAATGAACTCAATGAAGCCCACAGTTTATTCACAACAGGTCGTTAATGTGAGCCAGAATGAGTGTGTCCAGGTCCAGAGTGTCTGATGGAGAAACAAGGACAAGTTTAGCCTTCATGGTGTTGAAATGAAATGAAAGGGCGTACTGCGTTTTACTCCTTTCCTCCACCCCTGTCAGTCAACCATCAGCCAGCTACTCCACGTAGCAAATGCAAACAGGCTGGTACAGGAAAATTATGATTGCTTATTCTTAACAGACCAGCTAAAGTTATAGACTACTAATTATTAAAAAATGTGTCAGATCTGTTGATATCTTCATGCGATTCCTGCAGAAGACTCAGAGGTCAAAATCTCCCAACGCTGAATGCTGTTGCCAAGGAACCAGAAGATGCAACAGACAGGCCGATGCATTTCTTCTCATCTTGGACAAGATTAAAAACATCTCCGCTTGGTTTCTACAGATTAAAGACATCTAATTAAAAAATTATTTTCCTTGTGTCCATGAGGGCAGCAGCACAAAACTCTGGATTTGCACTGTTAATGCAGCTTTGCCAGGCTCAGTTCTGTCTGAACATCTGTAAAGCTCCAGGGCTCCCGCTGCAGCTAATGATTATTATTTTCATAATGAGCTAAATGTTAGTTGCTGCCTTATCATGCTGCTTATCAGCTGTCGGGTGCAAGCTGACCTCCCGAGAAACAAATCAGGCTTCCAAACGGGTTTGGCAGAGGGAGAAGGAACAGTGACGCGCAGCAATGATCTGGGGCAGATTTTCCAAGAAGAGAGGCTATTCTTTGCCATCTACTTCCTCTGTGTAACCAAAAGTGCACAGACTATTTTTTTAAATAAAAGGGAGCGACCAGTTGTACGAAACGAGAGATAGAGTTGTTTGGTATTATCTTTAAATTTGCATGGTCTCTTTACCTGTAAATGTAGAAAAGGATCTTTAAATATGCCTACACACTCAGTACCGATTTGGTCCCATTAACCATTTATTCTAATAATGCTGTAAACTCATCTTATACTGCTTTTGAATATTATTTTTCTTTGTTGGAAAACAGTTCAGATTTTGCAGTTTCCCCTTTGAAAAAGGTCAATTTTAGTTTCTTGCTGACATCCATTTTTAATTTTAGCCAGCTGATTAGCCAGCCACATACTTTTGACAGCTTTTTTTGGAACTCTTTTCAGTAATGCAAATACTGGTAAGCATATTCATGGAAATCTATTAAATCAAAACCCTTAACTTCCAAGTTTCCATAAACAAGAAGCAGGGTGTCAAATGCTTTCATTTAATTTTCCAATTTATACCGGTTTGCATCCCGTGTCTCCAAAAATGCACACTGTCTCTGTCACTCCTCTCCTCCAAAAATCCTTCCTCCTCTTCCTCCTTTCTTTCACAATCTGCCTTCTCAAATACAGTCAGCTGGCCCGACTGCTTGCAATACTCATTTGGATTTGCTTGTCACTTCACATCTCCCTTGTCCTTGTCTAGCCTCCACTTCTCTTTACCTCTTTCTGTCCAGAATCCTTTCTCATAATCTCTCCATCTTGGGTCTTGATTTATGTGAGCGAGTTATCCCACAGAGATTTTCTGCTTGTAAGCGCTGAGGAATCAAGGGAGCCGTCTGATGAAGTGGATGGGGATCTGAACCTAAAGGGTGGATCTAAATGTAAACAGTTGAACATAGAGCAGCTTGAGAAGGCTATAAATAGAAACGATGGAGCATGAGAGGAAGCAAGCAAGGGAGAGAAAGCTTTGCTTACAGAATAGAAATGACTCCCGACAGTCAGGGATTAGTGCTTCCCTGGAGGATTTTCACTCTATGAGCCCAATCTGGAGCGACTGGGAAGAGCACCAGCCTCAGTCATCACAAACACTGTCCGACGCAGAGAGGAAACATGGACCTGTGGACTGCAAACACACCTGGAGATGTGTTAAAAAACATACAAACAAGCACACTATGGGAGAGGCAAAGCATGACGGCGCTTTTAAATAAACAAATATTACTAGGCGAAGACCGCATACCTGCAATCAAAGCATATTCTAAGTGAGACCGCAAATAAATGTTTATATATATCGACCCAAAAGAACGAGAAATAAATAAATACCCTACCATAAATTGTCTTTAAAAGGTTTGGCTGAGATAGAAAACTTTTTTTTTCAATGACAAATCTTGAAAATATGACCACAACATTTACAAAACATCCTGTTTGCCCTGCTTGTTTTTGATTGATTGAACAGTTTGATTTATTCAGAAAACTGTAACTGATAGTCTGTGAATGCATACAAATTTTATTTGTTGGCTGATTTGATCAATACTATCATCAAACACTAATTAGGATGGTAACTTATTGGTTAAATGGTACATTCAGCGTTGGCATGTTGAAGGAATAGTGATGTCATGACTCCTGCTTGGACTGTATTAATGGATTTTAAATATTGAATACAACTGTCTAATCTCCAAAATCAGCATCACCTTTTACAAGGTAATATCACAATAGTTCACAATCAAGTTTAAAAACCTTCTTTTTAAATTGAAAAGAAAACCATTTTCCTAATAGGATAATTTAAAACCTCTCCATCCAACACATCACACTGAAAAAAGCAATATAAATAATATCATAATGTTAATATTATCATTTGTACATGCAGACTGAGCTAAATGCTGAATCCACTCACAGTTTTCCATTTGAATAAATAAAATGATGCGACAGTTAGCAAAGATGAGGGAAAAAGGCTCTCCAATGGAAATTCTGATATCTAAATTAGAAGTTGTGGGTTGACAAAATTATCTAAAGGTACAAACATGCACCATTAGGTAACCAAAAGTGTTGGCATGAGCTTCTTCCTTTGGGGATGTGGGAGTTTAAATAGCTACAACCATCAGAAAAGGACAAAAATCCTCTGTGCAGTCATTTGCTTTTTATTCATCATTTCTTGTATATCTATTTCCACAGTCTAATTCCCTCCTGTTAATTATCTTAATAGCTGCAGAAATACAGCAAGGCAAACATTTGTCCAGGGGCGAAAACTCTGTGCAAATACTCGTGAAATATTTTCAAATGTTTGCGCAAAATGGAGCTGACTAACTTCTGGGAAAACAGCGCCTCTGTTCCCATGTTTACACACACGTCCATACACGCCTATTAGGGGTCACATGTGGGCTCACAGCTCATAAAACCGCTGTCCAGAGGGGCTGACAGAGGCAGGAACACTTCCACACTGATGTCGTCGATGGCGACTCAGTCACAGGCTGGGCTGAAGATGGGCAGATGGCCAGTAATCTTTATGTTCTGATCTCCTATAAGACTATTGTACTGTCATTTTATGGATTTTAGGAAGGAATGGCATGGCCATCTTTAGAAAGCTCATAACTCTGCTGCCTCAGCATCTTGACACTGGCTAGCAATTCATTTTAAATCTAATTTCAAAACATTTGCTCTTACTTTCAGAGCTCTTCATAGTTCTTATGTCTCTGATGTTACTCAGCTTAATGTTTTGGAATCTGATGTCCTAAGATTGCGCAACACAGATGGATCTAGGGTTATAGTATGCGTTGGACAGGGAACTTTGAAAAAACCTCCAGAAAAATTCTCTTACATAGGCAACGTGTTTGTGGAATGAGGAGCTTGTAGTTTCAGACACATCAGAATCTGCCCTTTTCTCTCCCCCTTTCCGTGCTTTGCTTTTCTCTTGCACCTTATTTCTTACTGTCTCTGACAGGCCTAGCTGGGCAGTACATCTCAGATTGGTGTGAAATCGCCGCCTAACAGGCGGGAAATTGGCTCTGTTATTTTTGGAGCAGAGTCATGGGGGAGCGTCGGACCATCATCCTCTCTCTAATGAGCAGGTGATGGAGGCGTAGCTCAGGAGGTGGGGAGGGAGGGAAGCCTGGTGTCTGAAACACTGCACACATGGCGGATATTCAGACCACACCGCAGGAGGCGGCTGAGTAAAAGCAGAGGAAGAAATACAGAAATGGGCAGAAGAGATTTATTGATGCTAAATTGAGTATCCCCACCAGATTAAACTCATTTTGCTGACATCTGCTGACAGAGCTGCTCTTGGCCAGCACAAGTTAGAAGCCTTGGGGGTTGTATTGTTGATTTTTGCCTGACATCCTACATTTTGTATCGAGTTTTCTCCCAGCAGCATCAATATCTAACACACACACCCAAAAGCAGCATAGTTTTCTGCGAATATTCATGTAAAAGCGCAGTCATCTGAGACAGAATGTTTTTGTATTAAAGCACAACTTTTTTGACACTCAAGCCAAAAAAGCTTTTTCCCTCCAATAAAAGCCCTCCAAACAAAATTGTACTAGAAAACTTATCATAAGTCTCTGCTCTGGACTTGTACCCAGACAAGGTTTGTTTAAGTCTTATATTTTGCTATAGGTGGGCTAAAATAATAAGTAATGCACATTCTGATAGAAGAACATGTCCATTCAGAGACCGTGTACCTGTGCGTAACCAGGGGACTTTCCACCAACATGTTATATCTTAAACATTTGGTGAGGCATGCAATAAAGTGTTTCATACAGAGATAAAATCCTCACTTATGGCTCTGTGTTTTTACACATAGAGCTAAGTAGTAAATGATTTAAAAAATATCAACATTTAGCATTTTTGGGCATCCCTTTTGTTGTACTCAAAGTCCTTTTCATTATCCCTAACATTGCATTTGGTGGAGCACTTTTTTTTTGTTCTTTTATTAGTATAAGTGAATTTAAACCATCACTCAAACTTGATTTGGGTGTGTAATGCTAAAAAGAGTATATTTTTCAGTTTCCACCATAATTCTTCATGGAGAAAATGTGTTGGTTCCCATTACATATAAGGAAATGCAATGAGATATTTTTCCTTTGCTTATTTTTTCAGATGGTGGCTATACTAATCAATTTTCACAAGTCATTTAAGCAGCTGGATATCATTAACAGACCCTTCTAACAGAAGCACAATGGATATTTACCTAGTTAATAAAAAAATATGCTCATGTTTTCTTTTTTTAGAGAAACATAATCATTTGCAAGAAGCCTAAGCATTGGATGAGGTCATTGGTGAAATCTTGCCTGATTCCACTGCCACACAGCAGTAATACAGCACTGGACTCCAGTGTTCACCATGTGTTCATGTTCAGATTATGGAAGCAGGGGGGTTGGGTTGGTTCAGGCCAAGCAAGTGTCAGCAGCAATCTCATCTCTGTGGAGCAGAGTGTCGCCTATAAAAGAGAAGCTACAGAAGTCTTTATGCGCAATGTGGAGGTAAACTCACCGACCATTTCTGATCAAGGCAGAAAGCGACATGGAAAACCTCGCGCTTGTGTCATTCAGAGGGAATGCACCGCTTTAATGTCCACTGGAAGGCATCTCACACAGTGTTCATCACAGTCCATAAATTCAGACAATACAAAGGCCACACGTCACACGCTTCTGAGGCAGCAGCAGCTACACACTGCCCCCTGCTGCCACTTAAAGCTTTTTAAGCTTTTCAGCTTTTTCAGACTCATTTTCAGCTTCAGACCTCTGGAAATAACACACTTTTAGGAGTGACCTATGGGCTCAGAGCACAGAGCAGCAGTGTGAAAACAGCATGTAGCACAAACTGTTAAATACCAAAATTCATAATATCTCACATTCTTTTGTGTTGCCCGTATTTGGCCACATGATTCAAATAGACTGCTCACTACACTGAACGCATGGCTGGTATTTGCAGTACAGTCCTCTGCTGGTGGCTAACTTCCTCAGTGCTGCTCGTCCTCGTGTTGAGCCAGTGCAGGGGGTAAAGTGGTCCCACAGGGGCCATGGAAGTGGAACCTAAACAGAAGACAGACATTATCAAAAGGGTCATCAGTCAGCTCAGTGCATGCGTGAAAGTAAAGCTTGTGTCAGGCTGTGTGACGCAAACGAAACACACTTGAAGTGCATGGTGGCCGGAGTGTCCTCCATGTTGAATTCAGCCACTGGGACGCCTCTGGTTGCAACCTGAGGAGCAAACATGGCTGCCGGGTACACAACTGAAGAGGTGCCAGCCTGCACAGAGGGATTTAATGACAACCTATAAACACAGTCTACAGGAATACAGGATGAATGCTATTTAAATCTAATATCTATAGCAAAAAAAAGGGAAAAGGTGATAAAAAAACAAGGTGAGTTTAGTGTGCTTTGATGTCATTGTGTAGTAAGATCTGGTTTAGTCTGTAAATCAGCAGCTATTATTAGTTATTTCTGTTCATTCCAAACGAATAGGACTGGTGTTAAAAGTCTCTCCACACCTACCACGAGGCAGAGGTCGCAGCTGTCCAACGCTTCCTCTGCTCGGGTGAGGATGTCGGAATCCAGAGTCTCTCCGAACCAAACCACAGCTGGTCTCAGGAGGCCGTGACAGCCCGTTTGCTCGCACCTGAAACACAGGAATCTTCTGTCAAAACAAATACACATGGCGGGGAAAAAAGAGCATGAGCGGGACGGACCGGGGAAGCTGCTCAACGGGGATCTGTGCATCCTGAGATTCCGGGTCGGGAGCTCTGAGGAAAGAGACAGAAGTCACTGAAAACACAGATTATCAATTCCAATTGGAATCATTCAAATTAGCTGAAAATCAAAGGAATAAAATATTTTTCTTGCTTCTGCCGCTAAAAAAAGTTTCCATCTTTATAACTTCCTATTAGCTGGTCATGTTACAGTCATCTTTTTATCGTAGGTGCTTAATTTTCTTTGTTTGGTTATGATTAAATACATGAATAGTTGCGGGTTGTATTACCATTCACAGGCAAAGTGATAAAAAATAAATAATCTATTCATTAAAATACATTAATCAGAAAATAATACTTTCTCACAGATTATTTGGTGAAATAAACAAAGAAAAAAGAAAATATATTCTGTGAAACTTCAGTATGATACCTTTTAACTTCTGAGTGACAAAAGGACCCAAAACTTATTAAACCTACTGACAACAACATCATCTAAGGCACATTTTACACAACACTATCAGTTCTCCTGGAAAATGCGGTTCCAGGGGAACAAAGGGGACATTTGTCAGCACACACAAACATCTATTTCAAATGTCAGGTGAGTGGCTTTCAGAGTGACATTTGATTTGGGCGTAATTTTTCCTTTTCACTGTGTCATGCAGTGTTATTTAGCTGCCTGACATTTGACAGACTGAAACGGCCCGTTTTCTCTGGCATTTGGAGCTCAAATGAGTGAGATCGATATCTCTTACTAAACATTTCTGCACTGTTGAGGAAAACGGCTGGATTTACCAAACAACCGCAGATGAAGTTCTTACCCTTTGCCCTCCAGAGCGGTGCAAATGGGGCTCCTGTGATTGGCCGCCTCGTGACCACAGCTCAAGCAGCGCGTTTTAAATAAGCTCCCTGCATTAAAATCAGACACAAAGTTATCATTTTACCTTTCAGCTTTCTCAATTAAATGTATGCAGTTTTGTTATTTCTTTTAGAATGAAACATCCATGAAAAGTTTTTAAAAACAGTCAGTGGGCAAAAATGAATGTAGTTGGCTTAGATAAATAACATCAGAGCTTCTGCTCACCGTGTATTTCCAGGATGTTTTTGGATCCGGCGCGGCCGTGGAGCTCATCGATGTTCTGGGTGATGACGGTGACTTTACGGCCCTGTTTGTTCAGGCGGGCCTCACAGTCAGCAATGGCCAGGTGGCCCGGGTTGGGATTTTTGGTGAGCATCACTTCACGTCGGTAGTGGTAGAACTCCCATACACGAGATGGATTTCTGGCGAAGGCCTCTGGGGTGGCCAGCTCCTGATTGGAGAGACACTCAGGATCAGCTCTTACTCTATTTCCCATTTTCCTCTATTTCGGTCATTTCAAAGGCCCAGCCTCTCCGCAACACCCCACTGGAACCGGCTAACCTGGGCTTGCCATTTCCTCCAGTAGCCTCCCGCCCCTCTGAAGGTGGGGACCCCACTCTCAGCGCTGACCCCTGCTCCAGTGATGATGACGATGTTGTTGGCCTTGGAAAAAATGTCTCTGAATGCCGCCAGGTCTGAAGGTAAACACACCAATCCCATCAGCCATGGCACTAATGAGCAGAGTGGTTTTAAGCCGTTACTAATGGGCCCCCTCTACCTGAACTGGGTCTGGCCATGTCTTGGCCTCTCCTGGGCTTTCTCAGGTGAGCATTGAGGTGAGAGTTTATGATGGCTCTACAGGTGAACAGGCGGACAATCATCAGTTTTTTTGGAAACTGGGGAAGAGAAATATTACATCATTCAATACATACAGATGACCTGTAATTTAGGTTAGTGCTCACACTAAGCTTTATTATTGACTGGGGCGGGTTATTGGGTTCTGTTTTCACTGTAATGAAGTGAAAACAGGAGAAATGAACCAGTAAACACGTCACTTCGTGCTGCAAAAAATCTATATTTTTCTGCTTTGGAACAAATTAGAAAAACTCTTTTAGCAACAGCCACAAATGGCTTGTTTTTGTAAGTAATAATGTCAACACGGGTTTGAAATCATTTTAAAAAATGTTAACAAGGGTAAAATTGTGGTTTTTGTCAGATCAATCTTAATATCCAAGATGATGTAATTGGTTTGTATTGTATAATCCACAAAACATTATATTGTAAATTCTATCTGGACATAAATAATTAAAACTATTATCTACAGATCATTACAGTTAAATAGCTGTTGGTCAGTTTTAATGTCTGATACAAAAATGTAATTCCATACAGACGTATAATTTCTGGGCCAGACAAATGTGTTCATGTTCATTACTGTTAATATGTATGAATAGAATAAATCTCTAAACCAGCGATTAAAATCAGTATTGCCTGATAAAACAAATGAAGATTGGCAGCATTAGAAAAGGTCCAATTAAATTTAACCTTGAACATGAAGCCATAAACAATACAACTGTTATTTCCTTTAATCTATGATTTAACGAAAAATGTATATGTTAAATCGCCCCAATCATTACAATACATTTGCATCTGATCAAACTTGAACCGTTTTGGTTAATTAATTAAATTAATTAACTTAATATGCTGAACATTGTTATTTATTAAACTTGAATGGATGTCTGGGTTATGTTTCTGATGGGGAAAGACTAAAATTAACCGAACGTGTTAAGTGGGTGCATCCGAGGTCATCTGGACTGACGCTTACTTTAGCTTTATTAATAAAACTACGAGGTCATCGAAGCAAACATACCACAAAGCTAACCTGCTATTTGGCTAAAAACCTCGGAAACTAAGTAACCTGGATTGTTTTGACACTGCAGCAATGATGTTGATTTCGTTTTGTGCTACAATACTTTTTAAAACAATCCTCAGGAGAGTAGTTAATAGAATCTGGCATTAACTTTCTGGAAACTAAGCTACAAAATGCCACTTAGCTAAGCTAAGTAGCCAAGTAGAAAGTTAGCAAGCTAGCGCTTGTAACGGCTAAAAACGCCAAACGGCTAAAGACGCCTAGCATTAGCATAATAAAGCTGAGTGTCCCTTTAATTTAATCCTCCAGGTTTCAGTTGGAGATTCACTGCCGCTGACTACCTGTCAGACCAACGCTTGATGCACCAGCTGCTGCTTGCAAATATCTGTCTCTTCGGTGTTTTGGGTCAGATGGGAGGGCATGAGCCTATCAAAGACGACAGAGGTAAACAACAACGACCACGGTCAAGTCAGGTGACCGGAAGAAAGTAATAATTTAGGGGGCCACTGCCTGCTGCGGGGCCCACCAATTATTAGATTTTCAAATTGTGGTTATCATATCCCCAGTTAGATCTTCAAGAAACTTGGAGGCATTGATTTGCTATTAATATGTGATTTTAATATTCAGAAACTTCCGGTCAGATTATACCTGTTTCATCAGCAAGTCCTTTTATATTGGGAACCATCATTTCACCCCTCAGAAAACTGGAACAATATATACATTACAGTTAAAAACAAGTCATTGTATGAACATGGATTGTTGGATAAAGGTATTTGGTCCTTAATTAAATTGACTGGTTAAGATGAGTGTGCAATAACATGAGAATCTCTGTCTTAAATATGATGTTCCTTCATCCCACTGTCCAAAAACCTTCATGTTCAGGTGATCGGACATTCGAAGTTGCTCTTAGGAGTGAATGTTAGTGTGCGTGGTTGTTGGTCTTGTGTGTCTATGTCTGATGGACTGACCCTGCCCCTGCCCGTCGCGCCCATTGACTGCTGGTTCAGAAAAAGGCTGGATTGATAAGCAGCTGGATCAGTTTTAATTAAAGATAACAAAAAAGTAAGGCAAAAATTGCCCCTTCATTCAAAATCAGCCGTTCTTAGGTTCCCATTCTTTTGGCAACAAACTGAATTTCCTGCCAAGACATATCTTGGTCCCTTTAAAGTTGTATTAAAAAGGACTGTTTATTTTATTGGTAAAAATATGGGCTGAATTATGCTCAATTGTTATTGACAATTCACTTCACTTTTTATTGGTGTTTTAAAATAAGCTCTCATTGCATACAATACACATTTAAAACGTTCATAAAACAACAAAACATGAATATATTCTATCAAAATTTTAATCAAAGTATATTTCCTCTTAATATACATAAACAAAATATGTATAGAACAAAACAATTCAATTATAGTAAAGTATGTTTTAACAAGTACGATGAAAGTCTTGAGCTGTGGCTCTCTATGCTTCTGGGACGCACACATTTTGTTGTACTGTATTACACTAAGCTGATACCAGTTATCTCCACCAGAGGCCAGCACCGACTAAAGCTAATCACTACAGCACAGTCTGAATAGAAAAACACTTAATGATTAACAGTAAGATGTATTTATTCATCCACTGAGCTCTCTGGCTTCATTGCACCTTGTGCAAATGTCAGACCTTCACTCTTCAATTGATTATGTTAATATAGGCATATGAGCTATTTTAAGATCTTTGAAATAATCAATTCATGATAGATGGTTGCCAAGATGATTTGAAAAGGTCAGAAAGAAATTAATATTTCTTAAACTGATGTGAGGTTTTGCCTCTGGGCGCTTTAGAATCAGCCAAATATGAAATGTGGTATCAGGATTTTTTATTTAATTTTCTTGTAATCTTATTTTTTTCCTTGAAATCACTTCAAATTGAACTGTAGAAAAGAGACTTGCGTTCTCTTTTACACATGAGTGCAATCTCTTTATTAATCCATTTATTTGACTCATTGACTCATTGATTGATATATATATATATACATTTAAGAGTACTTCCTATTCATTAGATTCACTAGTTGCCCATAAGGGGGTTCTTGGATTAAGAATAGGTCGTTAGAGTACTATAATGGATTTTAATGAATTAATGAATGAATTGTGATTTTTCAGTCACAGCTGCTGATAATCGTTTCATGAAGTGTAACCTGCAGATTAAATTTGAATTAACACGAATGCAGGCCGACCTTTTGTTGTTTAATAGTTTCTAAGCATCATCGAAAGCTTTCCTGTCATGTGTCTGTGGGTCTGTGTGAGCCCCACAGAGCAGTTAAAGGGTGTTTTTGTGGGCACTGCGTGTTGCTTTTCATTGGTGTGTTTGCTCAGCCTCGAGCAGGTGGAGCTGACATACAGGAAGGGAAACATCCCATCAAACCCCCCCATCACCGTTACAACAAACCCACCCCCCTCCCACGCCGTCTCACCGGGCGGTGCTGCTGCTGCTGCTGCTGCTGCGGTGCCGTGCGTCTGGCTGTCCCCACCGGTCGCTAGTGGACCATTCCCCGGCTGGCCGAACATGGCGGCGGCCCCGGAGGAGGAGGTAGACCGCAGACCGATCCGGAGGGTCCGGTCCAAGAGTGACACTCCTTACATCAACGAGGCGCGGATCTCTCTGCACCTGGAGACAGGTAGGCAGCGTGCCGCCGGATGCGGCTGCGCGCCACCGTTCTCCACGGGGAGAAATGCTCTACATGTGTGGGGTTCGGATTTTTTGGGGAGGGGGGTTGGTGGGGGGTGTTCTGTAGCCCGGTGACAGTTGCCACACAGCAGCATGACTTTGGGTTTTCGTCATGCCGGATTAGCGGTGCCCGTGGAGAGACTCGCGCACCGGGCAGCGTTTCCCCCCAGAAACAGGCTGATCAGGAGCATCGATCGTCTGTGCTCCCGGCCAGACTCCGCCTTTTACTTTCGGCCGCAGTGAAATGTGTGAACTCATTTCAAACGCCGCTGTAATGAACCCGTTCGGAGAGGGGAGAGAGACGGATGTCACCTCCCCGTCTCGTCCGGCGTGGTGGCTGTGGCGTGAAATCACGGGAGATGAGTTATTGTTTCCTTTGTTGCCATGGCCACGACCGTGCGCTGCCACGATGCCTGTTTCATCATTTAAGTGTCGGTTTACGGCCACATTTAAGATAATTTTCTGCCTGATTTTGGAAATCCTCCCCCCACCCTGCCCTCCCACGGAGGCTGCTGTAGTGTCACGGCAGAGCGGAGCTGTCCACTGACCCGCGGTGCTGAAAACGCCACGGATGGAAACCTCCGCTGCGGAGCATCCACATCAAATATAAGCCGCTTGATCATTTCAATTCGTTTTTATTTACAATGGACTGCTGCATAGCTCCTGATTGATACTCCCTCCCCCAGATTTGGCCGACGGGACCAGTCTCAGTCACATGGCCTCTGTAGCCTGGCAGGCTGGGCTCCACTCAAGCCTCTACTTTCAATTTCAAACACAAATCTGCTTGGCTATTGTTCTGCTGAGTGTTAATCTCCCCCCCACCGCTTCTCCCTTAAACAGAAGAACGCACAGAGAAACGTGTAACGCTTGATCTTATGAAGTAATCTGTATGAGCTCAGGATACTTGCCTTTTAATATTTCCCCCTTTTAGCCTCCTCATTCCTTCATGACTCATGACGTTCAGACCCACCTACTCCTAATCACTCTGAGCTGCCCTCTCTCTGGCCCTTTACTACTCCTCTCCATTTTATGCCCCATTAAAGCAGCACCTCCTCTCAGTCAGATTAGCCTCCCCTTGTCTATATAACGCTCTTTTTCCCACATTAAGCTTGAATATGGCTCGAAGGGGGGGAAGAGGCTGCTGTGTCCTGCTAGCGGTGCTGCTCCTGGCTGTTAGCTGGAAACGGAGCGAGGCATTCTGAATCTGCCAGCAGGCACTGAAGAGGAATATTCAACCCAGGACCACGAAGCCTGACGTTTTCTTTTCCTTTCTTTTGTCTCTTCCCTTGTTTGGGTCTAATCTATTTTTTTCCCTACCCAGTTAAGCCATCTTCCCACCTCCTCTCACGTCCCTTTTGCCTCACATTTGTTCAGCTGATGTTTTGCATAAATCCAACCCACTCATTTTCCTTTATATCCCCCACTTAATGTGACAAATTTGATGCCATCTTCAGGATGCTTGTGTGTTTGTGTGTGTGTGTGTGTGTGTGTGTGTGTGGGAGGATGGGTTTACGTGAGTGTTCAGACTAGTAAACAAGAGTTTTTCATTGTGGCTTTTGCCAGACAGGTTGCTGTCATCATCAGGCTGAGAGGCTCTTCAAGGCTTTTATCAAATGGGGGATTGATTGACCTCTTTACTGCACGAAGCTTATATGTTCTGTTTGGCATGCGTCGGTTTTTCTCTGGGTACTCCACCTTCTTATCTCTCAGTTAAAAAATATGCATATGAAGAGCACTTGTTCTGAATTGATTCTTTTTTCATTTTTTTGTTAAGTGGCGGTTGCATGAGTAAAAACAACAAATCAGGAATACATGAGTATTCAAAGCAAAAATGGGCACAAAGACCACTAATTAAAAACAAGTTATGTTTTAGGCTTGGTTTCAAAGAGAAAAACCTGAAAACTGACTACAATTTTGGTCCCAGACATTCTTAAGAATACATTTTTTTATTTTATAGTTATACTCACAGGGTTAATCAGAACAATAATTTAAAGATGCATATGTATTTTTATGTTGCAATTTGGTAAGGAGGAATGAGAGTCGACTTCTCTGAACACTAAAGGCATCCTTAGATGAAGCAGGGGAACAACGTGGTGTCTAAATGAGCTGACGCATTATGACAGCTTCACATCTCCACAGCAGGTAACCCTGTATTTATCTAAAACTGACCCTAACACGTGTATGCTGTGCTTAGTTTGTGCCATAACGACCGAAAGTGAGGTAAAAAAGGAAAAAGCCTTGTGCAGCATTAGGTCGATTAAAGCCTTTTTCCGACCCACAGGCATTTTTAAACATGTGATAGTTGGGTGCTTTGTGTCAGTTTCACACATGCTAAAACGGGTTTCAAAAGATAGAGTGCTGTGATGTTTTTTTTAGCTAATTCTTCTGCATTTGGAGCTGGTACTCCTTCCAGTGAGAGGCTGGACTGAAATATCTGAAGTGGGGTTTTGTGAAGCTCTTCTGAACAGTGGTATCTCACCTGCACTGACGACAGTCAGCGTGCTCATCTTTTGGAGAATTCAGATGTACTTGCTAACACAATTAAAAGTAATTCAAACATAAATGTGACACTGCGTCACTTGTGCAGGAGATACTTGTTGTATGGGTTTCTCTTTTCATGACAAATAAAGTGTCAGTATTAATTATACACAGAGGCTGCTTAATGTAAATATAATCTAATCTTGATATGGGATGGTTACCATTAATGGAACCAATTTATTTTGAAGAATCATTCAATCAATTTGCTTCTTTTGTGGTTTAATTACTAAAGGAGTGTCGAGGTTTCTTATTTTGCTTAGCACACATTTTACTACTCAGTTCTAAGGAACATGGATCATTCAGTTAAGAATAAATAAACACAGAATATGATTTAAAATCCTTTTCAACATCCACTGATCTGAAAAAACTTCAGAGGAATCTATCTGCTCAAACTGACAGATTTAATTAAAAAATGCTAATTTTGAACAATCTCAACACCATGTACACAGATGCCTTCTTTTTCATTTCACTGAGGCCGTGCCATTGCCAGAAGTTAGTCGTGTGCATACACACACATAAATAAACCGATAGCTGATATATGAGCTTGACTGGAGCTGACAGTTTGGATCTGATGTAAAAGCTGAGGCACAATATTACAGAGGTAGCAATTAGTGAGAATAGCAATGCAGGCAATTTCCTTGAACAAAAACAACTGACTTTGATTTTATTATATTAATTTCAGGTTTATAAAAGGTTGTCATTTTCTATATTAGTTCTGTTATTTTTTATGAATGGAACTGGTTGTGTTACAGACCCTCAGACAGTGGACTTTATTATGTTCTTCTTACATTCAGTCTTGTTTGTTCCACTTTTTACTGCTGTTTGCTGTAATGAGGTGGATGTGAGCAAAGGGACCCAAACAAGCGGAAAATCCGATGCAAAACAGAAACAATGCAGCCAACGAGAAGTAGCTGAAGACTTGATGAGCTGCAGACTGTGCGCAAGCTCCCTGTGCTTTTCTTAAGCATGAATACATCCTGTGTTTGGGACTGAGTCAGTCCGGGTCCGGGCCACTCCGTGACAGAGCTGCTCCTGCTCTGCGAATCCAGGTCAGCTCGGTGGGAGCTTAGTCTTTCCCACAAAGACCAAGAAACAAGGATTACTATGCTCTCATTCAGACAGAGAGAGAGCTAATACAGAGCTAAATAAGAGACTGAGACAGAGGATCTGGAGGAGCAGGAAGGGATTGAAGATAAGAACAGGATGGAGCAAATCCCTTTGTAGCCCCCAAAAGAAAAAGACTGGTACCCTGAAGAGGAACCCAGACTGGCTGCTGTCCATAGAAGCCTGTGAAAAATGTTGTATACCTAAGCCATCTCCCTCTGTCTAAGGAGCGCTCTGTTTTCTCTCCTGTTTGCTCATATGTCAGCCCTGCTATCTGCACATGAGACAGACTTGGAGCAGCAGAGGGCCAAGCCCACCTGGGCAGAAAACAAAGGCCCAGAGAAGATGCATGATGCTTTAAAATGCAGAGGAGTGCTTTCTCTGGCTCGCCGTATCACGATTACACAAACCCCTTCGCTCTTTCTCCGCCGGCGTGTGGGTTTGTCCTTTCAGCTCACGCAGGCCGACCTCCGAGCCACGGCCAGTGACTCAGACCCACATTATTACTCAGGATAGTGCGAACTATGTCTCAGCTGGATGATGTCAGAGCGCGGGAGCACACAAAGGTGTGGCATAAAACAAAACGCCCGCAGGGACTAGAACACAGTTGTTGCTGATTCTCAGGCTGTGATGTTTCTCTTCTTATTTATTTCACAGGCAGAGCTACATGACATTTTATTTGCATGTTGTCTTACTCTTTGTTCTGTTGTGTAGGCCAGTTATTGTGTGGTATGGTGAAGGTTCTCGATATCTTGAAAATAATCCATTAATCGATGAGCTGTTAGGTATTAGATATTAGAATTGGAAAAAAATTATAGTCAGTGTTGTGTGGTATTGCTTGTTATCCTTTATAAAAACGTAATGGTATTTAGAGAGCCTTTCTTTTTTGAACATTCTGTTTTCTGGCAACTTACTGGTGTTTTTTCTTCGCTCGATATATTTTATGATTCATAACAACACTGATTTGGTTCAGAGAGAAAAACAAGAGCAGCAACAAGGATTCTGCTGGAAAAACAAATGCCAGAAAACTTGGCACACAAGATACGTAGGCAGTATTTGTCTTGAATGAATATAAGAATGTAATGGCCAGTTTGTTCCCCAGGAGCTGATCGTTAGGCATGAATGAACAGCAGTCTCTGCGAGGCTCTGGAGAACAGGAAATCATTGCACATTACTCAACAGAAGCATCACTGACTCGCCTCACAGAGTAAAAATAAAGAGGTGGATACTTTCTTTTGTTGCCGTCACACTTTCTGGAGTCGATTCCATATCACTGTATGATTTATCTCTAGCGATTTTATGTATATATATAAATATATTCATATATATTCATATGTACATATATTTATCTAACCATTTCCCATAATGGTTGTTGTCAACCCTAAGGCAGCATGTCTGAACCTGTTGCTCCGTCCCCATGGGTCAGTGAGACCCTCAGCGCAGAGCAGCTGATTATTTTGAGTTGAGATGGAGGTGAGTGAATGAAGGATGTTGCGCTTGTGCCATTCGATTCATTAAATGCTTAGATGGTAAAAAAAGCTCTCTTTTTTGCCTTTTAGGACCAGTTTGGCCTAATTTTCAGTCCTGTCATCATGTCCGGACACTAAAGGATCATGGGAGTTGTCTCTGTTGGGTTTTAGTGTAATCAAAGCCAATAGACTAAATTTAAGTCAAGCAGTAATGTTTGACTTGAAAAACATCAAGTAAAATGCTTAAGTCAAATGGGAACAACGCATGTAATCCAAATTTCAAAGCTTTAAAGTAGAAACTGTTTTAACTGTGCAAAGCTTCAACAGATTTTAGAGCTGTAATTGTTTTGTTAGTGGAATTCATTTGAACTCCACTATCCTCTAAATGTGTTCGGACTAAGTTTAAGATGTTTTAAGACATGATTTTTAAATTTTTTTTCCTATAATTACATTTGTTTGACAGCAGTAAAGTTGGTTGACTCGGTTGACTTGAAGATGGGTTTTGAAAAAGAATAAATGTACAAAGCAAATGACCTTTGCTCACTTTGTGATTAATTCTCACACTCTCTGACAAGTATAGATTTAGTTCTCTTCCTGGCATTGGATGAGTGTGCTGTGCATTCAGAGACGCATTTCTGGCCCTTTATCCCCTATGGATTGTCTGCAGTGTTGCTTCTTTTCTCTGCAAGCTCTCGGTGAGCCTCTCTCTGCCAGCTGTCTTCACTGTGGCAGTCCAAAGTGTGAGCCTGCTGTGCCACTGTAAGGAACACACATCTAGCCACTAAATGCTGCCATGGATCCAGGCTGGTGTTACTCTCTGTCTGCATTGTTGAAGGCCACCTATCAAAGCAGATGAGCTGCATACAGGAGACAGGGGAGGGAGGGGGGAGGGATGACTCATATCCTTGTGATATGCCAAGTCGCACATTCACACATTTACAGCGATCTGCACACAAACAACCCCACAAGTACACACACACTCTCCTGTAGGCTCTGCTTAACTGTCGCTTTGTATTAAATCAGCTCAAAGTGGGTCCAGCCAGAGAGAGGGAGGGGGGTCGTTGAGGTTTTTGGAAAGCGAATGGGAGAAAAGAAAGAAGAGAAGATTTAACAGGAGAAAACCTTGAACTTTGCGTCGCCTTTGAACTTGTACTCTTCTTTCACCCTTTTCCATCACATCACACTCTATTTAAAACCTTTCTCAGTGTTTTCATCCCTCCACATGCCAATACGTTTTTAGATGGATGATGGAAGATCCACAGAGAGCAAATCAGACACATGTTGCCACTGGAAAGCCTTAAAACATGTCTCCTCTCCAGCATTCAAACCTTGACGAAATTGCAGGAACTTGAATATAAAAGAAGCCGCACAACCGTAATCTGGTTTAAACTTTTATCTCATTTTCATAGAAAAGGGGGGTGCTCAAATCCTTCAAGAATCACTCTTATTGATGTTTTCCAGCATCTGTGTGGCTGCTCCTCTCCTCTATTCCTATACAAACTCAACAGATATAAGACTTTTTCCCACTGTGTAAAAAAAAAAGTGCAAACAAATAATGTTCGACTCTTTAAAATTAGCGTTTGAGGAATGAAGTAGGATTTGCTCATACGTCAAAGACAGGCAGATGAGAGGCTCTGTTTGATTTATCAACTTGCTCTTACTGGGATTTATGTGAATAGATTTATCGGTTAATGAGTCAGTATTTACTTAGGTACTTTTGCTCTTTTGGAGGATATCAGGATATTTTAGTGGATCATCAGAGTTGCAGTAAAAAAGTTCAGATTGCTGTAAATAAACGAAAGTTATTAATTATTTACTAGTTAATCCGGCCACCCACCCAGACATCCATCGGAGGGCAGGTGGTTCTTTTGTCGTTGTGGCTTGCTGTCTTTGCCTGTAAAAATAACAACAAATTACCTACTTTACTATCATAATAAGTTTGCCCTGATGAGCGGATGATTTTGTGACTTCTAAGCAGCTAATCTGTTGGAAGCCTTTGAAATGGACTTCTCTTTACTGCATCTTTTTGTCGGGCAAAAAAATACTCCTGCTATGCAGCCATTTATCTACAAATCACAAATCACAGCTTTTTGTGCCTCCTCCATCTCTGCTCAGGGTGCCCCTAAATTGCACACCCAGAGGATTGTATCCAGGCAGGTGTGCTGCCTTTATACTGACAGGGCCATTCCCCAGCTGCCCCTGTAGACAGCAAACATCTTCACCAGGAAGGTGGTGGGACAAATAAGGACGAGATGAAGATAAAAGTTCTTTTCAGACTCAGAGCAGATTGTCTGCACCTCAATGTCACACTTATGAAACGCTAGATTCATCTTTGATGCTAATGACCCCGGTTCTTGGCCCAAATTAGCGCTGTTTCCATCAAAGGTTGGAGGATGATTAATATTTTTTGACTGGTCCCCGATGGGATGACATGATGATTTGTGAGGTGATGAGCAGTGATCAGAAACAGATGACAGGGTCAGTGAAGAAGACGGGAAGCGTTTGACATGAATCGTAATGACAGATGTGCGTGGAGAGCTCAATTTAAAGGTCAGGTCAGCAATTAAATACACCAGACATTTAAGGCAGTCTTTGAACCATCGGGGAGGCTTCTGATTGTCTGCCACAAACTTTACTAAAGCATAATAGACATAGATATTAGCTAACCCTTCTGTGACTGTAAATCAGGGATGCAGCTTTGAGATTCCCAGCATTAAAAGATTCCTACAAACCATTGTTTTTTTACAGTCTGCCAAAGTGTTGATATGATTTAGGTGTGTTGAAACAGGGAAGCATAAAAAACCTACAGGGCATCTGAGTTCGAAGTCGCTGCTCCATAGACAATGTGTCTATTTTCTTATTACGATTTTCAGGATTTTAGGGGAACATTAGGAAAGCCTGATAACTGCTTCTCCTTTACCCACCTTCAAGATCTAGAAAAGACCCACCCAAAAAAGTACATTTAAAAAAGTACATTTAACACAATTAAGTATTGGTTGAGCCTATAGAGAAAGTTTTTAAAGTTAGATTCCTGCAGGCATCTTTAAAAAAAATATATCAGCTATAAAACCTCCAAACAAAAACTGTCCAAATGCCATTCATTGAAAGGTGCTTCTAAAAGAGAACAGTTCTGTCACAATCTTCTTTTAAAGGAGTTTTACTCTTTCTCTTTATTTTTGTCGCTGTACCTTGGGTCGAATGAGGGATGAGAACATAGAAACAAATGTGCTGAGAAACAGGAAAAGGTCCTTTTATCAGGACTGTCACATCACAGAGAAGCAGAAATAAATCTTTCTTTAATCCAGAAAAACATGGAGAGGTTGCTCATTCCAGTTTCGGAAACTAAACTCCTGAATTGTTCCATGCAATTGCTTGATTGAAATAATAAAAAAAAAAAATACAGAGAGTCAAGGAAGTTATACATTGTAGCCAATGTTCAACCTTTAACGTCAGGAATATCAGAAATATTTGTGTTAAGTTGCAGAAAATTAAGAATAATTCAAAAATCAATTTATTTGAACCACATTTTTGTTTTTTAGTTGAATTTAGCTTGAAAAACAGTTTTAAAGGCAGGTTTGTGCTGAAAACTGAGCAGTTTTGGACTGAACATCAGAAACAGAGATGCAATTGATCGTGACATTTGCAGACATGTGATTTCTGTGTCCCGATCAATAACTTCACTATTTGCACAACAGTCAACTTATTTTGTCTCTAAGTCACACATATCCATTGTATGCTGCAATTTTTAAGCTTTAGTTGCAGAGTTAGAAAGAAGAAAGGGCTGAAAAACCGAACGCTGTCGGCTGTGAGATGGACGATGATTCAACTAAAACTTTAAAAGAAAATGTAGAAACAAGCCTCAGTGAGAGGACAAAAGCTCGGGCAGCGCTTGTTATTGTCAGAAAAACCCAAAGCAAAGAAGCCACAAAAACCAAACTTACGTCAACGCAGCGTCTTTGACAGACACGTCGAGTTCTTTGAGTTATTTTTACACCCTCCTAATGGCCGGGGAGGTGGTTAACGAGCCCTGAGGAGTGTGTGTTGGAGCCTCGTTAGAGTTGTCAGGCAGACGCAGCGCCATGGAGATGTGGATCACAGCTCAGGCAGGTCAAGGTGAGACTGATTCAGCTAATGCATCTCCATCACGGCGCACAGACACAGAGGTGAGCGACTCCACTGGGGAAAATCCGGTTCTCTCTGTCTGTTGCTGTAGTCCTGACTGACAGGCATGCACAGAGCCGGAGAGTGAGGGATCCTATTTAGGGCTCTGTGTGAGAAACGCAGGCTTCAGCTGCTGGTGGCGTGAAATAGATGCCTTTGGACTGGATGGTTTACCGTGAGACGGATGCTCAGGGCTGCGTGTCTCCCCGGCTGCGGGTAACCCGACAGCAGGCTGTCTCACAGAGGGCGTGCTGCCACCCCTGACGTGACATGAAAAACCTGTGGTCTGAGTAGGTGCCGGTACCCGATACAAGGGTGTGGAGGTGTGTTTCGGAGCTCACTGACACTCTTAAAAGTCCTCCGACTCGTCTGGCAAACTGATGTAAGAAGCCCATTAGTGTCAACAGCCCGCTGAGCTTAACCTGCCGAACATGGGTTCCCCTCATCTGAGGGAGGAAGCACTTCTAAGGCCTGGAGCTGGATTACATCACCCAGCCCGCTCCCTGCAGTAGCTCTGCTCCTTATTTTTGGTTTCAGATTTGAAGGCAAAGTATGGAATTAAATGCAACAATGCACTGGGACTGTGAGACATAAAAAGATACAACTATCTCGCATTTAATTAGGCAGCACCGAAAGCATTTTATTTCCAAATAAGGCTGTGACTCGAAGATGAAATGCTGCCGTGTATTTTCTGTTCAGGATGCGGCTGAACAGACCTCCGCCCAGCCTAAAGTGTAGCACCACGGGCGCCTCTTAAAAACTGATTTTCAGCCATTCATTCAAACTGAGATTTACGTCAAAGTGTTACTTCATTACCTCTATACCCCAGTTCAAGCCTGACCTGAGGTCTTTTTCAAGTTTCCTGCCTGCTTTTGCAAAATCTCCATCTCAAAAAGCGGCTGGTTTCTCAACCCCAAAGGAATTGGATTCTATTAAGAACTTTCCCTTTGTTTTCATCCAGGAAATTCTGCCAGCTGTCAGCTGATAAGGTGCAAAACAAAGAACAACATACACATTTAGCTAATACAAAGTCATGACTTTTCATTCAGGAGTTTATCAAACTTTGAAGTCCTTCATTTATATATCAATGCAAAAAAGTTAGGAGTAAGAAGCGCTAAACTTATTAAAAGATTAATTATTTGAATCTAGGTAATCTTCTCTATTAAA
This sequence comes from Menidia beryllina, assembly GCA_013363375.1. Taxonomy (NCBI): domain Eukaryota; kingdom Metazoa; phylum Chordata; class Actinopteri; order Atheriniformes; family Atherinopsidae; genus Menidia; species Menidia beryllina. Next base: position 10,386,855 of record JABUIW010000023.1, on the reverse strand, counting down.
TTTTAAGCATTTATTAATTCAAATAAATATCTATGTTGCCTTTGAAGAGTAATCTATTTCTGTTGAATCGCAGATCACTATGTGCAAAATCATCCATATTCTGGATTGATTTTATGCCTAGCAGTATAATAAGCAGGAGTGTTGATTTAAATTAGGGTGAATCAAAAGTAAAAGGACACTGTTTTATTTGTGAAACTAAAGATTAAATGACAGATCTGAGTACTCCAGCAAGTAATGGGTGAGGGGGCCTGTCTTTCAGGCTATGGTCACAAGTTATCAACACAGAAAGCTGCAGCAACAACTGGGAACGTTTCCTCTTGTTGCTGCAGCTTTCTGTGTTGATAACTTTTGAAGGTGGCAGCCAGACAAAGCAGTTAGGTGCCCTGTTCCATCTGCAGATCCCACCTCCTCGCCCAGAGGTCACTTGAGAGGCTGCAGGTCTCAGCCTGTGTAAGAGAGCGAGGTCGTAGATTTATTGACTAGATCCCACCATCTTTTAACGTCTCCTCCTTCCCATTGGAGGAGCTGCTTCTATTAATTCGGGTGAGTCATCGGAGGACAAACCTGCGTGGCACTTCAGACAAGGACCCATTATGGTGCCTCTTACTTCAAGGATCTCAAACTCAGGTCCTCTCTGGGCTGCCTTTCTGCAGATTTTACACATTTTACTGGTTCAACACATCTGATTCACATCAATGCATCATCACCTGTGTAGCGCTCAACAATATTTGAATACATCTTTTTAAAAAGAAACAGGTGTGTGAAGCAGGAAAACATCTAAAATATCCTGGACTGATCAGGATATGCTTAATCGTTGTTTTCCCATCACTTTATTCTTCTTCTGCTTCAGTGAAGTGCTGTTCAAAGTCTTAAATCAGAGCCCTAATACTTAAAGCACAGAAAAATAAGTAGAGTGCTTTGATTTTAAGTAAAATTATGACGTCACTTAGGCGCAAAGGGCATGAAATATGAGCTTTGAATGACTCATTGTTCAAACACAAATCTATTCACATAAAGAGAAAGACACACACACACACACATTAAAGACATGCTATTCATATGCACCACAGCTGGCTGCTGGAACATGAAGGAGACAGGCGATAATCAGACACTCCGCACCCCACAGCTCAGTCTGACACTGGAAAGAGACGTGCAAATCATTTCAGATTTTCTAGCTGCAGGCTCCACCTGCTGGTGGAGACCTGAAGCTCCGTGTTGGGATTTATTCTGTCCCTCACACAGCATTTAGTTCACTCAGTGTTAAATCTATGAGATTTTCCAAGTTTAGTCTTTTATTATTTTATTAAATCAAACTTGGAGTAATCAAACACTTCCATTGAAGATTAGGGATAGCTTTAACATTCTTTGTTTTATTGCCAGGTTGGTTTAATTACACGCTGTGATCCAGAGGTCATGTTCACATGGGGTCCCTTCTCTGCCTGGTGGAGCTTTGAATGCAGACATTGTTTGCAGACATTGATTTTTGTGTGACCTCATGAGCACATGCAGTGTTTCCTGGACAGAATCAGGTCTGTTTCTAATGCATAGAGCTGCCTGAGGACGTGAAGATACAGACTTTTCCTGTCCCAACTATTTCCCAACTAATCGAGAGTTTCGCTTTTCAACTGATCCGTTCTATAGGCTAAATGGTATTAAGATATTTTTACCAGTTGTAGTAGTAGAACCCCCCCTACTGTATCTGGTTGGTAATTATTAGACATCGCTTACTTAAACAAATAGGGAAAAAAGGAACATTCATAACAAATTTATATCAACAAACATTGTGGAATAACAATTTATTATATTGGAAATCAAATCAAATGTATTTCTGTCAGGACATTTTTTTTGCAGATTAATCTTTTTAAATTCTCTCATTTGCCATTCTTTCCAAATATCCCGGTTCTTGAACCTGATTGGCTAGAGATGTATGTCCAGCTGGCATTGCTGCTCTGTGATTGGCTCAAAGCGTGAGGGCGTATAGTTGCTTCAAGTTACCGTCTTATAGGTGGACAGAAACCGGAAGTAGAAAAATAAAGTCAACAAAATGCAACTACTCTGCACAAACTCAGTTATATTTGTTAGATGTACATTTCAGATTATAATCAACTATGAGTGGAACAATTTCTCTTCTGAATGAGGTTTCATTCTATCACTATAAATCTCTCAGGCCCATCAGCTTTAAAAAGGAGGACTGATGATTGATTTGACTTTTTAAAAATGTACTTTGATTACTGATAGTAATTAGCTCAGAGTTAGAATAAATTAAACTCCTGGCCGTGCTGACCTCACGTCAGTGAAAAATAATTGTATTTCTATCTTTTATGTGAATGTATTAGTGGAAAACTGGAAGTTGCCTTCGTTTCATTTGTGACCTTTGCTGACTGATGTCATATACAGTAAAATAACACACAGCTGACTAATTGTTTGGTTCACAAGCAAATGAAAAGATTTAAGAAAATACCTTAAAACAGATTGAATGCACATGAATATGCTTTGGGAGTTTCATCCAGATTGCGATGAATGTTGAATTTTAAAAATTTAACTTTCTAGATTAAGCTGCTGGACTTTAGTCTTCACTGTTTTTTTTTTATATTTATCTCTGAAACCACTTTTAACAGCCTTGAATTTGAACAGTAAGTGTGTATTTAATTCTGATGTTTTTCTGAACTCATATGCATTATTTTCTTGAAATCGCATGATTGATGCACACGAAAGTGTGTCAGGACTGGACTTTTATTTTCATCTGTATTGCTGTCCATTGCCATCTATTTTTATCTATTTGGGAAGACAAAGGAGGGAAAGCTGGCTAAGTAAACCACCAAAGTAAGAGGCTCTTCCTTTGAAAAGTAACCGGAAGTGGGGCGTGTGGTGGCTGCTTTGTGGGGGACGGACGGAGCTGCGGAGCGTTTGAAAACCAAGCCGTCAGAGCAGGGAGTGAGGGGTTCCATCCCTGCGGAGCAACGGAGACATGGCGGGCTGTGAAGGCGACGTGATGCGTTCGAGGACCGATCCATCGTCTTCAGCGGCTCCCGCATGCGAGGAGGAGAAGCCGAGGAAGAGGAGGAGAGCCTTCTGCCTGGGCAGGAGGAGGTCCGGCGGCGGCGGCTCCGGCTCGCAGCAGCAGGCAGCCGCCGCCAACAACAACAACAACACGCCGTTCATCATCCACTGCCAGATCGGGAAAGAGATCAAACACATTTGCAGCAACTGCCGGGGAGCAGAGGCTCTGGACGGTGAGGGAGCCCACAAAGAGGAGGGCACCCACCTCCTGCTTTTTGGGGTTGTTACTGAAGGAGGGGTCAGCCCCGGGTCTGTCCGGTCATTAGGCGAGGCTTTGGTCTTAGTTTTCCTGTCCTCTGACTCTCTTGTTAACTTGAATTCATGCTGAAACTGTTTGGATGTCCATGCTGGGTTTTGCTTCCCTCTTTGTGTTTTGGTTCCCTGATCCTCTCCTGAAAGCTGAGGATGTGGATCCCCCATCCAAACCAGAGCTGTTGCACTTCTGATTAATGCACTGAACAGTCTGTTCCCAGTAGCAGGGAAGCAGCCAGACAGGGAAGGGCCAAACGTTTAAGCCCTAACCGGCAAAGTAGTCCTGATAACGGGCATGAAGTCGGTGGCTTTAACCAGACCAGACCTCATTTAGGGCTCCACCTCCCTCTGTTTTCTCACAGTCAAATGGATGTTTGATGGATTGATGTAAGGGGGAATATATTTTTAAATGTCCTGCTTTTGAGAGGTGTGGGCTGTCTCTGTTGAGTGATGGGTTGATCTCTAGCAGGTTATCCATAGTGCTGCTGATGGCCGGCCAGTGTATCGATCTGTTGCTTCAATCATAAAAATCCATCGCTCACCGTAGACATTGTTCATAAATCAGCGTGCTGTGTGATGTCGGAAGGATCGGATCATTTGATTGGGCTGTCAGTCAGGGCTTTGTTACATTTTCATTTCCTCAGATGGTAGAAATGTTAGAGGTACAGCAACCGTCTGAATCCCCCTTCCTTTCTTTGATATATTTCATTGAAAACGGTGAACTACTGCAAAAATGTACAGTATGAGCAAATCTAAATAGAACTACAGTAAATAAGATAGATATGCCAAGTTTTCAGCTGATAGCTCCTTGGGAATCAGCTTGATGCTGCCTTCAGAGGTGCTGTTTCTTTACTAAATTGTCCTCTCTGGGTGGACACAACACTGGCTCATCCCTTGAATTAGGGATTTTTTTTCTACCTGAAGGATTCTTTGTGGCTTAACAAAGAAAAACAAAGTGACAAAATCAGTTAATATCCAAATAATACTTTTTAAGACCTTTAGGTTGAATCTTTAGGTTGAATTGATGAGAATTGGAGGTATTTGCATGCTGTCTGTAAACCTGATGTCCATCAGATTGATGCGTTTTAAGTATTTACCCTTGATTTGGAGCAACAAATGCATCCTAACAAGTCATCTGATGGACCCAGAAGAGGTGTCGCTCCTTTTTGGCAGATGCGAGCAGTTTTTGAGCTTGTTGTTGAGTGTGGTAACAGACCCCGGGTCAGAGTGGAAGAATGTGGCCCTGCAGTTTGACTCTGAACCCTCTGATTCATCTCCCTCCTGGGCAGGGTGGGAAACGGACACTTTAAACCTGTTAGCAGAGACAAAAGACGAGCCAGGAAGTTCATTCAAGGGAAATCTGTCTGGGTGGAACACCTGGGAGGCTAGTTCTGGCGGTGCGGTCCAGGAAAGACGGGAAAGAACAGGGCTGGGGCCGCGGGGAAGGTTCGTTCACACCACAGTGTCACGCAGTCCGACCACAGACGGAGGGCTGTGTCTGCTGGGCGGCTGGGGAGGCGAGGTCAGGCGCTGTTGAAGAGCCTCTGGACGGTCGCTGCTGCAGATCTGAGCTGACATCCTCCACACAGCCAGGCCACCTGAAGGCCCACGTCTCCCCTCGTCTGCAGCTGCTCCCCGGTCCGCATTGGGTTTGTTTTTCCCTCTTCTGCCGGCTTTATTTTTGGATCAGCTAACTCTGCAGCAGCTGTTGGTCCTGTTTGGAGAAAAAGAAAGTATGCACACTGTTGGAAGCTGGAAACCATCGAGGAGGGAATAGATTTTTTTCTTTTTTTCCCCCATAAGCACAGATCTAAACAACCATTTGGTGCGTGTCTGCTTCAGAATCATGTTGATTCCTTATGGAAAAAACACATTTCTGCCTTATTAAGGCTCGGGTAGTCAGCAGGATGTCAGTGTTCATGTATCAGCTCTACATTTAAACATTTTTTTTTTTAAAGACGAAAACACCCTCATTACAAACTCCATTCATGTTAACCACAAACCAAGAGCATTGTGTAGAAGTCAGCCTGAAGAGAGACTGAAAAAACCATAGGAAACCATCAATTCAGCTTCCTGCTGATTGAGGAGCTTCTTCCAGCTGCTGGATCCTGCTCATAGGGTGAATATTTTACACCTTGTTAGAAATGGCTGAAAAACCACAGTTTTGAATCTTTTTTTAGATTTGAAATCAATCATGAAGCATGAAAAGGATAATTGTTGTGTAAACACAATCCTCTCAGGTCATTTTTTTGCGTTGTCATGATTTAGGGTGATGCATCACCTTAAGAAAAAAAAACAATTATTTCAGAGTTCCCTCAGATTTACCCGGGTGCTGTCTGATCCATCTCCTCTGGCTCCAGCGGTGGGTGTGGGACGGGAACCGTGTCGTTTCTGATTGTGTTTAGCTGCCCTCATCCTGATGATTCTCCCATTCTCCCTTATTGTAACGTAATGTCTCTGCTGGCGGAGCCACCTGACACGTTAACTGTGATTAAGAGCGATCCAGATGAGCTTTACTCGGCTTGAATATCCACAGCCTTCAGGCAGAGAACGTCCCCCGACATTTGAAGCTGAGACAAGTCATCATCTGGTTTCCAAGACGATTACAAAAAGCCCATTACGCCCAAAGAAGCAACTAAAGTGAATGTCTTTTCCAGTTTATTTACAGAGAAAACAGAAAGCAACATGCAGACAAGAGAGATCATGAAGAAGAAGTGAAAAACGTGATAAGGAGGGGGTGGAAAACACACACCAGACCAGGAGTGAGATTTGAAAGTTAACACGTCCCCTGGCTGGATTTGGAGATAATAAAATAGCTTGTCTTTGTTTAAGCAGGCGAGGGCCATGAGCACATTGCTTACTTTGATTTGAGCTCAGTTTTGTTTAGTCAGACAAGTTAACTCTGAAGTTTTACAGTTCCTTTGAAACCTTTTTGGTATTTTTCTGTTCCAACATGTTGCAGGGGTTGTAGTTTGTAGCTCACTCCAACATGGACAGGAGAGCTTTGTTTCTTAAGAGAAGCAGACAAGCACACAGCAGCAGAATCTCAAAATTCCCCAGGCTTTGATCTGTTTAAATCTATCTGCACTCAGATTTAACTTTCTCTTACATAGCTATAGCTGCACTGCATAATTTCTTAGAAATAAGGAAGATCAGATCTTTGCCAGGTGGCATTAAGATGAGAAATTCTAAGCTGAAACACAGGGAAGGGGCCTTGCATGAAAAATCCTATTTTTTTCTGAGTTTAGACCTTTTTAACAAGAGTTATTTTTGACTGAAAATGGGACTTGAGGATGACTGACCGATTTGTCTCATTTGAAATATAGAACTTGTAAACTGAGTAACAAAAAAAGTCTTGCCTCAGCTTATCTTATAACCATATTAGTGATTTGTTCTTTATGTCTTACATTTTCTTCATCTGAAATGTCATCTTCCCAGCATTAGACACATGCTTTCTTTGCTTGCACTGCATTTATTTAAGTTTCAGGGCCTTTTCTGAAGCTTCCCCTCCTCCTTTTCAGGTTTAAGTCCAGGTGTTAGATGTCAGAGCAGCTCTGGAGCAGATGAAGCTGCATGAAGCGTCATCAGTTGTTTTTTCTTGTTCTAACCTTGTTTCCGTTGTGCCTTCCAGCTGAGGAGGTGGAGCGTCTGGCTGCGATGCGCTCCGATTCGCTGGTACCGGGCACACACACACCCCCCATCCGCCGGCGGAGCAAATTCGCCAATCTGGGACGTCTGTTCAAACCCTGGAAATGGAGGAAGAAGAAGAGCGAAAAGTTCAAGCAGACCTCTGCCGGTGAGAGCTGAAACACTCCCATTAGCCCCCGTCGCCGCAGCTTCTCCCCTCCATGTTGCAGCTGCCGGCGTCTCTGACGGCACCTGAACATCTCACTCTTTCAGCGAGTGGAAGAGGCTTTTGTTAAAGGGGTCTCAGAGGGCCTGAGCTGGGCCGCCAGCTGTGCTAGTTAAAGTAAATGTCAGAGACCGATTGACAGCACAAACACCCCAAATAAGGAGAGGTAAAGCCAGAAGTGATGGATTCTGTTCCCAGCTGACCTGATGCAGACATATTTGACTTGTTGTTTGAAAGGCTGTGATACAAAAATGTCATCTTGGACTAATAAGAGGTAGAAACCCGATGCTGCTCAAAACTATGAAAAACTGATCATGGCTGGCTCTTTAAGGAGAGGGGAGGTTTTTTTTTATGTTTCTGAGTTACAGGGGAATAAATGTAGCTCGAAATAAAATCTGGTAAAACTGTGGAGGAAAGGTGTGATTCTCAGAGATTGCTGTGAAACAATCCAGAATAGTTCTAAGCTTTGACTTAAAGCGCCCGGCTAAGGCCGTATCGTCTGAATGACTATTCGTCTGAGGACATGTCTGTTCCATATGTCCGGCTCGGAGCTGTGAAACAGAAGTGTTGGATTTGCATGCAGACACGGCCTCTGTTGCTGCCTCTCAGCTGGATGAATCGCTGGGTTTCCTGTTCTCACAGAGAGACGCCAGCAAACAGCCGAGGCAAGCTGTTCTCCCAGCTGGTGCAGCCTTTCGCATTATTTTTCTCTGTCCCTGCTTCCAAAGAAGACGCTTTATTCATCGTTCGGCGTTGCACGTTGTGTCCACAGTGTGCTTCATCCACAGTTCTTCCATCGCACGGCTGAGCTGCTTTGAATCTGCAGAGCAGTCGTGGCTCATTTACGTTCAGTACGGAAGGAAATTATGGACAAGAGAGGGTCAAATTTGCTTATGGTGGTTTTTATTTTTCAAGCCTGTAACAACTATACCAACGAGATGTCAGATCTGCCTATAAAAGAGACACAAAAAGTATATTTTTAAAAAGAAATGTCCCCTCTTGCAAAGTACAAAGGATAAGAATTTATTTTAATCTTTGCATGCGTCTCAATTCTAAAATTTATATAATTTAGCTCAGAGGATGTGAAAAAATGGAGTAACTACAGAATATTGTGCGTTTCCTACCAGAATAAGCTGTGATACTTTGAGGCCTGACGGGGGCCTATAAATGAACACCATTCAGCAGCTGGATGGATGTTTTCTGACCACATGCTTTGTGCTTTCCTGCAGTTTTGGAGAGGAAAATGTCCACCCGGCAGAGCAGAGAGGAGCTCATCAAGAAAGGACTCCTGAAGGAGGTCTATGAGAAAGGTGATGGTCCCCACCACAGAGGGTTAAAGAGTGAAAGAAACAAATGTTTCTTATATTTACTACATTTTTTAATAGAGTATGATAGAATCTCTTCATTGTCTCTGTTATGAGCACAATGAAGATCAGTTTGGCTCTTCTCGGTAGCATCAGGGTCAATTAAAAGTAGAAATGAGAAGTATAAACTATCAACTAGACCGCTGATTTTGGGCTGTTACTTGATAAAACTGGCTTGATTCTGGCCTGATGATCCCCTCAGCTGAAAAAAAGCAGCAAACACAGAGTTAGCATGGCGGTCAAGCATCAACCAGGCGTTTTTCCACCTCTTCATTGAGGTGCCTCTGCCTTAACTTTCCCCCTGTCTGCAGACGGCTCGTCTCCGGCTCTCCGGGAGGAGGTGAAGATGGAGAACGGGCGCTCCCCGGCGCTGGGCTCCAGCCTCTCAGAGTCTGAGGGCTCTGAGCTGATGGAGGGAGCGGCGGCAGCTGTAGGTAGGCGTCGCTCCCTCCTCACCTCTGACCCATTCTCGGCCTCTCACTGCCCATATTTGATATATCCTTTTCTTTTTTCTCTCTCTAAGAGTTTCCAATGATGAGTGATGAAGCGTGCCAACAAGACCACGCCCAGAAACCAAGCCAGGCTCCGCCCACAAAGACGCCTGTGCTGTTTCCATCTGAGAGCCCCGAATCCTCCCTCTCCAGACCTCCCACGCTACACAAGCAGCCTCCCGCTCTGCCGCCCAAACCTTTCAGCAGGCTGCCCAACCACATCGCAGGTACGCCGCTCTCTCAGCCCACGTGCGCGCCCACGCCGCTGCGCCCCTCTGAGCCCCCCTCCTCCTCTCCCGCAGACGGCGCCCCCGTGAAGCTGCCCTGCATGTCGGTGAAGCTGTCTCCTCCTCTACCTCCAAAGAAGCTCCTGATCTCGGTCCCCGCGGGGAGCATGGAGCCTTCCGCCGTCACCTTCCAGAAGTGCCCCGCCCCTCCGGGCCACCCTCCCATTGGAGGACACTCGCTGCAGTACGGGACGCTGCCCGTCCCCCTGCACCCGCCCAGCCGCATCATAGAGGAGCTCAACAAGACCCTGGCCCTCACCATGCAGAGGTTTGAGAGGTGAGCACCTCCAGGGATGAGGCTTGATTAGTTAGAAATAATCACCTTATCACTATTTATGCTTTTTATCACAATTACTCGTGATGCTGGATGATCTCAGTATTTCGGTTAAGTCATACCGCATCAGTCCCGGACTAGAAGAGTGTGAACATGGAGAGGAAGGTATCTCCAAGGGAACTCTCCCTCAATGACTACATGGACTGCAGATAAATATCTGGGCTGCAGCTGTTCTCCAGGACATCTGTTGCTAAGCAGCTCTGTGGTCCTCCTCCTTTCCGGTCCCGCTCTGTCTGCAGGCTCCGTCTGCTCTGAGTCTAAAAGCTGACTGCTCTCTGTCAGAACTGCTCCTGCTGCCACATCTCTGCCTCATATTCCTGCTGTTCTCATCAGGGCTCAGATCTCCTCCACCTCATCTGACACCAAGCTCACATTTCCCATAATGCTCAGGGGAAGAAATGGTTTAAGCTGTGTCCTAAACATCACTACTTTAACTCTTGACACAGGGACCTTTTTCCAGGCATTTCTTCAGCTTTTGAAAGCTAACTTATCTTCTAAGTCAGGTTCACAGCTCTACCAGCAGCAAAGCAATCAAACCAGCTCAGAAATATCTTGTCAAAACATGCAAAAAGCAACTTAAAAAAGAGTCACATCAAGAACCAGTGCGTCCAAAGCTGCTCTATATTTCATCTTTAGGAGGAAAAATTAAGTAGAAAGAGTGATAATCGGAAAGAAAGATGAGATTGAACAATAAGCTTACTACTGATAACCATCCATTGGCCTTTGAGTTGTGTGTGAATGTTGACACCAGAGGCTGGAGATCCTTCGTCTTCACTCCTCAAATCAACATTGAGCTCCTCTCTTCTTTTTGTTGTTTAAAGTCGGATTTTCCATTTTGACTTGTGTCTCGCGTTGTTTTCAGGGCTGGAACCGTCTGCGCTGGGATTCGCTCATTCGTGTCTGACCTTTGCCCTTTCCCACCAACCTGCAGCTCCATGATGCACGCCGTTCCCACGGTGATGATCGAGTGTGACGACAACAAGGAGAACCTCCCAGGGCAGGTGGAGTACGAGAGCCTGCTGGGGATGTACAAGCACGAGGAAGAGGAAGAAGAGGAGGAGGAGGAGGAAGAGGAGGAGGAGGACATAGAGGAGGAGTATGAAGATGAGGAGGAAGATGAGGAGGAGGAAGAGGATGATGAGGAAGAAGACGATGATGATACTCTGTTTACAAGTAAGCCTCTTTCTGTTCCTCTGATTTGAGGGCTGGAGCAGCTTTGCTCGGCCAGCCAGTTCAGATTTCTGAGACTTCTGCTTTCATTACGTGCACTGAGGATGTGTGCGTGCACGGCAACATCACGCATCGCTCTGAGCTGCGGTTTTTAATAAAGGAAGGAGTTGTTTATAGCATCTCCATTCAGTTTATTCATGAAAAGCTCATAAATTATGTGGGAAGCCCCGGAGACGGAGACTTCAAACTCGGGTCCTCTTTGGGTCGCCGGCTTGCAAGTTTTAAACGTTTCCCTGCTTCAACATGCCTGATTGCTGCATTTAGTGCTGCATTTAGTGCTGCATTTAGTGCACAGATCTGGTATTTTTAAACAGAAAACATCTAAACCTGCCGAACAGCGCCCCAAAAAGGACCCGAGAGCTTAGCGTCACACAAGACAAACAAAAAAAGGGTGTAAATGTCATTGAAGATACTTTTATTTGCTAGCTGAAGTTTAAAAAAACATGCACTTTGACTCTTTAGCCAACGTGGTTGAAATTTAAGCAAAACAGTTAAGTATCACATTAAACAGACAGAGGAAACTTGAGAGAATTTTTTAAACTCCTGTTACTTTTAGAATAATCTCCACATTTTGAGTTTAATCTGAAGCTCAGAAATGGAAATTATACAAAGATTCATGGCAAAAAAGCATCAAAGGAAGCCAAGTTCATACAAACATGCCACAAATTTGAAAGATGTTAAAAATGTACCAAAGATGATCTAAAACGACTTGATTTTACTACCAGCGTTTTACTCTTTGGTGTCAAATTTGACACCAAAAAATCTCTTTGTAAATCCTGCAGAAGAACAAGCACTAAAACAGAGGAAAAAAAGTATCTGACCCATTGGTTCACAGTATGAAGCATGCGTCTGTGTTTCTCCTTGAAGGCACGCTGGCCATGAAGGTTTTACGAAAAGACTCGCTGGCCCTCAAGCTGAGCAACCGTCCATCCAAGAGGGAGCTGGAGGAGAAGAACATCCTGCCGATGCAGACGGACAAGGAGCGGCTGGAATTCCGACAGCAAACGGCCACCAAACTGACCAGGTGAGTCACACCTGGACCCCTGAAAAGATGACCTCAGGTGTCCTGTTGGAGGGGATCCCTGTATTTAATCCACGTTTTGCTAAAATCACCTGTCATTGAATCAAATAAGAGGAGCTCACTCATACCAAAGCTTTAAACTGAACTGAACCATTAAGTCTTTTTTTTGTTCTTCCTCATTGGAACTGCTTGTACACTGTTTTGAAGAAACCCCACAGAAAAGGTGTCCCTCCCAATGATTTGGCTTTTTTGCCTCACTCCTCTCCTCACCACCCCAGCATTGCATAACCGCTGATTCAGAGCCTCCAGCCTCTAAATTCACAGCATGCATCATTATAACAAATGACATTACGTGCACAGTCAGCGGGTCTCTTCTGGGAGATTTTAAGGAGGGTGCGCTGAAGACATTCTGAAGGCTTGCATACAAAGGCTGAATTTCTACAGAAATAGAGTTAATTCCCCCTCTTTTCAGGCGGCTGAGTCAGAGGCCGACAGCAGAGGAGCTGGAGCAGAGAAACATATTGAAACGTAGGTCACTTTTCACACCGCTGGAGGCACACAAAAAAGGCACAAATTAATCACTGTGGGTGTTCCCTCCAGCTCGAAACGATCAAGAGGAGCAGGAGGAGAAGAGGGAGATAAAGAGACATTTATCAAGAAAGGTAAGACGGAGCAGAAGCTGAAGCTCTTCCATCGTGTATGTGTGTGTGTGTGTGTGTGTGTGTGTGTGTGTGTGTGTGTGTGTGTGCGGGCTGCAACCACTGATGGAAAAATCCCCACGGTTACCCTGGAGACTGAAGCGCCTCCTTTCATATTCCAGCATTTCCAGAGGGGGGATGATAGAATTATGGGTCACGTCGTTGTGTTATTTTGAAGAGCGAAAAGGGAGCAGAGATGCAGGTCCCGACAGGTTGAAATGACAGCAGGAAGAATTGGCTTCAAGCCCTTTTTCTGTACCAATATACTTTATTTTTACGTTGAATGTGAAATAATATTTCAATACAACTTTTTGTTCATTTTTAAGCCTTATATTTTCAGAAATGCAAGACAGAAAAGATTATATAGTAAATAATTCTCTATTGTAGTGTGAAATTACATGTACGTTTCTTATTGTAAAAACAAAATAACCAACATTTCTATGAGTTTCTCATAGATTATAAATAAAACTTTCATATTTTTAGCCTTTGTTACTGAAATTTTAAGCTCTCTATGTCTAGGTTACTTCTCCAGCTGAACACAAAGAAATAAGGGGGCCCATTTGCGCATGGTGCATAACACAAGTTATGTTTGTTTCCTTTTCTTACAACACACTGATTCCAATGGAGTCACTGAAATGAAGAACTCAGAGTATCAGGTGTTTTGTCCACGCAGAGCCCCGATGACGCTGCTCTTATTCCCCCCTCAGCTCAGCCAGAGGCCCACAGTCGAGGAGCTGCGGGAGGCCAAGATCCTCATCCGCTTCAGTGACTATGTGGAGGTGGCGGAGGCTCAGGACTACGACCGCCGGGCGGACAAGCCATGGACCCGGCTAACTGCTGCAGACAAGGTCCCAGCACACGCTGAAAACGTTTCAATTTGGATCCAAACGGCCTCCGAAAAAACACTGAATCTAACACGGCGTTTGTTTTTGCTGGCAGGCTGCCATTAGAAAGGAGCTGAACGAGTTTAAAAGCACAGAGATGGAGGTGCACGAGTCCAGCCGTCATCTCACCAGGTACGTGGCACAGGACAGATTAACCTGAGGCTGCTCCTCTGGGCGGGGCCGTAACGGAAGTGCTGCTGGGCTCGTCCTCTCTTCGATGGCAACTTTTTAATCGATTTAATCTCGACTTCCCGGCACCGGGCGCCCCTCAGCTCATTAAGGCCCTAACTGTGAGCAGCCAAGTGTGAAACCCTCCAATCGACCTCCACAGAGAGGAGCTGCAGAGGTGTCAGCATGCTGACGGCAAAAGGGCTGAAGTCCCCCTCTGGTGTGCGCTTTAGTGTTAACTCTGAGCTTTATGTGCGACTTTATCACTGCAACCCATGATAAACAAAAAGGAGGTATGGACCCAGCTCATTGAGCCTGTTTAAAAGGGAAGGAACTAGTGTTTTTTGGTTTATTTTCCTCAGAAATGGCACCACTCTATGGGCTCTGGACAAACTGCGTCTTTTTAAAAAATCTTCATTTCACTGTGAGGACTCTGTTTTCTGAACTTTTCGGAAGGATCTCAGCTGAATGAGCAGGAACGGAGTGAAAGGAGGAGGTTGAAACATATCATCCCATTGTCATAATGAGAAATGTGAGATCACTGGTAGATGAAATAGATATGAAAACGAGGAAGGTAATGGCATTTTTTGTTGAGGGAACAGACTTTAGACCTGTTGAGTTTATGCTCATTAAAATGTTTGCATATTTTAATTTGATTGAGTTGCTGTTCAATGTTTCCGATAGCAAAACTATTTCAGAACAACTTCAGAGATATTGTGGGTTTGTTTGATGTTTAAAGTGCAGAGAAGTGGAATGAAAAGTTAAACTTATCGATTATCTCCTCTACCAAGTTTTCCTGCCCTTGTCAGGCTCTTGAAGGGGTCATGTTCTTCTATAAAAAGGTGCGGTTCCTCTCCCTTGCTGAGAGGAACTGCCCTCTCTGCTGCAGGTTTTAGATGTTTCCTGCCTAAGTACATCTGACTGGAAAGAACTTTACCTTTTGAAAGAGATTTATTCAAATCAGAATGCTTACTTTTATCCGTGTTAAGCCACTTCCTTTCTCCCTGCAGGTTTCACCGACCATAAATCAGCTCAGCTGAAGCTCTGCCACGTTTCTATGCTTCAACGTTCAGCCTGCTGACCAGCGCCGACCTAAAGCTGACCGTTTGAGCTGGACTTAGGAGTTTGAGCCATCACAGGAGAAGGATTGAACTCTGGACTGTTGTCTCCCATCAGAGGGAATTTTACAGACTTCTTGATATTCAAAAGCTAATTGTCTTTTTTAATTTTAATTACAAAGAGGTGGTGCACTTCTGTTTTTGAACTGGAGGTCAAACACACAATCTGCACCATGGGAATGGTTGGACATTGCAGCGGGTATTTAATTTATTTTCATGGTTGTGTTCTGGCCTTCATCCTCCTTTCAACTGGACGTTATCTTCCCTGGGGGAAATGTTTGTGTCAGCTCAGTTTTATTCCAGACGACATTAAAATGACCGTGTCTTTGCAAAAGGAATCAAACAAATTTACCACAGAGCTGAAACTCGAGATAAATTGTCCTAAAGCCTGTTCAAAGTTTAATCTATTTACCCAGCAATAACTTTTGATTTGTCCATCTGTTTGTGGGCTAAAAAACTCCAGATTCCCACTTTAAACCAAAGCAACTTGACTTGCTGTGGACCTTGAATGCATCACAAAGTGACAGCCATAGAGTGGAGTAACTCACTGTGTCAGTCTGCCTACAGCATTGTTTACAGGGATTTCAAAGTTGCCAAATGACCTTTTTTTATTTGTAGACACAGTAAATAGTCACGGATCTCAATTCTTATTACAAGAACAGTTTTTTGTGGTTCATTTTTTTTATTGTCTGAGATGAGCCTTTTACAGGGCAAAATCTTGAAATCTGGCCATCTTACTTTGCTTTCTGTTTACTGTCCACACTGAGTCCATGAGTTGGCAGTCGTGATGACATTACTGAGCAGAAGTTGCGTTACGACTGCCCGCCTGACTGTGTGAGTGTTTTCAGAGAGAAATATTCTCAGAATTCAAAGAGGATGTACAGAACTTAAAGAGGATTTTCAAATGTTTTTGTAAACAGAAAAACCGCATGTGAGTATTAATTTATTGTGAGTCTTCTATGATGTGCAAAGTTTCTTAAAGAAAGAAACTGAGTTGTGTGTCTCTTCCTCTTTATCCATTGTCACACACATGCCATCAGTGTGCTGCTTTATTTTTCATCCTGATTGAGTTTGTCATATTCCCAGAGGCGTGTAGGGGTAGGGAAAGTGGCCGCTGCCTTTCTGGGCTTATCAGAGGAGGCTGGTGGAGGAGTTTCAGCTCAGTCGTGCAGAGACAAAGCCTCATGGGTTGCACGGTGCGGCGGAGTGAAAATGGAGTCCTTGCAGCTTCTGTGGAAGCGTCTTGCCTCCAGGTTTTTCTTCCACGCTGATGCTCCTCCATGCTACACAGCATGAACCGGGTTGCCACAATACTTGTGCCACAAGTCAATAGCTTTGGTCACAATGGCGTCCGTGTTTTCCTGCGGGATCTGAGAGAGACACATGGAGTCAACAAATGCTGCACAAAACTCCAAATGGCTCAGACACCACAGCAGAAAAATGTTTCCAAACTGGTTCACCACAAGCTTTCGTTAAATATCGCATTGCTTTAATTGCCTGATCCATCCTTGTTTCTTCCAGACTTTCTTTAATCTTTATAAAAAAGGGCTCTTCAGGCCTTTTGAAGCCCTTTCAGACCATTTAATATTTTAGCTTTTTCCCCCCACAACTCATTTCAGCCCAAAGCTTGTTCTTTTTCTGACTCTTAACTCTGACTTATGAATCATTCAGGTAGAAAAAAGGGCCCCTAACTAAAGGGATGAGCCTGTTTTGTGTCTACACAGAACAGATAACGTAGCAAAAAAGCTGTTTAAATCGGATCTTTATTATTATTATTTATTGCAGCTTCGAGATGTCCTTCAAGAAGCTCCGAGAAATATTTCTACAGCCTCCTTATTCACTTACATTTGACAGAAATTTGACCATGCCCTCCGGTCGACTGATACCCATCAAGATGATCTTGTAGCTGAGCAGGATCTCTAAGGCCACGAACACCAGGATCTTACAAGAACCACTGATCACTTTATCCCACACCC
Organism: Menidia beryllina; assembly: GCA_013363375.1. Classification (NCBI taxonomy): domain Eukaryota; kingdom Metazoa; phylum Chordata; class Actinopteri; order Atheriniformes; family Atherinopsidae; genus Menidia; species Menidia beryllina. The sequence goes on along the minus strand of JABUIW010000023.1, from coordinate 10,370,119 downwards.
TAAAAACAGTTCAACAATTAGAACCTTCGACAACATCCATGTCAGCTTTTTTAAAAATAGATAAATAAAAATCTCAAAGGCTGCATTGACACATTTTAATTAAGAGGACAAAAGATTAAAACATTTAACAGGAATCAACATGAGCACTATTCCTTCACAGTGAGATGTTGTATAAAGTCAAATTTAGCTGATTTTTATTTGTTAAGGCAAGCATTGGGCATTGAATATATAGCAGCAGCCCTTTAAAAGCCACCAGTGCTTAAAAAGATTAACCAGATGGGTTTGTTTTGTTGTGTTGTTGGACTCCAGAGCAAAGCCACCCAGGCTTTTCCTGCTCCACTAAACCGTTTTCCTTCAACTGGAGGAGGAGAATAAATTGAATCCCACATAGAATCGGACCCCATTCTGTGCACTGACCTCTGCAGGCTGGATTCAGGCAGGCAGCCAGCGAAGCAGCGGCGGAACCAGAGGCCGTACGGCAGCTGAGCCAGCGCGCCGGAGACCTTCAGATGGTTCAGCAGCCGAGGCTCTTCCTGGCTCAGATAATGCTCCAGGCTCTTTGGCTACAGTCCAAATAAAAGGGAAATAATTCAGCTCATTTAAGAGACCAGCACCTAAAAAAACATGAATTTACACAGATGTTAATCCAGTCAGAGGAGTGTTTCTTTCAAGGAAACAGAACCAGCAGGCTCTACAGCTGGGAAGTGTTATGTCTTCCTTCCGTCAGACATCTACACAGGATTCGTCATGCTTAATGTTCTGCCAGCTACTTAAATTCACAGATTCAGGACAAAAGATTCTGCCTTATGCCACTTAGATTTAATGGAACCAACCTCAACTACCTCTGCTTTGGAACTTGAACCAAATGTTAACAATGAAGACTTTAGCCTCAACTTCCATCAGCAGAAATCTGTTAAAAACAACTGGCAGAGATTTGCTTTTCTGGTGTTCATTGATCCAACACTGGTGGCCCGTTGGGGTGGTTTGCATCTCTGTTGGCTAAAAACTGTCAAAACCTGCTGCTTCCAATAGAGGCTGTGGACCAAAGTGATTTATAAAGATAAAGAATAAATGTCCTCAGACTGCTTCCTCCCCTCACTTCAGAGGTTAAAACAAACCCAGGGGGCGCATTCAACCTTGAAACTACTTACCAGGTGAGGCATCGAGTCTCCAAACTTGGTGTGAAACTGGCTGATGAAACACTTTATCAGCCAATAGCAGTCTACACGATCATCTACTATCTCCTCCATGGCACGGCTGATGGACAGAAAGTCTTCATTTTCTTCATCCTGAGAAAAAACAAAAGAGAAAAAAAAAAGAATCTAATGAAACCTAACATTGAAACCCCAAAAAATAAAAAGGAAATCAGCCTTGTCTGAATTCTGTCTATCCAGGACCGTATTCCTCCACCAGTTTATATTATTGAAAATACATCTTTTTAGTTTTCCCTTTTTAATATGAAAAGAGCACAAAGCAGAAACTTGATGCGGAAAACTGAGTGCCAGAAGCATATGACTGAGGTGCTTTCCCTCCTGACAGATTCAAAAGTGTGCCATTTCTTTGAGCAATTCCAGGCTTTAATTAGCAGCTTAATGATGTCTTAATGGTTGGAAGTAATTCTGTGACAACCATCTAAAAATCTCTGGCTCCAGTAATCTGTAACTGTGCACGGCTGTAATTAAAGGCTGCCGACTCCTGACAATCTCGGCTTTGATTACTGACACTTTGTGGAGACGTCAACAGAGGCGTGATTTAAGAAATCATCTACAGACAGGCGTCCCCATTCCAGCACTATTAGCACTTCAATTCTGTAAGATTTGAGAATGTATTATGGGTAAAAATGCTTCTGAATGCCATGTCTTAACTTATTATTTTTGTTTTAACTTCTCATCTCAGGTTGTTTCCTTAGATCAGGGGTCACCAACACGGTGCCCGCGGGCACCAGGTCGCCCGCACGGACCTCACGAGTCGCCCGCAAGCCTGTTCTAAAAATAGCACAACTCAATGGTGAGCTGCGTCTAAAATTTAATTTTGTTCCTTTGCTATTCTTTTTTTAATCACACTTGCATTCATATAGATTTGATTTAAAATGACAATATCTTAAAAATATGTTCATTATATATTAAGTTTAAGTTTTCTGTAGTTCAAAGGTCAGTATTGTGCACGTGACAAAACAAAACCAGTGTCAGTGGAGAGTAAGCTAGTGGGCGTAGTGGAGCAGGGTGCAGTTTCTTACCCCAAAAACATGAGAGAAAAACGAAAGAGAACTCATCACTTTCACAACGATTGGGAGGAGTTCTTTTTTCCGACTGTAAAAGAAACCTGCGTGTGTCTGATTTGCGGGGCAACTGTGGCGACGGCAAAGCGGCACAATGTGGAGAGATACTTCACTTCACCACAAAAGCTAGCATGCTAACTAGCCACCGGAAACGGGCAGAAAAAGCACATCTGAAATACGCACTCACAGTTGCAGTGACAAGTTACACACCAGATTACAATGCACTGGTGAACAGCATGCAATGCCAATCTGTTAAAGATTTCGTCATGAGATTTCAGATTTCTTTTTAATATGCGAGTTGATTTTTCTTTAACATTAGATAATTGATAACTTTTTGAAATATGGTGCAACATAGTTCATGATTTGTTAAAAGGTTTTGTCAGTGGCTAGTGAAAATGAGTGAAATTGAAAACTCCTATGTAAATGTAGTGATGTACTGTAAGTGATCATCTGAAAATGTAACAGTTGCTGAGATAAATAGAGATAAAGTGGTGGATATTGATATGTTTCCCATTTTGTTGTCACTGTTGTCACAGATGAGTATCATTAATGATTATTAATAAAGTATAGCTAAAAGCATATTGAGCAAATGAATCATTTCAGAAGAGTGTATCAAACTGGTAGCCCTTCGTGTGACTCAGTACCCATGAAGTAGCTCTCCGTTTCAAAAAGGTTGGTGACCCCTGCCTTAGATGATCCCGACTTTTCTAAGAGGTTCTCTAATTTCTTGTGGTGACGTGATGTGCTTCCTTTTACCGGGGGAGAGGTTTCGGAGCACCGTGGGAGGACCTGGTTTTCCAGCTGGAACATGCGCAGGTAGATGTGGGTGGAAGGTGTGGAGGTGTTGATGTACCTCATCACCTCGAGAGCCTCCACAATGTCCTCATACTGCTCTTTCCTGTAGCCTCCAACCAGAGCGTGAGAGTCGCTGTGGGGGGGCAGGATACCTGCCAGACAGGGTCAAAATGGGCACGTTGGGGACACTGAACTGATAAAGACTTGAAATGAGTGTACAGCACTTTCTGATCATCTTCAATTAGAAAAAGTTTGGATACATTTTTTGGATGTATATTCTCATAGTTTGGATACATTTTTTGGATGTATATTCTCATGTTAGTAATATCGCACAAACATTGCATGAATTGGAAACACCAACTTTGTGACAAAAAAAAAAAAAATCAGGTAAGATACAAAAGAAATCTTAAATAAAATGAATCAATATTAACGTTAAAAACATTTAATCATCTATTGGTTATTTGGATCCAAATCAGAATTATCTTTGCAAAATAAGCTAATAGGACTCAAACATTAGAGATTTTTAAAAAAACAAAACAAAAATAAGTTATTTCCAATTCCAAATGATTAACCCTTTCTGTGTTATTTAAGCTTTTACACTCAGCTCAGAGCCTGAAATGAAGGTAGGATGTGCTTTTTTTGTGACACTTTTCCCGTTTAACGGTATGTTTCTTACCCAATAGCACCTTCCACACGTGAATCCTGTACATGGAGGGCAGAGGGAACCTCTGACTGAAGGTGCTCAGCTTTTCTAGATCTGAGAGAAAGCAAACATCTACTCCTTTGAAATATAACTCTCTCAGTGTCTGAGAGAAACAAGGCATCTGATATTTCTGAAGTCTCAGATACCAGTTTTTAGCAAAGTCGGAAGCGGTCGGATTAAAATTATACAAATAAAGTAACTACAGTTACAAATCATACACAAACATGATAATAGTGTTTGTCATGCAATCCTTGTCATGGAACAGTTTACACTTTATCAAAAAGATATTTCAATAAAACGATTTGTTCTTGAACGTTAGTGAAATTCTTACATACCCAGTGGATTATCCTTCAACAATATCTCCAGTGATTTCTTCTCCTCAACCCCTCTGAAACCCACTTTTTCATAATATGCTGATCGGAAGTTTCTCTGGGGATCGTCAGCCATGGCATCTCCTGCTCAACGCCTCCTAAAAGTCAATAAAATATAAAACTCCATTGCAGCGTGGTAACAAACTCATAATTTGCGAGACTATACATTTCCTGAACTTGCAAATATTTAGTGTTAAGATACAGAATGACTAAACAAACGGGTTCCGACCTTGCTTATTTCACAGTGTTTCCAGTTCGTAGTGGGAGCCTAATAAGGTGAATTCTTTTGAAAAGAAGCTAACGCTAGCTTAAACTCGTTAAGCGACGACCTGTAGGTAAGAGATGTTTAAGTCATTACGTTAGCTTTATATTATCTTACAGCATTTTTACAAATTACGCGGACATTTGTGTTATTCTTACATGCTCAACAGCTGAACCAACCTGAAGCTGAACACCTGCGCAAAATATTTATGCCAAAATGCTTTTCAAGATTGGAAATCAACTTCCGGGTTATGACTTTCAAAGTTAAAATGGCAGTAGCGTTCTTTGTTTTAGTTTATGGTAATTAGCTTATATTTTCTTTTTCTCTAAGAGGTTAATATGTGCTAATTTTGCTTAGAAGACAGATATGTCTCTTGTCTCTTAAGAAAGTAAAGGCTCTTCAACTTTTATTATATTACTAAACCACAATGTGATTTATTACAGTTTCCGGTACAATGGACTCCGTTAAATCGCTGCTGTCCTAACTACAGACAGTATATATGTCTATGGTCCTATTATAGTCGTGTTTCTTATTTGACTTTCATTATGTTTATTGTGACCACGGTGTACCCTGCCTCTCGTCCATTGACTACTGAGTTAGGCTCCAGCCCCCGCCCCTCGTGACCCCATTAAGGAATAAGCGGTTATGAAAATTGATGGATCGATGGATAATTTATTGTAGTAATTAATATATGCTCGATATTTGCATGAATTCACTTTAAGCCACAAAATGTTTTTTTTAACGACACAATGTGTCTTTTACTGTTACTTGTCAAATGTATGGCAGCAATTCTTATGAAAGATATATTTATTTACCATGTACAGTATCTAAACCCATAATGTCTAACAATGAACCTGAAGCATCGGTCATAATTACATCTGGTCTGATGACAGACAAAAAATTGTTATAAATTATAAAAGCATATCTAAACTATAGACAAATAATTGTTTTCCAACACTTTTTCCTTCATTGAATATTAATTGTGCATTAAATCAAACTGACGTCTGAGCACTAAACTACTTTTAAAATGTGGGGTAACTATAACATTTTACATATCGAATCTGCATGAACTTGATCAAAAACGTTGAAAAACTTGATAAGAAGTCCACAGGAGCAAAAGTTTTATTTGGAGATAATAAAAAGCAGTTACGAAACTGGATGTAAATGAAACAGAAACATGTTTAACAATTTATTTGGAAAAAATAAAACCAAAACATAGAACCCTTTACTACAGGAAAAGACCAGATTATATTTTAGGAGATAACATAAAACCCATGTAATGTAATATAAGGAAAGTACATTTGTTATAAAGGCTTAGAAAAATATATTTCAAATAGCAAGAAAAAAAATCATTCCTCAATTGAGAGGCTATTCAAATACCATAATGAGGCCTCGATTCATTCTTTGGTTCATTGTCACGAAACTTGTTTTGCATGCTTTCTTTACCATTATTCTAATTACAATATTTTAAACACAGCATCACCAAAGCATGAGTCTAGAAAGATAAGAGGTGTTAAGAACAATGATCCTCCATGCACACACAAATCAAAACCTTTTAGTAATTTTCTGTATCCCAAAAGTGTCTATATCCCAAAAGTGTCATTGCAAATTCTGGTTCATTTGTAAAGGGAGCAGTTGAGTCCTGTTTTTGACTTATTTTGTGGACGAGAAGCTGGTGAAGCTCAGGAAGTTTTGTTTTGTGTATGAGGAGCCTAGGTCCAAACTTCCCCTGCGGGAGGATCGCTGAGAGCCACTCCTGGAGCCTGTAGTGGATCCTGGAGCAGAGGCGACATTGTATGGACTACTGATCCCCCTAGAAGACATAGATGAAGCCTGGAGCATTTTCACCCCAGTACCCTCCTCCGACAGGCAGTTTTCCAGAGCCTCTAGGTAAGAGATTCTTAGTTTGCTTTTTGGGCATGTCAGGTTCTTTGCATGGTGTTTGATGTCTTGGAGCCTCTGAGCTGTACTCCCATCCAACCAGCCCATCTTTAAACCATCCTGTATGCTTCTCCTGCACCTCATTTCAGGGTCATAAAGCCCCCCTGTTACAACCTGAAATTCCATGAATCTCTGTCCTGCTTCATAAGGAAGCCACATTTCCTTCATAGCCTCAGCAACTGACATTTTCCTCCGGGCTTTTACATCCTCGAAACCGATGTAGGCTTTCTGTGCAGGCTTCAGTTTATTGGACATATCAGAAGTTATTATTCCGATGCGAAAGGCCTCTTGAATACTGATCCTTTGCCCATTTGTGGGATTGACAATACCTCCTGTGCAAGCTTGGGCCTCAAGCAGTCTCTGGGCAGTGATTGAATCCACTAGACCACGATTCAAAGCCTCTGTGACTGATATCTTCTCTAAAGTCTCTGTGTCAAAAATGGCACCCACTGGTTCCAGCTCACCCACTGTCTCAACAGGAGAGGACAGAGTGACAGATACACTGGAAATATGCTTAAAGGAATCAGGAGATTCCTCAGTAATAGAGCTGGGAATGGTGTTTTCTTTTGTGACTGAGGTAATTTTTGTTGTGGTTGTTTTGGTGAAAGTAGGCGATAAGGGTCTTGACACAATTGTTGATGCTGACGAAGATAAGGACGATGTCAGGGATGCAGCACTTGAAGTTTCAGATTTTCTTGAAGTTGATGAAGTACTAGAAGACTCTCCAAAAGACCCCGATGTTCTTGAAGTTGAAGCTGATGATGGGTTCGTTGAAGATGTTTCTGAGGATGCTGAGGACATTGAAGTTGACACAGATGATGACTGATGTTTGGTCTTATCCGCAATGATGTCAGCAAACTGATGGAGACTGATGCTCCGTGAGCGGTACTGCTGGAAAACTGAAACATCAATCACTCGCTTTTCAAGGAGTTCAGAGATGTCATACTGTCTTCCAGTTTTTCTGTCAATAATAACAAACTTTGTGGAACCATCTGGAGCAGTGATCGTGATCTCTTCCCATTCAGACTCCTGCTCAGATAACTCCTGGAAGGTCTCGTAGTCAATATACCCTTTGTCATACGCTTCACGGATTGTCATCTCTTTATCAGTTTCTGGATCCACAATTATAACCCTCCTCTTTCTAAGGGTGTTTCTTGAGGTTGACTCTTGCTTCTTCTTGTCAATGATAGGTAACAGAAAAAGGCCAGTGTTCTTATCTAGGATACAGCGTTTTTTAAGTTCCAGATAGGTTAAGTTTTCCTCTGTGTTTGGGTCAAAGAAACCTTTAGTATCATCACTCTCATCAGTCAGGATCTTGTTCATTCCCTCATCAAAGTAACCTCGGTTGTAGGCCACATTCACATCAATACGATGGCTGTGTTCGGGATCAATGATGCCTCCACTGGCAATCTGTGCCTCTAGTAGACGAATGCCATGACCTTTTTCCACAAGACCTTTGTCCATGGCCTGAAAGATGGAGATTATCTTATCCGTTCCAGGCATTATGTATCCAGTCACAGCTCTTTCTGCTGCTAAAAGTTTGTCCTTATATTCTGGTCCAAACATTTGCCTGTCGTAGGCCTCATTAACCGTCAGATAGAGGTTATTAATGGGATCAACTATAAAACCTGAGGCAGCCTGGGCTTCAAGCAGCTCCAAAGCGGTGCCATATCTCAGCAGTCCATTTTTCATTGCCTGATGGACTGTCAACACCTTATCACTGGCCTCGTCATAAACTCCTGCTATGCAAGTGGAGCGCCTGAGGTATGAGTGTAGACGGTCTTCAACGCCTTGGCTTGTCAGTTTACCTTCATTCAATTGATCAATATTTGAGGGTTCCAGAAGGTTTGCATCCACTAGATCTATAACAGAAACTGGTTTTCTGAGTCCTTGAACAGTTACAGGTGTTTTAGGTTTTGGGAGGAGCAAAAGACCTGTGCTGAGATCAACTTTGCATTTTTTCTTCAGTGATATATAGGTAGTTGGTTGTTGGGTATCTGGGTCAAGGTAGCACTCTGGATTTTTAGTCAAAGCCTGGTATATATGGTCATCAATGAGATCTCGGTCCTTTGCTCTGTCTCTGGGCAGGAAGACACTGAGTGAGGGGTCCAAAACACCTCCAGCAGACTCTTGTGCCTGAATCAGATGTAAAGCTGTGTCCTTGTCAAGTAATCCCTTTCTCATTGCCTGGCAAACTGACAGGAGTTTCCCGGTGTTCATGTCTTTGTAACCTATAGCGGCACCCTCAGCTGCAAGCAACATTGATTCATCCTCCTTCCCCACTACTCCTCTGGCACATGCTTCTTTTACTGTGAGTTTCTGATTTGTCTTTGGGTCGATAATATGACCTGTGGCTGCCTGAGCACGCAGAAGCATATCAGCACAGCTAGATGTCAGAATTTTTTGTTTCTTTGCCTCTGTGACAGACATCTTCCCTAAAGGTCCAGCCACCACACCAGCAATTGACCCTGTGCCTTTGAGAAAGACCTTTTTATCCACAGAAACCTCTGAGACAGTTTTCTCTCCTTTCATTAGTTGATTGAATGTTGGTTTGTCCAGGATTCCACAATCAAGTAGCTGCTGTGCAGTGACTGTTTTGCGTACACCTTCAAAGATTAATTTGGAGGGGTCAAACTTCTCTGAAACTGGCAAAATATGTATGCCTGTGTGAGTGTTTATGTTACATCTTTTCTTCAAAGCCCCATAGCTGACATCTTGCTCAGTTTCTGGGTCAATATAACAAGGAGGACACTTCGTTAGGGTATTAAGGAGTGTTTCATCTAAAAGGTTGTGCTTAATAGCTTTGTCTTTAGGTAAAAATACACTAAGATTGGGATCCAGAATTCCTCCAACTGACTCTTGAGCCTGCAGCAGACGCAATCCAGTTTTCTCGTCAATTAGCTTCCTCGTCATGGCCTCAAACACTGAGATAGGCTTGGAATCACATGGATCCTTGAAACCAATAGCTGCGCCCTCTGCTGCCAATAGCCTTTTCCGATCTTTGACATCGACCACTCCTTTGACACATGCTTCCTCTACTGTCAGTTTGAGCCCAGTCCTGGGGTTGATGATGTGACCCGTGGCTGCCTGGGCTTCCAGCAGCAAGTCTGCACTTTTTTCTGGCATTATTTGTTGCTTCTTAGCTTCTGAAAATGACAGCTCACTCTGACGTCCAGCCACGACCCCCGCAATAGGTCCAGATCCCTTAAGAAATATCTTTTTGTCCTCAGATACTTCTGGGACAGTTTTCTCGCCTTTCAAAAGCTGATTAAATGTTAGCTTATCAAGGACTCCACAATCCAG